>OX393580.1:5270021-5591037 GCA_947652605.1 Elmis aenea
GATGTACAATTTTAAATTTTAACTATACTTGTAAGTATTAAAGAATGTTCTTTGACTATGTTACAATATACGTACACGTACAGGGTGATTGATTAAGACCGGTACTTAAAAATATATGAAGAATGAAAAAGGGTATGGATCTGAAATTTTGGTTATGACCATAATGGTATCTTGTCTGTTTATTGAAAATATTTTCAATATGGCGACACTTCCGGAAACACCAGAAGTTGACGTCTACTTTCTTATTTCAAATACAATAGTCTATTTTTTTATTGCGTATTTGGATGTAAAACGTTATTTTAGAGGGACTTTTATTAGCATTCCCTATACCTAAGTGCAGTCATTTTTAAAATTTTTTGACTTTTTTGAAAATCCTTAGATTTTCATCGTGATGCTTAATATTATCTAACCCCGCCATTTTTGAAGAAAAAACGCTTAAATTTAGACCATGCCTAGAAGAAACCTTGGAGTACGTCCTGGAATTCATGCAATAGATGCATTACATACAGGGTGTCCAAAACTTAATTTTCTTTTAATACAACTTCAGACCACTAAAACTCGTTTTTTTCAAATACAATGCCCAAACTTTTTTTTCATTTTCTAATGCAAAATTACATTCTGCATCAATCTGTGTTAGCGTTTTCTATACCTATCTGCAACAATTTTCGAGTTATTAAGAATTTTTGGTAAATATAAGAGAAATTGTAACATTTTTGAGTAGTAAGCCTTGGAAATGACAACAAATGTCAATATTAATAACTGTAAACCACTTTTATTGCGTTTGTCTGAAGTGTCCATAAAAATGGAAAATTAAGAGTATTTAAACACGAATATTTTGAACTTATTTTATATTCATGAAGAATGTCACAAGATTATTGAAAGAACTTGCCGTGTGTTCAGTGAGAGGTATCCTCATTTAACTGTAATGACCAGACAGAAATTTCAATAAATAGAATCAATTTTTTTGCAATATAGAAGAGTGAAATCTGCAGTATTCGTGTTTAAATACTCTTGATTTTGCATTTTCATGGACACTTCAGACAAACGCAATAAAAGTGGTTTACAGTTATTAATATAGGCATTTGTTGTCATTTCCAAGGCTTACTTCACAAAAATTTTACAATTTCTCTTATATTTACCAAAAATTCTTAATAACTCGAAAATTGTTGCAGATAGGTATAGGAAACGCTAACACAGATTGATGCAGAATGTAATTGTGCATTAGAAAATGAAAAAAAAAGTTAGGGCATTGTATTTGAAAAAAACGAGTTTTAGTGGTCTGAAGTTGTATTAAAAGAAAATTAAGTTTTGGACACCCTGTAAGTAATGCATCCATTGCATGAATTCCAGGACGTACTCCAAGGTTTCTTCTAAGCATGGTCTAAATTTAAGCGTTTTTTCTTTAAAAATGGCGGGGTTAGATAATATTAAGCATCACGATGAAAATCTAAGAATTTTCAAAAAAGTCCAAAAATTTTAAAAATGACCACTTAGGTATAGGGAATGCTAATAAAAGTCCCCCTAAAATAACGTTTTACATTCATATACGCAATAAAAAATAGACCATTGTATTTGAAATAAGAAAGTAGACGTCAACTTCTGGTGTTTCCGGAAGTGTCGCCATATTGAAAATATTTTCAATAAACAGACCAGATGTCATTATGGTCATAACCAAAATTTCAGATCCATACCCTTTTTCATTCTTCATATCGTTCATTTGCTGCAATAAATGACATAACTCAAAAATCGCGATTTTTGAGATAATGGTACAGGGAGAAAGGTTGTTTTATGTACTATTTGTGGCAAGAACGACATATCTGAGCTCCCAAATCTCGCCACAATAGAGCACTGTGTCGTTCTTATGCCATTTAAGTTATTACAATTCAAATGTTTAAAACGCCTCTCCTGAAAAATCGCTATTTTTGAGATGTCATTATTGCAGCAAATGAGCGAATTTTTAAGTACCGGTCTCAATCAATCACCCTGTATAGTGTATATTGTAACATAGTAGTGTAACATTCTTTAATAGTTGAAAGTTAATAGTTTAATAGTTAAAATTAAAAATTGTACATCTGTGATGAAAAATCAGCAAAAAGTCCTTATAATAAAATTTAAAAAAATACGTGCTTGTACTTTACAGTATTATTTAATTGATGAGTGGCATATGTAGCTTTATTTTGATTCATGTCATTAATAATTTTAATTGAAACTGTTATAATTTTTTTTAGATGCCATAGACACATTTAAAATACATAAAATTGCTTTACCTAGACGAAAATTATAGGACAAACATTGTTACAACATAGCACTTTAAAATATTTCTTACAAATGCCCCCCCCCCCCCACCCTATTATTGCAAAAATAATATAAGATGATTTATTAAAAACAATAATGCCAAAAATATCTGATAACATCCCTTTTTTAAAGAAATATGTAGACGATTTAATTTTAGGCGTTCCAAAATCCAAAGTCAATAAATAACATTTTAAACTTATTCAACAGTTACCACCAAAAAATTTAATTTACAGAAACAGATTATTCAATAATTTTTTTAGAAGTCACCCTTTTCAGAGATAACAATAATGGTTCAATGTATACAAAAGCAAATCTAATCATGTCTAGAGCCCCTCAGATTTTAAACCAAAATCGTAGCGTAACGAAACAGCACAATCAAAAATTTTAACAGCACACGCCAGCACAAGGCAAGCACAACACATCTATCTAAAAAAAATGTTTAAATTACTGGGTGGGGGGGCTATCATGTCTACAGCCCCTCCAATTTAAAAACAAAATTGTGGTGTAATGGAACCAGCACAATCAAAAATTTTAACAAAGCACGCCAGCACAAGACTAGCACAACATATCTGTCTAAAAAAAATGTTTAAATTACGTGGTGGGGGGGCTATCATGTCCACAGCCCCCCCAAATTAAAATTGAATTTGTAACCTAACGGAACCAGCACACTCAAAAATTTTAACAAAGCACGCCAGCACAAGGCTAGCACAACATATCTGTCTAAAAAAAATGTTTAAATTACGTGGTGGGGGGGGCTATCATGTCCACAGCCCCCCAAATTCAAATTGAATTTGTAGCCTAACGAAACCAGCACAATCAAAAATTTTAACAAAGCACGCCAGCACAAGGCTAGCACAACCTTCTACATTAAAAAAAAAGTTACATTTCAAATGTGGGGGGGCCCAGGACATAGACCTCAAACTCAGTGCTTTGTAGTCAATAGAGAGCCGTTGATGTATGTGTATGTATTTATTTTTGAAATATTTAGCCTAAAAAAATACATATATAATATCCTTACATATTTTCCTAGTAAGTTGCTTATAAATAACACCAACACTGTTACTTGTAAAATTTCTTCTTACCAATTTTGTCCCAGTTTTCCTTCTACCCACAGCTTACAAAATTAAAATTCTCTCTCTAATTACATTTAAAAAAAAGTAACGGCACGAGACACAACAAACTGCATCTAATCCCAATAATGAACGTAAATGATACTGACACTAATGGTGTTTACTTTTGCAGAAAGTACTTGGTATATACGCAACAAAAATGCCATTAAGGGATTGAGTTTGACACCGCTAAAAAACTTCTTTATATTTTATAGGACACGAAGTGCTTTTCTTTCGTTTTTATGTGGCTAGACAAACTATTTGTTTACATAATCTTAACTCCGATCGAATGAAGGAACTTTGTGCTCGAAAAAACTGCTTCATTATTTTATTGCCTCTGACTTTCGTCTTCTTAACCTATTTCTTTCCGTTACTATCGCAGTTTCATTCAACGGACGTTCGGGCCATGTGATACTTTTTCATTCAAATGTTGTTTTTATAACAAAAACTACCAGTTAATATCGTTGGCTATCAGATATAATAAATGACGTTCACAAAAACTAAATTTATTTCCCTTACTAAATATCCTGAATATTTGCTAACTAAATTATATACTCTATTGCTACTATCAATTGTATTATCTCTATTATCTTTTTTTTTGAATTTTTTAATCTTTTTGTTTGTATTATATTTATTTATTTATTTTATTATTATCTATATTATCTATACTATTCTACTATCAATAGAACAGGGTGGTCTACTTTCGATGCCCACATAAGGAGGATATCTCGGTTATTATCAGAGATAGAAAAATACTGAGCACGTAGTCTCGACTATTTTTTTCGAGACGAATTCATTGTAACATGTAACAAGGACAATAGCCGCAAAGGCCTGAAGAATAAAATAATTCACTTGCAGTGTTGTAAATAAATTACTATGTTTACCTTCAATTGGAACTACAAATGATTCTAACACACAAAACCTTTTTTTACAGAAACCCTTACGCGAGTTAGGTTTGAAGCGCTTTTGGTCTGCCGTTCGATCGTCGAACAGCAGTTCCGGATCACAGGGCGAGCCAGGAGATGTTTTTCCGGAAGATCCCAAACCCCCAATCAACTGTTCTCTGCCACTGCTACAGGTAAACACCGGCTTGTAACTTTTGTAAACTGTAATAAAAATTGGACACGTCGATGAACCACGGAACACGTTTTTTTAACATCCATGATTTAAAATCCAGGTCTGGCCTAGTTCAGATTCCCCGCGTGGAGAAGCGGATGGCCAGAGCTTCGTTTTTCCTGACTGCGCCGAAGATGCCACATCGCAAAATTCGATAAGCTGTGAATTAAGTCATCATAATGATTCTGGAATCGACTCCACTCAAGTAAGGCCCATTTTTCATAATTTAATTATCGTAATGTCACTTCAACTTGAACTATTAAATAAGCAAGTGGATAAAACTAATTTCAGGCGACTTTGGGTAAACGAGAACTTTGCATGATGTCGTATGTGGGAGACTTAAAAAACACTGATATTATCGCAACGTTATTACTTTAGCTGCTCGATCATGCCAATTAGCTTTAATCACGCATTGTGCTACATTTTGCAAAGTAATCATAAATTAAAAATAGCAAAACTATTTTAAGAAAATTGATTTAATATTACATATTTTGCAATTGCACTTAATGCTTGGATGTTTAAATAAGAGCAAGAAAAGAAATAGAAACACTATTTATTAGAGTATTAGATGGAAATTTCTTTAACCTGCAGTTCTTTGTTCGGTTTTTAATTATATTTTCAATAAGTTGTGTCATGTACAAATTGCTGTTTAATACCTTTGTTAAGTTATTTGTTTATTCTATGTACTGTCTTCTAGTTCTATCTCCCTGATTTTCTTCTCTATGCCTTCTCTCCAACTTCTTCTTGGCCTGCCTAGTTTTCTTCTGCCTTTGGGTTGCCAGTTTAGGATTTGTTTTGGGATTCTATCTTCAGCCATTCGCTGTACATGTTCGCACCATATTAATTGTTTATTTCTGAAGTCATCCGTAATTGTTTGTGTAATATCCGTTGTTTTCCATATAGGTTCATTTCTTGTTTTTTTCTGTTGGATCTTCCTACTGCTCTTCTCCAAAAATTCATTTCGGCTGTTTTCAATATACTCTCTGCTCTGTTTTGTAGCGGACATACTTCTGAGCTGAGTTATAATGCTGCTAATGACTGAATTATAAATTCGTTTTTTATTTTCCTTTGTAATATTTGTATCCTATGTAACACTGCTAAGCATCAAGATTGCTGCTTTTTCATTGGGAAGAACAGATTGCTGTTTCTCTCTTTTACTGCATCGTCCAGTGTACCCTCTCGTGAAATCTTCAATCCCAGATGTGTATGTGTTGCAATTTTATGTGTCCTGCGTCTTCTAGTATTAGGTCGTTTTTTTCGCCTATACACCCACTGTTTTTGGGCTATTAACACTAGTCTAATAGGCCAACCATTAAATTTTTTCTAATAAATCTTAAAACTAAATACTTAGCTACTAGAGTCCATCCATTGATGTCTTGTAGATTGTTCTGACTATATTGAATGCACTTAACTCGCGTACTATTCTCTGCCTTCTACACAAAACACACTACACGAGCTCAGAGGGCTTGGTCCCCTTCAATCTTCGGACAAAAAGTTGGTTGTCCAGCTGTTGGAAGTTGGAAGAGTATCTGCATTCTCATGATGGTGGAGTCTGGATTCGTGTTTACCAGCAAACCTTTTAATTTTCTTAACCATCAGTATATCAAGATCTCGATGAAGATCACTGTTGCGGACGGACCATGGGGCGTTTACCGTATTACGTAGCACTTTGTTTTGAAAAGTCTGGATAGATGTAATATTGCTGTCTTTTGTACAGCCCCAAAATTAAATACCATTAAGCCACACCGGTTTCGGGACCTGTTTGTATTATTAGGATCTTATTATATATAAAATGATAATTTGGAATATCTTCCAAGAAACCAGAAGAACTGTTTGTATATTAGATTAAGTTCGGTTTTTTTTAACATGTTCTTTCCATCGCAATTTTGCATCAAGGGTCATGCTAAGATATTTCGCTTGATTTTCATATGGCACTATAGTCCCATTTATATTAAGTAGCAATGGATCCGTTATCCTTTTATTTGTGAAGACATGGATGGACTTAAGCTCGTTAAGCTTAATTTTCCAATGTTTGGTCCAGTTGAGCATATGTTACTGGCAGTTTGCAACTCTCTAGTGAATGTTTCCTAATCTTTGCCTACTGCAAGTAGTAAGTACAATGTCGTCTGCAAATGTGGCTACAGTAGCTTCTTCTAGTACTGGTATATCGCTAGTGTATAACAGATAAAGGACAGGGCCACAGACGCTACCCTGTGGTACGCCTGATTTTATCTCCTTCAAGTCGGAATATTCATCTTCTTGTTTTATTCTGTAGGGTCTGTCAGAGATGTATGATGTTAAGATATCTACGTATTGTTTAGAAAGCGTTTTGTTAATTTTATGTATCACTTCTTTGTGCCATACTTTATCTTTGTCTTTGTCTAAGAAAACTGCAGAACAGTCTTGCTTTTCTTCTCCACCTATACACACATATTTGGTCTTTTCAAAATTCACTCCCAAACCCTATTTTCTGTATTGTTCGATGAGTTTTCTCGTCATGCAGTTTAAATCGTCAAACTCCTGAGCCACCCCCACTTGGTTATCTGCAAAGCACAGTGAATAAGGTCTGGTATCGATGAGGGTTACACCCATTCCCCCACACTTTTTCCAGTCTTTTAAAACCTCTTCGAGGTATATTTTGAAGAGGGTTGGTGATGTACAGCAACCTTGCTTTAATCCCTTTGACGATATGAAACCCGATCTTATTTGTTTTCCGACCTTACTCTTTATTATTCTGGTTACATACATTTTTTTTGCTTAAGTAAGAGAATACAATTTTTTATGTTACAGATTTCACCATCACCGAATGCCTGCATTACCATATCATCACCGTTGCCTTCTCCAACACCCAGCTTACGACGACCAAGCTGCTCTTTGCTTCATCCCAACCACGCTCGCCTACTGCGACTGCACCCATTGTCTTCACCCGAGCAAACATCGATGGAGGATATGTCAGACATACAAAACGGAATAGGAGCATCGCCATCATCTAGTACCACATCCTCCTTAACCTCTGTCGCTGCTGCAGTAGCCACATTGAGTTCAAGAACAAGCGATCCTTGTGATAGTCGAAGACGATCTTCGCTAATGACCCCGCGATATTCGTTGTTCGACGCTCTAGATTTAGAATACGCACTCTTACGAGCTGCTGCTAGGGGAAGTGTAGGGCCTTACTCACTAAGCGAAAGCTTGCACAAACTAACTTTCACTCAAAGCTTAGCGTTTCCAGCCTTGGCGAGAGGTCTAGCTAATAAAGGTCGAAGATCACGACAGAATAGTCACAGTAGACCAATAAATCCCACGGAAAGTGGTTTGAACGCTTTCGCCAAAGTTGTAACGGCCTTGGTGCTAGTACTCGTTAGTGTTTTGGTTTTCGCAGTGGTGTACAAGTTCGTGAGGACGTGAGGGTTACTTCTAGCTCCTAGTGGGGCTAGACAATCTTTTATGTTTAAAAACAACTCGTCGAGTTCGTTAGCTGATTCTCCAAATTCGAGCGATATCGCGTGAAAATTTAGTTTGTGATACGATTTATTCACTTTTGCAGAAACATGACTCTAAAAGTCTTATGATACTTGTTAAAACTTGTTGAAGTGTGAAGCGGGAGTTTGCATAAGGAGACTGGAATAATTTGGAATGATTCCAAAGGTTTTTGTTCAAAGTTTTCGTGCATGAAGTGTGAAGCAAACTATGGTAATATTTTATATGTAAGTTTTTAAAAATGTAGTGCGGTTTCAAGGACTGTTTAAATGATTTTTTTAAAAACGCAATGCAATGTGTCTTCAGTTATTTTATTTATAAATCGATGTAGGTATATTTAGGAGTTTTTTGTAAGTTGGTTTTAAATGTCTCTTACACATTTTAATCACTGTTTTTGGTTTTACTTAACGTTCAGTAAATAATATAAGGCAAAATGTGAGTGTACCTTGGTATCTTGATGCATAATGTAACGTATCTCTCTTCCAATGAATTTTATTTTCCGAGTGCTGGGGAAGAGAAGAAACGCACAAACCATTTGTTAGCGGGAACTATATTTTTTACATGTGGATGCATCTTACATTTTTAAATTTAAATAAAAGAAACAATTTCTGTACATGTTAATGCTGTTTCCAAACGAACATATCTTCATTGACAAAGAAAAATTCTTTGAGACTGTACAGGATGTCCTAGATAACATTTCCAGCTGTGATAAATTTTGTTTGCTGACTATTACTTTCAAACGCTAGTTTAACCCTCATCCTACCAAGGTGTGCTTTTGAGGCACATTTGATTTTTATAACGTACGTATTTCATAAATTAACTTGTTGATAGACTAGAGGTTTTATGTATTCTTCATTACAGCTATTTAACATATAATGGTGTCAAATAAATTTAGAAATGTTTTTTCATTTTTACAAAAAAAATAATAAACTTGATTTACCAACACGTCCAACCAAGGTGTGCCTCAGAGGCACATATCTATTTATATACAATAGTTGATGTAAATAACTGCGAAATGTAATTATTTTACTTCATTGTAGTTTATTTAGTAAACATACAAATAAAATATGCATATACAGAGAACATTATAAAATATTAAAAAACTAAAATTATTAAAAAATAAATTTTACTGTTGCTTTTGACAGGTTTTGCACGTAAGTATTTTTAGTGCATGCTCACCACAGACTGTTTGTTTACATGTTCCACAACACTGTGTTGACATCCTGCTCTTTTTTGAAGGGCAAATATAACAGCGCTTTCTTTTTTTTAAATTGTGGAACAGATTCTTCCTGTTCTGGAGCTTGGTTTAGTGTAGTTTGGTTCAAAGAAATGTGACTTTTATGCAATCCGTTAAGAATTCGCCTTCTAATATGGTGTATTACGAGTTCTGTTGCTAATTCACCTAACAAAATATTCCGAAGTTTATGTTTCTTGGAAATATTCCAATCTAGATGGATATTTTTCCCGATAACTAGCGATGCTATCCCACAAGCGTCAATCATAATTAAAAAAAAGTTAAAGGCCACCTATTAGTTTTTCGTTTCACAGTATATGCATGTGCCATCTGATCAAAAGTGTCGACTCCACCTTTTGTGGAGTTGTAGTACGTATTTATTTCAGATTTGTTTTATTTTCCACATCAACAGTGTTGTCATGATGCATCGTGGATAATAGTAGAACACAACGGTTTTTTTTGTATACATAGGATACCATAGTCATTGCAAGGCTGGAAAACACATCTAAGCCTAAGAAAGTCGTTCATAGGGAAAAGGGAGATTGCAGAAGAGATAAAAGTAACAGTATACAAAACTGTATTTGTACCAACACTCACTTTCGGATGTGAAACCTGGGTTCTAACACCGACCATGAAGAGCAAAATACAGGCCATGGAGATGAAATATCTGCGCAAAGTAGCTGGGGTCACCAGAATGGACAAAATAAGGAATACGGACATAAGAAAACGATTGAAGGTCAAACCTATATTAAAAATAATCGAAGACCGACAGCTCAAATGGCTTGGACATCTAATCAGGCTAGGAAACAAGAGACCCGCTAAACAAACATGGAAAGCAAGAAGACATGAGAAGAGACTCAGAGGAAGACCTAGGAATACGTGGGACGATAGTGTGAAAAAAATACTAACAGAAAGAGGGATGAACATGTCACAGGCAAGGAATATGGCAAGAAATAAAAAAGAGTGGAGAAAATTTATCCATAGCAATAAAGAACACTAGGATACGATTTCACACCCTACACCTTCGGGTAAAAGGGTTAGATTGTAATATATATATATATATATATAATATTTTATAATGTTCTCTGTATATGCATATTTTGTTTGTATGTTTACTAAATAAACTACAATGAAGTAAAATAATTACATTTCGCAGTTATTTACATCAACTATTATGTATAAATAGATATGTGCCTCTGAGGCACACCTTGGTAGGACACGTTACAAAAAGACCTTGGTAGGATGAGGGTTGAAACCAATGCATTAGACAAGTACCAAATATGTAGGATCCAGTTTCATATTAAGCTGCCGATGCTAAACTTACGCGATATAAAAACCTTGATAAAATCTTGTCATAAAACTGAATACCTTTTTGACTGGGAATTAATTTTCTTATTTTATTTTAGTTAACTGGGTTTCAAATTTAAAAACGTGAAAGTACAAAATTAAAACAATATTTAAAATATTTGTGGGTTATATCAAAAACAGCATAATATTTGTTACAGCTAGAGTTCAAATTCCAGTAATTTTAAAATTACATAGTTAATCCTGACATTACCTAAGCCTTTCAGTTGAAGTTGAATTATAAAAACGCATTTCCTTTGTTTATTTTTTAAAAAAATCTGTAACCTAACCCTCGTTCATTTGATCAGTGATTTTTAAAAAATAAATGAGCGTTTCCAATTAAAGTTTAATGTAAATAAAACGCATTTTCATTGTTTATTTAAAAAAAAAAAACAGGTTAAACCACCCTTAAACCTGATCCTCTGTTACTATCCAAATGAACGAAAGTCAGTTGAGTTAAAGCTTTGTTTAAATAAATAATGAAAATGAATTTTTAATTTTACACGTTAACTGAAAGACTTACCTACAAAGGAAGGTGACGATATGTTGTCTCTAGAATCTGACTGTGTTTATTGCATAATAAAATTAATTTTTGCGATCGCGTTGGCAATGAAACCGTCAGAGATAAAATCGAAATTTTTCTATTTACCAATGCGCGCATCCTTTGCAAGAAAAATGGTGCAAATTTTTTGAAAAAATCCCAAACGGTTCCGGAGAAAAACGCGAAAAACGAGGCTCTTTTAAAAACGGTTTTCCCAATGTAAAGACTATGCAACTAGCACAGATTTAGTTACACAACTTCTCAAATCATAGCGTTTTTGCAGGGGTTTCGGTTCTGACGTTTTTCTACGAAACCGTTCAAGATTTTTTCAAATAATGTGCACTATTTTACTTGCAAAGGATGCGCTAATTAGTAAATAGAAGAATTTCGATTTTATCTCCAACGGTTCATGGCCAATGCAAAAATTACTTTTATTATTGAACTTCTCAGTTTTTCCCCTATTTTTCCGAAGGAAATAGCCAGTGGCACGTATAACTCTGCAGAACATTTTAGTTTTGATGTTCTTGATGCAATAAACACCTTAATCAACCTTAATCATATTTTAGCGACAACATATGACCTTCCCTGGTTAGATAATAGTTGACATTAACGCAATTTTGAACTCTTACAGTAACATAATATAATCAATTTGCCATTTATTCTCTTCCGTTAATAGATTCACAACTTAAAACCTAACATATCCTTCAACCAAACAAATTTTGCGTCATCTGTCCTGTTGGTTTAACTTTAGGGCAATTTTGATTGAATGTCTCTATCTATATTTTGAAATTTTGGCTAAATCAACGTTATAAGTTACATTAAGGCACATTGCATCACACTTTTTTTATGTGGTATAATATTAAAGATCTGAAACAAAAACAAATGAAACCGCAACGTCTACATATTCGGCATCCATTCTTTGTAAGTTAATGTGCTTTTTCTACTTGCAACGATAGTCTTAAGAAATGACAATCAGAGTGTTATAAATGTAAATTGTACGAATATTTTTAAGCATAAAAGTTTTGCTTATTGTGATTGTTAATAATTATACGTTTATTTGACAATAAATAAATGTTGACTATGATTTAAGTCCTTTAAATAAAGAAATACGCCACCATAATATCTAAAGTTTATTAGTACCTATAATCAAGATGTATTACAAATAATAGTAAAATATCGAAATCATTTACAAAACCACAAATAAGTTTGTATTAAATATCACGTTGGTACTGAACATACAGAATTTTTACAAACGTATGTAAAACAATCTAAGCTACCTTTGATCCCATCATAAAAAAATATGAAACTGTAGCTGTTTTGAGCCAAACAATGAGGGGACTTAAAAAGTATTAAGTTACAAAGCGAGCTATGGTGTTTGTGTCTTTTATAAAGTCACTTAGTGTGATATAAAATTTGCAAATTGATACTCTTCTTTAAAATTGTTTAGCAATTTGTTACCTTCTAGAGTTTTAAAACTTATTAATTTGTTTTAGCGAGGTAAAATTTTAAATAGTTAAGATGTTTTATTTCAAAATGAATTACTCTTCACGTTCTTTGACAAGATAAATTACTCTTCACGTTCTTTGACAGGATAAATATTGTCCAAAAAATATTATTTATACAATAAAACTTAACTTAGACTTGTGTAAACCAGGGATGGAAAACGTAACATAACGATACCCGATAACGTTATAATAACGATTCAATTATAATTTTTTCTACAATAACGTAACGATATTTTTATAACGTTATATAACGTTATAATAACCGATAACGTTTCGTTAAAGTTATTTTGTATCGTTATTCTCTATAATTAAATTTTTATATGGCGATCTTTTTATTTTCACAAGATATTATATTTTGTTTGTATTTTAGAAATTAAAATTTAAATTAAATATCTCAACGTAATTTTGTACTATTTTTTAAATTTACATTTACAGATTCCAAAAATAATTTCAGAGTTACAAATAAAAATTATTTTTTTACAGCATGTTTCTTAAGTAATGCGAAAAAATTCGGGAGGTGATTCCTTATCGAAAATTAAGAGGGGTCTTTCATATTTTTTTTTCTTTAGGGTCTCCTTTCGGAGTTACACCCCCCTAAAGGGGATCGGTAAAATTGGGTTTGTCTTTTATTTCTCAAATTTGGATAAATGTGGGAGAATGATATTCGGTAGATGTTTAATACTTATTAAAAGGTTTCCCAAAGTAATATTTTTAATCAACTCCACCTTCACAGGGGACTGAAAAGTGCGACCCCTGTTGGTTTTTTTATCAGCACTTTTTGGTGGGTTGAAGCCTAGCAATTTAATTTTTTTTTTTAAAATTGATTTATTTAGAAGTATTTTTTATTCTTTAACTGTTCTCGTTAAACCTACAGTTTTTGAGTAAAAAATTATACCATGGTTTGTTTATGTTCATATTGGATAGAATTTGACGTTTACGCGGCGAGAACGCTAAAACGCCCGTCAATTCTACCTTCTACCCAATATTAACATAAATATCAAATTCACTCATTTAATTTTTTACTTAAAACTGTAGGACTTACGAGAACAACAAAAAAAAATTTAAATTGCACAATTTCAAGTCACCAAAAAGTTCTGATTAAAAAACCAACAGGGGTCGCACTTGTCAGCCCCCTATGAAGGTGGAAGATGATTGAAAATATTACTATGAGAAACATTTTAATAAGTACAAAACATCTACCAAATATCATTCTCCTACATTTATCTAAATTTGAGAAATAAAAAAAAAACCTAATTTTACCGATCCCCTTTAGGGGGGTGTAACTCCGAAAGGAGACGCCTAAGAAAAAATTGTTATATAAAAGACCTCACTTTATTTTTGATAAGGAATCACCTCCCGTATGTTTTCGCATTATTTAAGAAACACCCTGTATATCATAATTTATGTAACGTTATATAACGTTATATAACATAACAATTCATTTTTTTAACGTTATTTATAACGTTACGTAACGAAAACAAATAATAAATAACGTTATACAATAACGTAACGATTTAAAACGTTATTCCATCCCTGGTGTAAACTTCACTGTGCTTTTTAATTGACGTGAGACTACCCTCTATAATAACGAACAGTTCAGGGCTATAGGTACATCAAATTATTATTTTTAAATTATACAGGGTGTCCAAGAGTACATTTCCAGCATGGAAATTGCGCTTATTATAAGAGATACAGGTTTGTTTAAATTAGATGAATAATTCATCTAATTTGAATAGGAATAATTATTATTCCTATTTCATTATTTCAAAGCTAACTTGACCGTCTAACATATTTCATGGCTAACTTAAAATAATTTTAATGAAATACAAGTTTTCTCGATTTTCTAACTTATGTGTATGACATGAGATATTTCGTTAGAAAGAGGGAAAACAAGTACATTTAACTATTCCAAAGCCAATTTGACGGCCCAAAAGAAAAAATGAAGTTAGGGGTAATATCTCAAAAATGATGACTGATAAAGAAATCTAAGATAATAGTTACATTCTACAGAAAAAAGCACTTTTAGAACGTGCAAATAAAATTAATTTAATGATAAGACGAAAAAGTTATCACAGAAATACGAAATTCGACATTTTCATGTTTTTTATAGCATCTGAAGTACGAGGATTTTGTACTTTTAAAATTTATTGTGGCTCCTTTCATTTATTTATTTATTTATTTAGTCATGAGTCCTTCGTCCTTTTACTATTAGGTGTAGGACTGTTAAGTAGTGTTGTGCTGACTTTTTTCCATATTTTTCTGTCTTGTGCTAGCTTTTTTATGTCTTTTCATTGATATTTCTGACCGCTGGCTGCTCCTCTAATACTAAGGAATAATTTATCTAATTTAAACAAACCTGTATCTCTTATAATAAACGAGATCCCCATGCTGTAAAGGTAATCTGGACAGGAACACCCTGTTTAGTAAAAAAATTTAATAACATCGTAATTGTTGTGAATTGAAGTAAATTTTTAAGTTTTCTTATCAATCTGCAAAATCTATATCACCTAAACCTTCTTTTAAGAGGAACATGTTTATTGTAGATAAACCCCTGGTGTTCTGTTGTAGTGTAAACAATAATGTCAAGCCAGACAAAGCTTTTACTACTCAACAAAATCAAAAAGTAAAATAATTAACAATTTTACATACATTTATCTCTCAATCTCTTTTTAATAAGAAATTGAAAATTCTTGGCTAGAGATTCACTAAAAGCTATTTATGCGGCTAACATCAAGTGAGACCTCAGCAATGTTTGTAATAAAATACAATTATTATAGATATACATACAGCAGAAGTTGTTGCCAAGGCTACTTTGATCAATATAATCTTCTAGTGAATGTCCAATTGTGATACAATTTTTTCGCCAAAGGTTTATTAACGTCTTCAATTTTTTTTTTTCAAAAATAACTATTGTTACATTTTTTTTAAACACCAACAAGAGCTACGCTAGTATGATTGAACTATATCTGATTGCATTATCATTTGAATTTACATAATATATCTGTATTATGTCGATACATTCTATGAATGTGAAATGAAACAACAAAAACAAATTCTTCGGGGTTGCTTATGGATCACTCTGGTTTAAAAGAAGTGTGTTTTCAGAGCCTTCTTTCTCTGGAAAATCGTCGCTAATGAGTGGTTGTATAGAAGTTGCGCCATCTATGTCGTTGCTGAAGGCGTCTTCGTCGTTTCTAAAGTCGTGGGTGTTGTTTAGGGTACATTCAATGACTGTTTTATCATCGGATTTTTGGCTGCTGTGGGATTCGTCCTCTTCCGTTACAGTTTCCATTCCGGATAATCCTAAAACTGGCGATACTTGCGCCGTAGGTGGCGTGACTTTCCCGGCTTTTCCGAGCAGGTAGTACGTCATTAATTGGCCTTTTCCTTTTACAGCCACTAGGCCGCGCTGTTCAAACTGATAACCGAAATGTTGGAGTATATGGCAGGTTTCTTCTGTTACCTAATCATAAAAATGAAAACCCATTAATAAAAAAAATGCATATTAAACATTGTACATAATCTAATTGACTTTTGACTTTATAATTTCGTAAATATCCGATTCTGCCCACAAGCTTTTGTTATTATTGTTCATACTTTTCGGTCCGTTCCTACAACATTCATAATCCCTTCTTATACCACTAAAGGTGCATCTTAATCCTGCTGTTATGTTCGTATTTGCTGCGCGCTTGTACCGTTCGGGTACATATGACCCGATACCTAATAATATAACAAAAATATATATTTGAGACTTTAGGACGTATGACGTTTTATTGTCACACAAGATCCATATTTTTATTCCATATTTTGATGGCTTACTTGGAATGTACTGCTTGAAAGGACAGCGGCCGCGAAATCCAACTAACTGTTCGTCTATAGTTATATTTTCATCAGGGTAATATAATTTTGGGAGCACTTCCACCCATTTTTCCCATATTTCTCTTATCGCCGCAAGCTAATCTCTGTTTCTTCTTTCTTGACGGGTGGAATTATTGTCAAATCGTATAACACGCGATATAGTACAAAATGTTTCTAAAGACTGTTGCACGAAAAATGTTACGGCCAGTTTCTTTATTTCACAAGCTTTTAGTCGATTCCCCGTACGATTTGTAAACTCCTGCTAGTAACAATAGTCCATAGTCCAATGTATGCTTGAAAATTGGCACTATCTAAACTTTTCCATTTTTGGTTAAAAACTCGTTCACCATCAATTTTTGTCATTTTTATAATTTCTTTTTCAATGTTTGAATTGAAAATTGTTGTAAATGCACTTTTCACATCTGTTATTCTTAAAGTAGCGTACCTCGTAATACCTGGAGTATTTTTTATAACATTTGCAGAAGATAACCGTCCTTGTTGCTATGAAGGTTCCAATAACCACTCTATGGTACCATTCTTTGATGGAATGCACTGGATAGCAGCAACAGGCAGTGCAGGAATATCGATATTATTGTCAGAAGTACTACTTTCACCTTCGTCACTAGTGTGATTATCATATTCCGATAAATCTTCGTCGGTGTCAGATAATTCTTCAAGCAGTTCAGCATCAGTCAGAGGTCTACGATTTGCCATAATTTGCAGTCAAACTATAACACTTTACTTACTACCCAACTAAAACTGAAGGCGTGTATGCGAGTTCGTTTATTTTATAGCTAGGGCTAATAAACAAGTCAAAACTTGTCGAAACTTGTAATGTCTGAGCACATTATAATCGACTTGTATCAACGTCAGTAAAACAGCCTCGTAAAACACACAAACGTTTGTATAGCTATTTAAATTCAATTAGATTTTCACATCGGGTCATATTGATCCGAACGGTACATTAATAAAAACTTCGAAAAAAAAAAGTTGTAAATAAAAAATGCATTTATGCAAAATAATAGTGCTTAAGTATAAAGTAACAAAGTCGTAAAAACTCAAAATAATATCTCCATTGGATATTTTATTATAAGCAATTAAACTTCATTTTGGGTCATATATACCCGAACAGTACAGCAGGGTTAAAAAACTTAAAATTAAATTACTCAAATTCTACGAAAATACAACATACTTGTATGCATCCTGCTTTCCCAGTGCTCTCCATCCTGGACGCTACGTTTACGGTATTACCCCAGATATCATAGTGAGGTTTCCTTGCCCCAATAACTCCAGCAGTTATGGGACCGTGGTTAATTCCCAGTTTAAGGACGAAATGGTTAAAACTTTGTTCGTTGATACTTTGCAAGGCTTTTTTCAATTCTAAAGCGAATTCTACTAAAAGCGCCAACTGTGCCCATCTAATGGTTATTGGATCGTCAGGCTGCTAAACAAAATTGGCATTACTTGAGTGGTTTATCAGTTGAAATAATAAAAAATCTCGCAACTACCACATGTAATGAAATAAAACAAGCGGCATGATTGGGTTGTCTAAGTCTGTTAAATATCTTTAGGTAACAATTAATTTAACCCTGCATCTATCCAAAAATAAAAGCTGCAATCTCTGTTGGTTTATTACTTGCAATGAATGAAATTGTTTAAAATTTATTAAATGTTGATGATTCCTTGTAAATTTTATTAGCAGCGATTTAAAATTGAATGCTTTGATAATAAAATAAGTTTCTATTAAACAATCCTCGTTTTTATTTAATATTCAATCAAACAGTGTTTGTTTATAAGTATGGCTGGCGAATCGTGTCGCCCCTAGGCAATTGCCTAGATTCGCCTAATGGTAAAACCGGCCCTGCAAACTATTATAATCAAACACAACAATTAGAGTTTGTATTTACTGTACATTAGCAATCATTGTTTACAAAGTCAATTTGCGTTAGCGTATGAATCTAAAATGCTAAACGAAATCTTGATGATGTGATTATAGTTGTACCTTTTTAATTGAAAATTCATACATCTTTGTTACCTTAACATATCTTGAAGGATTTAGGCCGCTTGCTGCCATATAAGTGGAACCGATTGTCTTGATTTTAATAATGTCTTGAAACTGTGGCAACTCGAGTAACTGCAAACACGACAATTAATTAAATGCAGACTAGTTTTCAATTACCGTAAAACTTACTGCATCAAAGTCAGATATCACTTCGTTTAAAAACCTTAAACACTCTAATCCTTGATTATTAACAGTCTCCTCGGAGTAAAAATCTGCAAGTTGTTAATTTAGAACGAATTAAATTTGTGTTATTGCAGGATTTATACCTGAAAAATTAGGCATCGAAGCAAATAAAACTCCCACTTCTGAATAACTTTGAGAATAAAGTTCATCGTGCTGTCTCTTTCTGTTGCCCATGAAGTGTGTCGCGACATGGGGAGGGAGAACATTGTACACTAAAGCTTCGTTTCTTCGACGCATGTCTGAAGCTCTTTCTCGTTGTTCTTCAGCTTCTGATCGCCAAAGGAATAAAACCCTCGCGACTTGTTCCATCTAAATAAAAATAAATGACAAAATGAAAAAGATGCACTTTTAGGATAAGTTTAACTTACATGTCGCGCTAAGTAGATCAGTGCCAATGTTGCTGTGACTAGTAACACTGAAAGCGTATATTTACTCTTCGTTAAACTGAAACATAAGTTTTTTATAAAGATCTCTAATCCTTTGTAAATCATTTCGTCATACAAAATTTAAATTAATCTACTTTGGCCTTGAAATGAGAGCACCAAGCTTATACCGCGTCAAGTTTATCAATAAATCGCCAGATGAAGGTGGATATTGTGACGACCGCATTAGTAATATGTATAAATAATTTTAAATAAAATCAATATTTTCAAGCTATGCATTTTCAATAATTGTTCTGGCATCAACACAATGGTGAGAATTTTAAAATTAAAAAATATTTTTAACTTAAGTTTGTTTAGTCTGTTTCTTATCAACCATTTCTTCAAACATGAGCCATGGAAAGTTTTTGTTTTTAAATACGTAAATAAAATATGCGCAGCCACATTCCTAGACGTAGCCCAGGCGTTTAACAAAGTCTGGCATGAAGGACTAGAGAATAAGCTAAAGAACATTTTGCCAAAACAATATGCCAAAATAATAAAATCTTACATATCCGATCGAATGTTTAGTGTCAAGCAAGAGAGAGATTACTCGAACGTGAGAAATATAAATGCAGGAGTACCCCAAGGCAGTGTTTTGGGACCTATTTTATACTAACTGTGCACTTGCGACATTCCACAGATTCAAAACGTCACAAATGCAACTTTGGCTGACGATACAGCCATCTTGGAAAATGGCAAGGACAATGTAGAAACAGCTGCTAAACTTCAAGAAGCATGCAACAGAGTAACCGTTTGGACTAAGAGGTGGAGAGTAAGAATCAACGAGAGTAAATCAGCACATATTGACTTTACCGACAAGCAAAAGAACAATTCCCGATATCAATAAACAATGCCAAAATTCCATATTGCGATCCAGCAAAATACTTGGGGATGAATCTGGATATTTGTCTTCGATGGAAATAAAAAGAGAAAAGAACTTGACCTTCAATACAAACAACAGTTCTTTCTGATTGGAAGAAAATCACAATTGTCTATGCATAATAAGTTACTACTATACAAACAACAAATCCTTAAGCCAGTCTAGACTTATGGGGTTCACCTTTGGAGATGTGCAGCCAAAAGCAACATAGATAAGAACCAGGTCTTTCAAAATAGAGTGCTCCGAGGTGTTGTCGATGCTCCATGGTACTATCGCAATGACTACCTACACAGAGATCTGAAGATTCCAATCGTCAGAGAAGAGATCACAAAGTCCGCAGAAAAGCACGAGGAGAGACTTCACTCCCATGGCAACACCGAGGTGCTGCAGCTTCTAGATAATGCCGATTGGAAAAGAAAGCTCAAGATGACTAACCGTTTTGAACTGGTGTAGTATATATCGCGATACAGTGCTAAAGCAGAGCATAGTGAACCTATGCGTAACACGAAAAACTTGTGTTTTATGTTAGAAGCTAAGAAACACCAATGAGGACATCTTGGAAAAATACCTAGTCGTTAAGAATTTTAGAATAAAATTGTAGGTTAGATGTGTCTGCCAATAATAAAGGCTTTAATACAGAACCAAGACACGATCATACACTATCCACCTATGATATACAGAGCCAGCTTCTGCAGCGAGTTTTCGCTAGATTCTGAAGCTCCTGTTATCTTGTAATTCTTTGGGCCATTGCACGTGCATTTAGGCGAGTTTGTGGTTTTTAGAATGAGGCATGCGGGCGAATTATCGCGGCTAAGCTACAAAGTGTGGTGGAAAAATGCCTAAAAAGTAAATAGGAGATGGTGTATCTACCCCAAGATAAGCTAAAGAAGCCACTCTTGATTTTCATGGGGTTTGACAAACCTTACCTCATCAGTTTACGATTGTACTAAAAGTTGATGTGATAACAGTAAAAAAATATGCCCATTTTAAGATTCAAACTATGCTTGAAAGCTTTACAGACGAACAATATTGCAATTAGTTTTCCTTTAACAGTCATTCAAGTATACCGCAGCGTATCTATTGTTTACTCATCATTCTGTACTTCTTACAAAGTTTTGTCTAACTGTAATAATGGTTAAAGTTTAGTCTGTGGTTATTCTACATAATGGATCTTTCTCGGAAGATTAAGCAACTAGAACGAATAGTTTAGACCGAGTGTTTGCTAAAATCTTGGTGCTCTTTTTTGTTAGTCAACAACGGATTTATATCTTTGAAGGACTCGCAACTTCTAATACTGAAAAGGCTCGATATTAAACGAGTTCTAGATTATTTTATTTGCTTTTAATGATTTGTTACCCACATATAGAAAATTATGTATCAGTTGTACATAAGGACATTTCCTAACGTTAAGGAATTGGGGATAAGTGAGTAACTTTTTGAAATTGATAAAAATATTGAATGTATAATAAAATATACATAAAAGGGAGGGTCAAAAGTCACTTAACCAGTTAATAATTTATACCTTTTGTACTTTAAGTATTTTATAATTTTTTTGTTTACATTATAATTTAACATCACGGGGATTTTTTTGGCCTAAATATGAAAGATAACGTCATTTAAATGGCTCACGTTTTCCTCTTGCAAAGTAACCTAGTTTATCATTCGAATTTCCTGGCGAATATTGTCCTTTAGCTCAGCAAGAGTTCGAGGCTTATAAACAAACAAGCTGTTTCAAATATCCCCATGAAAAAAAAAACTGGAGCCGCCAGATCAGGGGAACATGGTGGCCAACAAAACTTCGCATTTGTGGAAATTATTGTTTCTCTGAAAATTTGCCTTACAAGCTGGACTCTCTGTTGAGCAATTAGTTGCTCCAGCTTGCAGCCACCACATTCCAGGTTTGTTTTCAACAGATGAAAGCACATTTGGCGATATTTTTTGCCGGTAATCGTGATCGTATTCCCATTATCATGTTCGGAAAAGTACGAACCAAGCACCCTTTCTGGTATAATGACTTTAGGCCCACCCGTACCGCTTCAAATAAAATTATGTACCAAAGAAATCCCAACAAAAATTAAGAAATTTGCTTTCCGAGTGAGTATCTACTGTCTAAAACCCTTTAAAAAAAAATCATACAGAATAAATTAAAGTATGAACTAAAAAAATCAAGAAGTTGCCTACTGTATAGGTCCTAATTTTACTCATCGCATTTATATAATTAGATTTTCATTGACTCGTATTTGATTTAAATCAAGTAGAACACACAAAAGTAATACTTCGTTCAACTAAAGCAAGTTACATCTAATAAAAAAAGAATACTTACTTAGACCAATGTTTCCTCGATTCTTCACAGTCTAAAGCTGGTGCTAATACTATTATATTTATCACACAATGAGCTGCTGTAAGCAATATCATCAGAACTGCCTTGCACAAGTAAGAAAGTGCAGCGGGAAGAGAAGCAGCAATTAAAATTAAAATTGCAAAATAACTAAAATATGAAGGATATAGACACGCTGCATCCGTGTCGTCGTTAGCTGAACAATTTTCATGCAGCTGTTGGAAAGGTGCACACGATATCTGCAATATAAACTTGATATTCGAGAACACGATATGTAATATTGCATTTTTACCGTGTCTGTAATGTTGGCAGCTGTGAGAAATAGGATGCATGTAAAAGATAGAATCCTTCGCATCCACATGGATTCATTTATCCTTCGACAGCAAGATCCCATACACGAACAA
The DNA here is from genome assembly GCA_947652605.1 of Elmis aenea. Classification (NCBI taxonomy): domain Eukaryota; kingdom Metazoa; phylum Arthropoda; class Insecta; order Coleoptera; family Elmidae; genus Elmis; species Elmis aenea. Next base: position 5,292,790 of record OX393580.1, read on the forward strand.
TACGACTACAATATAAAAATTAATAAAACTGAAGGCGCGATATTTAATAAACTTACTGCAGTAACCACTTCTGCCAGTGTTATAGCGGAAATGATCATTAAAACAAGATTACCCAAAACGAAGGAAAGGAAATTTAATACTCTCCTGGAAAATTGGTGTTAATAAGATTTAAATTTATTCTATTTCGTGAAAAACTTACCGCGGAAGAACAATAAATTGAGAGACGCCTATTGCTAACCGTACTAACAAAAACGTTTGAAGTGTTATACTTGAAAATGTTTCCGTGTGTTGATCGTATGCCTTGTCAATATCTGGGTTAATGAAGGATAAACTAATAAGTTTTGTGTTTTTGGTTAGCTCCCTGAAACAATTAAAAAAGCTTTTTGAAACAGTTTTCTTTGTCGGCAGTTAAAAATTTGGTTCGCCGCTTTTAAAAACGAATTTTACACGGCAAATTTAAAGAAAATTTAAGTTTAATTTAAACCAATGTGTTACTTTCTAAAAATTTATACTCTAGGTTGACTTATAGACTTTTCTACTTTAAATTTAAAAAAAAAGGTACCGACGCTTGGGCGTCTTTTGCCAAAATTGCCAAAAACGGCTTCAATTATGTTAGCCAAACATACCCAGATAATTTTAGAACTATGACTGTACCTAATAATTTTCAGTTATTGTATCGTATACCGAGTGTTGACTTACAGTATTAATGTTATCATCCATATATGCGGTATATATTGCAAAAGAGGTACCGACGCTTGGGCGTGTTTGGCTAAAATTGACAAAAACGGCTTCGACTATGTTAGTTAAACATGCCCAAGTAATTTTACAACCATTCTAGTTATTGCATCTTATACGAGATTTTGTCTTACGGTATTAATGTTATCATCCATATAGGTATGTGGTATGTATAGCAAAAGAGGTGCCGACGCTTGGGCGTCTTTTACTAAAATTGACAAAAACGGCTTCGACCATGTTAGCTAAACATGTCCAGGTAATTTTAGAACCATGACTTACAATTTTCTGGTTTTTGCATGGAGTGTTGAATCGTACCCCTCGGGGGACCATGGACTCCTGGTTTAGAACCCCTGACCTAGAGTATTCTAGAAGCCACCTTCATTTATATGTGTTACAATGTTCTTAAATTCGAAAATCTTTGCTGTTCACACTTCTATGATTAATTAGGTATATTATTTATTTAATTTTTATTGAATAAGTATTTAACTTTGGTTTATTATGAATGGTTTAATGATTTTAGCAACCGCATTAAATGTAATAATTCAAATAGTTTTTCCTCTGTACTCACTTATGACCATCACGGCTCACAATTTCCTTTCTCAGACGCTTTTTAAAATCTTCAGAGTCTTGGCGTGATCTAGTCGCTCCCAGCTGAGTTGCTTCCTGGAATAAATATACAGTATTTAATTGAATTTTCAAATGTTGAATAAAACACTACCGCTGCAATTTCATCGTCCTCTTTATTATCTGAAGCCAAGTCCGCAATCACACAGCTGTCTTCTTCGGGAATAATTCCCCCACCGTTTTGGACTTCTGATTTGATTTCGGGTTGATACTGAAATCCGATTTAAGAATCAATTAATCATATTCGTGAATTCAAAAGGCGAAGCTATTTTAAAAATATTTTGTATTTAAATTTTGTGATCAAAGGCAAATTTCGTTTCTCTACAATAAGTGCCCATAAAAATGATCCGGTGAAAACACACATTACAATGCCCTTCTTTTATAATAAATATGTCGTTTGACTTTGAAATTTCAGCATTGACACTTTCTTGTAAAATAATACTTTTATGTGTACTTTTAGACACTATCGATAAAATTCAATTGTTATCTAGAAAAATTTTCGTTTTAACCTGGTATATTTTTAGTATTTTACTAAAAGCGAAAATCTGCCTCATATAGCTAATAACGCACGTAAAGTTGCAATGATTAATTTCGTTATTAAGATCCTCCAAACTTTGTTAGGCGCAGTACCTACACTAATATCACGGCGTCTGATATTCAAACACCTACCGCGTTTCGATTAAATTTTGCCTAAGAGCAATTACAGCCTAAAGAAGAAGCTATCTATAAGGGACAGGTTAGTTCTCTTACACAAAATTTACATTTTAATTTATGTGGAAGGATGTGTAATTAGTGATAATTAGCATAGTTCTCGAAATACAAATCTGGTTTAGAGGAATCCCGTTTCCTCCTTGAAATATAATGTACGTTACAAAGCTTGCAGTATTTATTTACTCCAGAAATTAGTGTTTCAAGACAACATTCTTGAATAAATAACCCGCACACGAAGTTAAAACAAAATAAGCTTTTAAACTACATTTTTTATGAAGTTAATATATTATTTCTGTATTGAACAGACACAAAATTACTTCTTTAAGAGAATCATCGCAGATTCCTTGTATTTTTTTAATAAAGAATTAAAATAAACAGATCCATTAGTCACATACAACAGGTATTTTCAAAAACTTTACATCACAAAAAATTACAGTTGTGCGTAGTAACTATAAGTTTTAGCATTAGTAGCGGTTTTAAACTACGACATAGCAAAAGCTTTCGAAGTAAAAAAAAAGATTAGAAATACAGGGCAAGATATCAAATATAAAATGCACAAAAGAAAGCTGATTTAAACTTTTTAAGGCGAATTAAAATGAATCAAGCGAAACGACTGCTCCACATTTAATACATTTTACTTCACCAGTTCCATACAACATTCTAAAACTTATTGGAGTTTATCGGAAAATGAAAATCGCAGATTCTGTTATTTCTTATTGCACAATACGTTTCATTGTTCGCGACAACTTGAAGTTTTACAAAGTTCTAACCGAGTCGTTGTCGCGAAAGGTGTGCCCTGAATGCAAGAAACGAGATGCGCACTGCGTAATTAAATTCAACAAAAGCAATGAGTTTTTGCTTGCGACTCACAAAAGAAAAAAGATTTAGAGTCGTGGTATAATTTACACATTTATGAATTTCGGGCGTTTCAGGAATTCTAAATTTTAAATTACTGAGGTGAAGTTCTTAGATACGACGAAGACCACGCAGTTCTAAAGCTTTAACCGTTGACTGTAAAAGATTTTGAAGGGTAAATTGCTTTCACACTTCATTTCAGAGGAAGTGTTCGCGAAATACACTTGGATGCCTGTGTTTCTAAAATCAAAAGCAAACAGCAACTTTCGTTGAACAATATTCGAACAAATCCTCGCTTTTACAACAAGGTCTCTAGTAGTCTAATAAAACCCCTTAGAAGCATTTTACGTTGTTTAAAGTTGAGAATAATTCTTTGTTAATTACAATAATTAAATTATCCACAGAGGTTTAATGGGAAAACTTGATATAGTGCTGTTTAAATTATCTAACAACCTAATTTTGTTTCTGGTTGTTCTCCTGAAAAATAAATTATTCTTCTCGGTAATAATTCGTGGAGACTTACCGGCTTGAGCACGCGAACAATAAAGTATGTTTTCAGTCCTGCTATTCTTAATGCCTCTTCTCTTTTCTCTCCATATGCAGGTTCCACTTCAAACTCCCCGCTTAGATAGGACAATGTTGTTGCCGAGATGTGCACTCTCCTAACAAGAGATATAAGGATGAGAATACTTTGTTAATTATATCTTGAACACAAAAAAATATACCAACATTGTCTACCTTGCAGTTTAATATTTCCTTTTAACATTTTTATTTTCTTACCCATTAGTGCAATTTGGGGTTCAACTTTGACCAAAATATTATTGAGAGCTTTAAATTAATGTTCTTTTAACTAAACCTTTTAATTATTTTAGGATTTCATTAGCATTTAGTTTTTAAAACATACTTTTAACAATATCTCCAAATAGCTAACACTGCCAAGTTAAAGCTGGCTGTATAAATAGATATGTTAATTTTGTTTCTTTTTATAAATTTTTTGCTTCTTAACACTATTAATAACTGCTATACCTAACTTAAAATAACAATATACGCTGCTAATGCTCCGTGTTTTTGGCATAGAAGAATGTATCTACTAATAACAATGCAATATCTAAATAAACTTGAAATTATTCCCCACTTGTAAAAAAAAGTTGAACTGAAAAATTAATAATTTTCTAATAGCAATGGATTTGTTTTCGTGAGAAATAAACTGAATGGGAATAAAATAAACTAAGCTAAATATATACGATCATATAGTGTTTGCAAATTACGGGACGGCTAGTAGCCTATTCAAAAAGTTATCTGATAAATTCATGAACTAGTTTGTGAACGATAAAAACAATACATGAACGAACACATGAACTAACGTTGGAATATTTATACGCATGCGGTGTTCACAATTGATGTGGCCTCTGGTAAACAAGTTCATTTTATATTCACACACGAATTCGTACAAAACATCTGCTGGAAAAAACCTAGTGTATAAACACTTTTCGATTAGTTCTAGGAGCAAAATAAACAAATATTTTATATAATTAATTTTCTATAACACTAAAAATTATCTGAATTTAACATAATTTCATGTTAAAGTTTGTAGATACATAATTAAACGCTGCAATAAAAACAAGAAAAGTATTGCATATGGTACTACAAAGTATTTTTTGGGAAGGATAATGAAAATCTGTGTTGGTAATGAAAATAAGATTTTATTTGTTTAGGTTAAGCAACATTAGTTACTGTTGCATATTGTACTCGGAAGTATACATCTTCGGAGTAAAATATTCATACTCTGTCTCTCATTCTTCGAGTTGTAATTTCTCAGGTTCCGTACCTGATAAATAATGAATTGTATTGTTTTACCTTACAACTTTAGTACGGTTGAGTTAACCATTATGGTTAAGTTTTAAAAAATTAAATTAGCAAAAATATTTCCCGGATAAAACTCAAAAATAATACTTAACAGCCAAAAAGGTTTTTTTTTAAACAGAAATATAGTTAATAAAAAGTATGGTACAAAATAAACTTCAGGTTCATTATGAAGCCAGAAATAGTAGAAGACAAAACAAACGTTGAATAATGAAATGAGGTTTCGGGATTTTGGCAGCATTGAAAAAGGGATTACCGATCCCAAAAGCAAACAACAAGAGTAAACTTTGCTCTTAAATTTATAATGAAATGTTTACTTACTGACCTACTACCAGAATACAAACTTTTTTTTTCATGTACATATGTACAGAGAGTGATTGTCAAATCTTTTTTTTAACAATGAATTATTAACACCAAATCATAATAATTGAAATAAAATACATGTGTTTTGTTCGAAACTATGCGAATTTCACACAAAATTACAAGTATTTAAACGAGATATTGCTCCTCATGCCTTCAAATATTTTCCAAATTTAAATTTCCTTATAAAAAATCCATCACGTCAAACTGAAATAAATCAAATTCAATTAACTAAAGATTTAACCACAGCTGTTAAATCAATAATAAATGAATTTTCTTCGCGATTTTTTCAATTTAAAAGTTTCGAAGAGATTTCAAAATTCATAATTTACCCAGACACAATCAAAGTTAACGAACTTTATTTGAAAATTTTTGAATTGTAAAAATTAGAAAATTTTTAAATGCAAGTCATTAATTGATTTTCAATCAAGTGCAATTTGGAGGTAAAAGTTATTGGCTTAAGAGAAAATTTAGATTATTGAAAGGGAACGTTTGGAGGAAAAAATAAATAATAATGCTGAAAGCAAAATTATTAATGCCTGGCAAACGATTCCAGGATAATTCAAATCCTTAAAGAAATTAGCATCGGTTATTTTAACAATATTTTCTTCCACATAAGAATGTGAGTCATTGTTTTCGCAAATGAATTTGATAAAAACTAAATTCAGAAATACATTAACGGATGAATCTACTTCAGCAAGCATTTTATTAAAAGTAACGAAAAACCAACCTGATATAAAAAACTTAACAAAAAGCATTCAATAACAAAAATCGCCCTAAAAACTCATATTTTAATTCTTATTGTATGTACCGACCTACTTAATTAATGTTGTTTGAAAAGTAAACACATGTAATGTGCAATTATTATTTTTGTTCAATTATATCTTTCTATTGGTAAACTATTTAATATTTATTTTAAAATTTAGTTATGTATCTTTAGTTGTTGCTGTTTAATTACTAATTTCTGTTAGTGGTCAATAAAAAATATTCATTTAATACCAATTTTGTAATATTTACTCTTCATCTCCTCACAATCAGTAATGTTTTTTTCTACATTCATTGCAAATGTTACTTGAGACACCAGCATTTCAAAATGTGAAAATTTAAAAAAATTGGCTCGCGTGCATAAAAACGTTCGCCACCCCTGACCTGTATGATCACCATCAAATTTGCAGGATTAAGCTTAAGTCACATTGTTGCACTGTATTTTAGCTATGAGCGTCAATGCACATAAACAAAGGAATATATCTTACCCGGCCATTCCACTGCTCTCCATTTTATTTGCTAATTCAACGTCCTTGGAGTAAACATCGAATTGCCATTGTCGCTGTCCTAGTACACCTGCTAATACAGCTCCAGTGTGGATTCCAACCCTCATGTCCACCGGGGAGTTGCACGTTTGCTGAACATACCTTTAATTAAACATAAAGTTACTTTAACTTCGAAGAGTTTTTTTCGTTTTCGTTTTACTATGATATTTTACAGGTGGCAACGTGAACTGAAATTAAAAGGGCTTAATTATTCCTTATTAAAAACGCCTGAAAGATAATTTATGCGTTGCAGAAGATACGAGACCTAATGGATTGCAGCCCAAAACGCGGTAATAAAATATTTCCGCGTGAGAAAGAATATTTATTTTATTAATATCTTAAGCTGCGGGCACGCTCTCTTAGATTAATTATTTCCTTTACAAATTAAAGTCGGTAAATAAATGGCACAATATATCTTATTTAAGTGACATCAAAGGTTGCATTAAAAATTTTGATTTAATACTTAAAAAGTTGTTTTAGTAGTACCTAGTTACTAAACTTATTTGTGCAGTAATTATATCAGTGGCTATTTATATCTTTTTTCAAAGCGACAGCTTTGCAGTTTTCTATTAATTTAGTACCGTTGGCCTTTGGGCAAAAAACAATAACTGTCATACTTTATTTTGGTTAGGGACGTTAGGAAAGCGCTTATGACGGTTTTCTATTACAATAAACAAAGTATTTTGTTTGGATAGACCATTATATGTATGTGGGCACGCTTAAAATAATACAATCTTGGTTTCCGGGTTTGGAACCGCGTCTTCTATATTTAGAAGTAGTTGACGTTTCGATCATTGTGCCTTGGTCTTTTTCAAAACGACTAATTTGTGAGGGATGTTGCTGGGTTTATATATCCAGCTTGTGGAGGCGTGGCGTTCCGCTTGATGGATTTGTTCTGCCGCAGTGATTTTGTGATGACTGGTTTCCAGATGTTTGGGAGTTGTATGCCTGTGTCTCTGTTGTAGTTGTTTGGGTTCTTGATGATTTCCAATGATTCTCGATATAATCTTGGCCAGAAATGGTTTGCGCGGGCCAGTAGTTTTGTTTCTCTGAAGAGGATGTTGTGTCCTGTACCCTGGGCGTGTTCTGCTACCGCTGATTTATCGACTTGTTTTCTTGTTGTTTGTCCTTCGTGTTCTTTGAGACGCGTTTGTATACTCCTGCCAGTTTGTCCTATGTATACTTTTCCACAGGAGCAAGGTATGCTATATATTCCCGCGTGGTGTAGTCCTGTGTCGTGTGTTCTTCTTAATTTATTCGAGAGCTTCAAAGGAGCGTTGAAAACGGTTTTGATTTTATGTTTTTGTAGAAGCTTTGATATTTTGTTAGTTACTCCGCTGATGTAGGGCAAGTAAGTCGTAGCGATGTATTCTTTCTTTTCTTTTCCTTCTTTTGGCGTGGCATGTTTTTGTATGGTACGAAGTATTTGTTTACGCTGGTAACCGTTTTCTTGCAGGGCTCTCGTGACCATGTTCAGTTCTTCTTTGATGTTTTCTGGTGTGCATATCTCTTTAGCCCTATGTATTAATGTGTTGATCACCGATTGTTTTTGGGCCGGGTGGTGATGTGATGCAGCATTTAGATATCGGTTGGTATGGGTCGGTTTACGGTAAACGCTGTGGCTAAGTGTTCCGTTTGCTTCTCTTTTGACCAGTATGTCCAGAAAGGGTAACGCTTAAAATAGACAGGAAACAAAATAACGAGAGAAAAATGCCTCGCGGCTCATTAGTCGTGTACATCTCAAAGTCTAAGTCCCTTAATTCAAAAAACTGTCCAAAATACAGAAAAAATGAAAATCTGATGAAGCGAGATCGGAAAAACAGGGTGGATGTGGAATAACATCCCGACCGAGTTTTTGAATAGGTACTTTTGTTGTTAGCAGCATACGGACAAGCATTATCACACTGTAAAATCACTTGATGGGATCTTCTTGATCATTTTTGTAAAAATTATGGCATCAAGCAAAAGGAGTGGTTGACAATAATCCTTAGAAATAATTATTACATTTTTCGGGAGCAATTCACAGTAGATAACGTTTTTTTTGTTTCACCAGATGCACAACATTACCTAATGTGGATGGACACCAGCTTTTGCACAGGGGGTTGCTTGTTCGTTAGGGCTCAGTCATTCATGTCTCTTCCTGATGTTGATGTTAAAACATTAATTTTTGCCACCAGTAACAATTTGGAACAAAAACAATCGTTTTTGATGACAAGCTAGACCAGTGGTCGGCAAACCGTGGCTCGCGAGCCACATGCGGCTCTTTGGCCCCTTGAGTGTGGCTCTTCCACAAAATCTCACGTGCGCGCCCGACGTACAAGGCGATTGAAACCGTGATGACTGGTTTAACTGCTTTGAATGACCTGGAGGAGGAAGATATGTTGATTTTTAACACCTGGAATAGTATTTCTGACTCATATAATCAGCTGAAAAAACTAGCGTTTGCTGTTCTTTCCCTATATTCGGGTATACATGTTCATGCGAACTAACAAAACTTTGGCTCTCAAAAGATATTTCAATCGTTGTACTGTTGATATTTGGCTCTGTTGACTAATTAGTTTGCCGACCACTGAGCTAGACGATGACGAGTAAGCAAAGAAACACAAATGATAACATCCTAATTTTGTATCCTTTAGGCTTTCGCGGCCGTTGTCCGTGATACAATCTTCGTTCCCGGATTTGGAACCGCGTCTTCTATTGTTGAAAGTTGAGGTTTCTACCATTATATCGTGGTCTTTTTCAAAACGACTAATTTGTGTGGGATGTTGCTGGGTTTATTTATCCAGCTTTTGGAGGCGTGGCGTTTCGCTTGATGAGTTTGTTCTGCCTGCCTCTGCGATTTAGTGACGACCGGTTTGGGAGTTGTACGCCTGTGTATCTGTTGTAGTTGTTTGGAGTCTTGACGATTTCCAAGGATTTCCGGTATAATCTTAGCCAGAAATGGTTTGCGCGGGCCAGTAGTTTGATGAGTAAATGCATTATTTTTTGTGTAAAAGTATAATATTGTGGGGTCAACTTTTTAGATTGCATGCTAATATATTATTGATATTAACTAATGTATATCCTTTATCCACCCTTTACATAAAGTATTTTGAGGCTATTGTTTAATCGACCCACTTGAGATTACGAAACATCTGATATTTATATTAATTGCGCTCTTATTTATTACAAAATCTTAATCATTCGACAATGTATTATAATTATAATTGTAATTCCTTAGTAGTAAAATACTCCTCCTATTGTAAAATCCTTGTTATGATCGTCCAAAGTAAAGATGAAACCGTTTTATACCTTACTTTAATAGCAGTATTACTTATTCGACGTTGTGTAACTTGAGTACAACAGATATTTCAAATTTGTGAATTTTGTTGAAATGTGTACTTACATTAACTTGTATCAAGTTTCTCAAACTGTAGTAATTAAACGATGCGGTTTGGAATGAAACGATCTTATTTGCTAGCAAGTACAATCGCTGTTTCTACTGGCAAACAACATGTTTTCGAAAACAAAGACCGGCTCATTTACCAACGGCATACTATTACTCCGTAGTAAGTTAATTAGAAAACCAACTTAGATGAACTTATTTTATAACAATTAAAGTGCTTTACTTTCGCGACAAAAGGTATTAGCAGGATGTTCAAGTTGTGACACAAATCGGCCAAAGATACTTCAAAAATTCAGTGCAACGTTTTTCATAAATGCATTGCACCCGACGAAGGGTTACACGCAAAGTAACATTTGAGAGTAGTGTCATTTTAAAGATGAAAGTTATTAAACTATGCTTGTTCAGAATCATTCATGGGATGAATATCCAAAGCAAATTTGAGTAAAGATGGTAGAGAGGGAAGATGAGATGCAAAACTAAAAAACGACACTTATTAATAATTAAGCCAGTAAAAAGATAAGAAAAAAAATTACTAGAAGTAGGATTTGTTATAATAATATGATTAAAAAAATGCAAATAATCCGCCAAGTGTGAGTAAAAAAAAATCAAATAAAAACTAAAACGACGAACTGAGCAAATAATATGAATAACTTGGAAAGCAGAAGTAAACGGTAGAAAAAAACATGAATTACCACAGTTGAATTTCTTAAACATGCTTGATAAGTTACAAGAACAATCAATATATCCATCTGAATAGTCATGTTGATCAATAAACCTAATAGCAACATTAAATACGTCGTAAGCATTATTATGTTAAAGTGTGTCAGTAAAAATAATATTACCGAAGGTACACATCGTTAATATTTTACAGATAATAACTATGTACAACAAGGTTCTTATGCAATTTCTGAATTTACACAGGAGTCAATCTAGATGTACGCAAATTGCTTTAAATTTTTGGAACCTCTAGGGTTCACAATAATATAGTTTTAAGTCCACAAAAATTGTTAAGACAAAATAACTGAATGTTATATATTTTTTCTTTTACAAATCATGTACCTTTATCTTACTAGAAGATTCAGCAACTATTCGCTTATTAATTGATTTGGTTTCGCATTTTTATTTAAATAAACTTCTGAAATATTTTTGGAGGATCGTCAATTGTAAAAGATTTGGCAATTTTTGTTCTAAATATTACAATCAGAAATGAAACTTATAGAGAACAATACAGATAAAATTAGTTGAAACAAAAATACAAGTTGGACAGCTGAGATGGTTGAGTCAGATTTATAGGATGAAAGAAGAAAGGTTAACCAGAAAAGCCTATGAAGCAAGATCACAGAAAAAAAAACAAAAGAGGTAGACGAGAAAAAACCTGGCAAGACAATGTTAAAAAAAGCAGTAACGGGCAGAAACTTCAAATGGAAAGACAAAAAATCTAGCAAAAGACAGAAAAACTTGAAAAAGTCAACACAAGACACCTCAACAGTCCTACACCTAACAGTAGAAGAAATAAAATTAAAAAAAACAGATTATCCCATTTTTATTTAATAAACTTCTAAATAATTTTAGGACGATCCACGATTATAAAACGTTTGGGAATTTTTGTTCTAAATATTACAAATTTTACATACAATATCATACACAGACTCTTAAACACAACACCAATCACTCATTTTCCTTTTATTACTTTTATAAGTACTATGTAATCATCGTATTTTAATGTGATATTGATATTTTTAACCTTGTATTTTACTCACATTACACATAATAGTCAATATACATTAAATTATTAATATATTTGATTGTAATCCTAGTCCATTGCATTGCTAATAGAATAATCAAAGAGCTTTAAGTTTAATCACATTTAACTCTTTTGATAAGTTAAAGCTAAGTGGAATTGTAATTTTTATTAATCATTCAAAAATTTAACAACAAACTTTTGTTATTCCCTGAATTTTATAAATAATACTTTACATAATATTAAGACAAATTCAACTGTTATATTTTTATAGGGTTAAGTAATGGCTTCCACTTTGTTTACAGGTTTATAAGAAATAATCCGTAAGCAGAGATGAAAAGAAACTAAAGAGTAAACAGAAATGACAAATCGGCAATTCAGTTCGACCCTCGAAAGAGTATCATTTATCGTGCAAGAACTTATATTGTTTTGAAATCCAAGAACACTTTGCAACAGTCATTTACTTAACAAAAAAGTATCACGTAAAAGACAGATTTTTTGTCTGTCTCAGAAATGTAAACGACTTTTCACTCATCAAAGTTGTTTATATAATATGACGACAATATGTTACGATGATAAATGGAAAACTAATTGTCACAAAAATTATGCTCAAGCAGTTTTAACTCGTAATGAAACGTTTGCATTTAGCGTGGAGTTAATATTTAATTATTTTTGTGAAATTTTTAAGGAAGAGTTCAACTACACAAAAATTAAATTGCAAAAACTATGACCAAAAATTTCAATGTAAGTTCAACCTCATATGCAGCGTTGAATACCTTAAAGTTTCAAAGATTTAATGTTCTTTTTCAATTCCTGCTGTCTTTTAAAAGTTCCTTTCATAATCAAACCTGGAGTTGTAAGGTTGTCTATTACTAACTCCATATACTTGCTCCTTAGTCGACCTCTTTTTTTCTTTGTGCTTACTTCACTTTCAAGTAAAATCTTTGTTATTCTTTTATCTTGTAATCTGTTAATATACTCTAGTAATTTTAATCTTTATGTTCTTGCAATGGTTGTTAATTTTTGTTGGCCATACATTTTCACGGCTTACTGATTTGTTCTTCTCCAGCGTTTAGTTTTATTTTTATTTTGATGCACTCAGAAACAAGAAAAAAAAAGGATTGGTTTAGTTTATTTACTTGACCAGAGTAAACTAATTTTAATTGTAGTGGTAGAAAATTAATGCTGAATAACGTTTTGCTGTATCATATTTTGGCGTTTACTGTCTATGCTTTGAAGTGAAAGTTAAAAAAGCTATTTTTCAAATACTTTTAAACACGAATAGAAAAGTAAGGTCTATTACTCAATATGCCTTAAAAAAAATTTACATGGAATTGAAATTTTTTTATTATATTTATGCTGAAATACTCTAACGGTTTATTAGTAACAAACTTAATTGTCATTTTAAAATATATCAAAACCAGTAGAGGACATGAACAAGCAGTAAAACGATAACTCAATTGTTTGCAATGAAAGTTACAACAAAAACTGATCCAATTTTCTCGAACATAAACAAAATTATTTAACTCAACAAAAAGCAATGTCAACCTATTTTGAAAATTAAATTTGTTTGTTTTCTATCTGTTTTCAGTTACTTAGTTGTGTAAACAATAGACAATTAAATAAATTGTTGTACTGTTTCATGACAAGACTCTATCTTAATTGAAAGCAAAGAAACTTTGATTGAAAAACTTAATTTGTATGTAGTGAATAATCACAAAGCGAGCTCGTTCAAGTGTATTCTTAGCTTAATATATTTAAGTCCGCACCTAGTAAACGCAGGCAAAATTAATGGATTCATAATTCGTTCGTTAATGAAGACACGAAACTTGGATATCTGTTAATTAAAAACAAAAAAAGGCTGAATGCAGCAATGAATTTACGTAAATATTTAGCAAAAAGTGTTAGGTGAAAAACATATTATGAAAAAAACATGAAGCTAAATGTTAATGATTTTTATTGGCCACTAAGCTAGTTTTTTTTTTAACATTGCAAAATGTTTAACTCTTTCAGGCACGGGAAAATTACCAGATTTTTTACCTATACGGCAAGGAAAAATATACTCTTTATTTTAGAAAAAAAAAAGGTTAATTTCAAGACTTTATATTAAGTTAATGCTAGCCTAATTTGTTTTATCATCATCAGCGTGCCCACTGAGTCCTAGGGGGGTGGTATAACCGTTGTACCACTATAACTGTAAAGAAAAAAAAATTTGCATTCCCATATATTAACAAATCTATGTACTTATATATCACCTTTGTATGAAAATCTTGAAAACATGTTTTATTTTTTGACAAACAAAGAGGTAAATTGCAAATAGAACACATCCATGTTGTTTTCAAAGTTTTCGGACAGTTTGACTAGAAAGGGACGCACCTTGTACAACTTGTCGTATTGGAGGTCTTTTCTATCTGGCAAAAGATTATTGTCATTTAAGTGAATATTGTTTAGAAGCTAACTAGGTAAATCTATTTACTGGCATAAGTTGAGATATGTAGGCATCATGCAAATCGGTACTCGAACTCCAATAATCCTTGTAACTTGGTAGGGATTTAATGCCCATTAATAAATTGATACCCAGAAATGCCTTTATTTATACCACATTAGTTGATTGAAATCGTTTGCCCGAAGCCTGATATGTTTGAGAGGCATATAAGTTGGTTTGAAAAACCAAGTTATCTATAATGTCGTCGGAAACAAGCAAATTAAAAAATTTGTATGGAGAAGGATCTTCAATTTTCTGGACAATTTCTGAAACTCCAGAATAATCAAGAAATGCGGAAGACGGAACTACGTCGAATTGATGACAACATCTTGGAGAGATGTCAGTTAATTGAATAATTTTTGAACGAAGCTGGATCAAAGGTATGTTTGAATCAGAATCATTAGAATCAAAATTCTCCACTTCATCATCAATCAAATCGTCATCGTCTAACACAGCAACAGAAGCAGCATCCAATTCTAAATCGTCGAAATTTTCTGTATTATCAATATTTGACTCTTGGTCAGAGGGAAGATCTTCAAATTCGGTTAAGAACGCTGAATATAACCAATTTTTCAATTTAAATGGCAGTTCGTCCATTTTCCTTATATGAAAAGAAATCTATTTATGTATATTTGAAGACATAGTGGTACATATTAAGTACCATCACATTTTTTTGAAAAAATACAACATGAAGTTGAAATTTAAACTTACCGGTATCTGCGTTTATTTTTTAATACTGTGTGGGTCTTGTGATTAAAAAATTAGGTAATAAAACAAACTATTTTCGTTAAAAACTGTAGATAACAAGTTTACACTGGAACACTGAGATATCTAACATAAAACTTTCTCCTGTGGGCGGAAAAGTACAATACTGAAACGCTCATGGTGTAAATTAGACTTTTGGAGCCAATAATATACGTTACCAGTGATGGTACAATTTTTGGCCTACTAGTAGCAATAGAAATTACAAATGTGTAGGTGGTACAGTTTATGTACCACTGTGATCCGCAAGTACTAAAAAATGTGGTACAGTTTAGATACCGCAAAGCCTGAAAGAGTTAAAGAGTATACAATACAATGTTTGATTAATCAATTTGTAAGACAAAATTGTATAATAAACGGTTTTTTTTATTTTCATGGATCATTTGGGATTTATAGTCTATGCATTTCGATTTTTATTATGCTATTAGAGTTTAACAAAATACGATAGCGAATCGCTTGGCTAATGCAAAGCTTTATACGCTAAATCTATAACCATTTAAAACAAAACGGGGTTGTGTATGTTCCATTTGAGTTTATTGCTCCGATCTCCTAGATGTCAATCAATTAATAAATTGCGCCAGAGTCGACCGACATTCGATTATAGGAGATTTATATTTATTTTCAATAAACTTATAAGGCTGTCAGATAACAGCCAAATGAAGAATTAATTTTAGAATTGCCTGTTGGTTAAAACATTAATTGGCAAAACGTTAATGCAGGCGTAGTTAAAAGCTTCTTTTGTTGTACCAATGGGAGTTTTATTGTTTTATAGAGTATTATAATAGTTATTGCCTTAATCGATAGCTTTACCGTTCTATATTTTCGTCATGTTATGTGTACTCCTAAAGGAGCAATGAACATCATACAACCGTTTTTATAAGCTTAATTAAAACTTGTCAAAATTGCCAGCATGGAAATATTTCTTGCTTTTTTTTAAACAGAAAGACACTAATAAAAACTATCGACCATTTATGAAAATTTGCACCCTCTGTAGGCTTAGCCAGAAACTACTCATTTTATCCTAACTATTGGAATCTTGTAAATGACATCAGGCAAAAAATCGTTTAAATTTGATTAAATGTCTCTTTTGGAAAGCGTTTTCAAGGATTTCTTCACAATATTTTTTTAAATCACTTACTAAAATTTATATTTGTACAAATGTACAGTCTACACTGGTATCATTCATTTGTTTATTAGTTGTTTTAGGGTGTACAAAATAATAAAAGAACGAAATTTGAAGCACCACAATTAAAAACTAATGTGAAAATAAGGCAACCGGTTTTATTTTAAGAGATTTGAAACCCAAAAACAAAAGCAAACTTTTTTTTTTTTAAGACTCGCGTGTAGTGTACATTAATCATTACTTTCACTCCAGCGCGTATTGATTGCTTACGTGCTCTATAATTCATGCAATAATTTATGAGCTCAATCCCTGGTAGCAGCTAAATGTCAAGTGCACTCACTTACTTAATAGCTTTGACCATTGACAATCCCATGTGTACACAGAGCACAGCATGATCGGGTCGCTCCCGGGGCGCTCCACTGATGCAGTAGTAGCAGTCTCCAAGAATTTTAATTCGTAGTTGCTGATATTTCTGCAAAAAATAAAGTCCCTTGTAATATGAGCGTTATGAAATATGCAAAATGTTGATAGCGATGCCCTGTAAAATGTAGGTCTAGTTTTATTGCCCTTCTACACCGCTCGTCTTTATCTTATTTTAAAGCTGTTAA
Organism: Elmis aenea; assembly: GCA_947652605.1. Classification (NCBI taxonomy): domain Eukaryota; kingdom Metazoa; phylum Arthropoda; class Insecta; order Coleoptera; family Elmidae; genus Elmis; species Elmis aenea. The sequence goes on from OX393580.1 coordinate 5,309,352, forward strand.
GCATTGATAATTCAAAAATGTTACCTACATCAGCAAGTTTGTCGAATCTCGCGAACAATTCGTTGAGAATTTTCACCAGATCTTGTGCAGAATATGTGGACGATATTGCAGTAAATCCTACGATGTCAGCGTATAGGATACTGAAAAATAAATATGATATGAATATATGAACATAAAGTGTACATGAATCAGGGCCTTTCAGAGAAAACACGAGGCCCGGGGCAGTGTGACTAAAAAAAAAGGTATGCAGGAAGTGTTTGACCTTAGTCTACTTTGATCATTTCTTTAGAAAGCTGTGCATCTTGCTGACCGTGTCTAAGGACCCAATTACTATGCATGTATAGGCTGTACGGTAAAAGTCATTAACATTTGTGGTCGTAGATAAAGTTTATAACCTAATACAATAAAATAATGGCGCATAATCTATTTACTGGTAAAAGTTTACCAGAAAAAAACATTTTCAACCATTAAGCCTATATAAATATTCTTATAAAAAAAAAACTCTCTTAAAATACTTGTAATTTATTATTATTGCTTTGAAAATATGCAACTGGTAGCTTAGAAAATAGAATGGTATCAAATAAAATATAAATTTTGTGTTGTACTTGGAAGATGAATTACCAAAACCTGACATTTGACAAGTGTTTCATATCGATAAGAATATTCTATTTGCTAAAAGCAAAATTTTTTTTTGAGCATCGGTGTCATAAAACTGTGAACGCTAAAATCTATAGGGTAAACCAGGGTGAGTTGGTGAATCAAATTTAAGTTGCTCATAGTTCTTCTAAAAAATTTATTATAACTAAAATAAATACATAATTCTTTGGTTCAAAACCAATACAACGAAACAAAAATTTTTAAAAATAAACGGAAAAGATTAACAAACCAAAATTTGCTTTTTTTTATTTTCACCATCTCACCCATACCAGTAAGGGTTAGTTGATGAATGCTATATGGGTGAGATGGCGATTTGTGATAGGTACTGAAATGTTTTTAAAACATGTTATTTTTTTGGACTGGTATTTGCCGCAAAGATGGCATAAATTAGTGAACTTTTTACAGTCTTCATGCATCCAACGTTTACAAATCAGGCATAGAAGCCAGTCGTCTGTCTTTTTCGTCTCCTTGTATTCTTTGCTGCAGCCATCAGTACAACATTGTTAATGTTCATCACCATCTTCTTCGTCTGGCAGTTCAGGTTCTGAACACGATTCAAATGACGTATCGGATACAATTCCCTTCTTCGTTTTGAAATTTTTAGTTTTTGAAAGCTTATTTTTATTTTTGTTGCCTGAAGATTGCAGGAGTTTTATTTTTGTTTTTCGAGTGATTTATTTCTCAAAACTTTAACATTATGATCAGTATTCTGAATACTAGCTAAATTTCTTGCATTCTTGCGAACTTTTTCAATTTGAGATGCGACTGGTACCGGAGAAATTTGTTCCAGCATTTTTCCAGGAGTTATATCATCGCTCGTCAAATTTGAACAGCTTCCGTCTACAGTCTTGGAGCAACCTGGTCGCGGAGAGGGTGTGTTCTTTTGTTGCACATTTTCTGTGGCTGTAGATAAGTACATACATACAGTGGCGCACCCAGGGGGGGGGCCAAGGGGCCCTGGCCCCCCCCAAACAGGCTAGAAAATTTTTGCCTAAAAATTTCAAGTGAGTATTCCTAAAAAACAGTTCTAGACAGAGGCGTAGCAATGAATTCAGCTCCCTGGAGCAAGTAAGGTCGGTGCGCCCCCTTGTTTCTCGGAAGAGTCTGACGAAATTTCTTCTGAACGTTCATTTTAAAAAAATGTATCCATGTTTAGTTTTCACACAAAAACAACTTTAAAATTATTTTTTTTCTCGCTTTTTCATTGGCAAATCGGTCAATGAGTTTATCCAGTTCAAGTTGACAAGCTATTGTTTTTTCAATTGATATAGTGGACAAAGCGCGAAGACGGTGTTGTGACATGCTGCTTCTTAAATAGGTTTTGATTAATTTTAGTTTTGAAATATCACATTACAATTTTAGTTATTTATATTTACCAGGGGCGGATCGAGCGGGGAACGATCGCTCCCCCTTGGGAACTTTTTTTATGTAAGCTTATTTCTTATTAATGCGGAATCAAGAAAAAAATTCCACAAGTTATAACTGTAAAAGTGATTGAGATAAATGTATTTTACTTCTTCGACCATGGGACACTTTGTGTTAAAATTTTATTACGGTCTGGTCAGTTTCGTCCCTCGGCGGGGTTACCATACAAAACGTGTAGCAATAAAAAATGTGTTTCTGTTTTGGTTCATCTTTTTCTAAATTGTGAGAAAAAGGTCATTGCTGTTTAGTACAGTGGACGAATTTTAGTAAATCAGTGAATCAGTGTAATCATAATCAGTTAATAAGAGTTAAAATTTCTAACGAAAGAGGAAAGAAATTTAAAAAGTAAGTGTATATAATTAAATACTATTTTACTGTTAGCGTTACGATTTTTTTTCTTTTAAATAATAATTGCTTCTACAGTAAAAGATATTTATCTTTTGTATTTGCGGGCATATATATTTTAATATTATTTCGTCCTAACAAAACCGCCAAAATTTTGTTATTTACGTGTACAAATTGATTAGTGGTTGAATGTTTCACTAAAATTAAACTTTATTTTTTAAACAGGCATAGTTTTATGTATTTAGTTTAAATTAAACACTTCTGATTTTTGAGAGCAGTCGATATTTATTGTATCATTTTAAAGTCATTTTAAATTATTTTTGATCATGTCAATTAACTTAAACACTAAACAACCTGTTACAAAATAAGCAGTTCATCATTTATTAAGTGAAAACCATTTATAAAGTGTATGATCTAGGATAAAATGTTGCATCTTCCCTATAAATATGAATAGTCAACTACAACGCTGAGCGATGATATGAATTTCTTTATATAATTGTTTGTTTTTTTAATTAAAAACGTCATTAGGTCAAAACTATTTATATGCTGCATGATGTAACATCTACCCTAAAATTATTAATACTCGACCCTCACCAAGGGGACTATACTTTTTTTAAAGGTATATCTTTTTTTGAGCAAGTTACAGATGACTATTTTTTTTAAATGTAATTTTTAATGTTACCAACTTATTCGATTCCATTAACCCTTATGACAAAAACCGAAATTCATAAAGTTGTTCAATGTTCAATGACCGGACATACAGAATTTTTATAAAAATGTATGCTATATGTTTTGTATATTTTTGTAAATAGAATGACAGATTGGTCAAATCATTCAGTTTTAAATATCAAATAGAAGATTTTCACCAGTTGTGTAAATTTTATGACCGGGATTTACCTTGTACAAATCCAGCAATTTTGAACGCCGAATTCAAGTTGTGGTATAAAAAATTTGAAAAACCGTTTGCAACAAATCCATGCAAAAATGCTATTGATGCAATTTCGAAGTGCGACAAAATGATATATCCAAACATATATAACTTATTAAAAATATTTGCAACGCTGCTGGTAACAACATGCGTCAGTGAGAGGTCATTTTCAACCTTGCGCCTTTTAAAAACCTATTTAAGAGCAACGATGACACAATCACGATTAAATGGACTAGCTTTGCTATATATACATAGAGATATTACTGTAACCACAGCTGAAATTATTCAAGAGCTTTGTAAAAAAAAAAGAAAAAATGATTTTATTCTTTAAATACATTTTTATGAGTTTTATAAATTTTATTGAATTTGCAAAAAAAAAAATCCGTTTAACCCGGCCCCCCCCAAGATTAAATCCTGGGGGCGCCACTGCATACATACGCACAACTAGTCAACATTTCTACCATAGGCACATTCACCATCAATCCCATTTGCAAGGGAGAGATGGTGAACGGCATCACTCTTAACCTGCTAGGTTGTTCGGTATTTTTGGAGGTGATGTTATCTCTTTATACTCCAAGGATCATGCATATAACGAAATATTTGCAAGCGAGTGATTTCAACCATTCGTACAAGCAGAAACACATATCACTGTATAATGTTTTTAGGGGCTTGAAATAATATTTTTTGATTTACTGACCGATTTTCAAACAAATGTGGGATATTTCATTTGTATAACTAATGGCTGTTTATGTATAACAGATGTACGGCATAAAACTGGCCATTTAGCGCTAGCTAGCAGAAATAACGCGGTTCACCGTTGCACCTGATATCACCATCTCACCCTGGTTTACCTAGAGAAAAATCTAGCACCTACTTAAAATAATAAGTAGCCCGACTTGCTGAGATTAAGCAGCAATACTCATTTTTTTAAATTAATTTATTAGTACGATATTAGCATGTTATCAGTACATGATAATTATTAATAATTGGACTCTTTTTAAAAATGTAAAATATATAAAAAAGCTTTGTGCCTTACGGCAAAGTTCTTGTCATTTCTTAAGCTTACACACACTAACTGCGTATATTTTTTATGAACAATAAAGCTTTTGAGCTATAATCCTTAAGATTACGCTTATTTAAAATATAAAAGGTAAAATATAAACGTTTTTGTGGGCATGAAAACCTATATTGTATTCTTCTATTCCCAAAACGCCAACGTATTTCTGCCATTTATATTTTAAGACCACTATTCACAGACGTTTCTCTTCGCGTAAATACACCAAAGAGAGCTTAATAACGTATGTAATATAAAAATTATAAATTGTTGAACGTCCGTTGTTTTAAGGTTTAGAAATTAAAAACTCTGGATTTACAGGACGGTTTTTATTGATTTTGGTTAAAAATCCGACGTTTCGCACTTAATGTTTTTAAGGCTTCTTCAAGGGCTGAAAACAAATGTGATTACAAATTTCATTTATAATACTATTCTTAACATGACTTGAAACGATTAAATATAAATAACATAAATTTTAAATACTAGATACAAGTTACAAATTAGATTGAAACAATTGAACAATAAAAATACTTACAATTTTAACAATATTCATTGAAAATTGACAAAGCTAACATGGTGCACATAACCATTTGTTTTTTGAATGTGTAGAACAATTCGAAAGTCAAAAATAACAGTGATACAGTCTCACTAATTTATTGTAAAATGTGAACAGTCTTTTCATTAAAAGGATTTTATGTGTAAAAATGTAAATTAAAACGGATAACATAAAATTTTAAAAAAGACAGACACAAAAGCAAACACTTTAAAAATTTTACGTACAATAGTCAGGTTCAACACCAGTAACATTTTATAACAGTTTTACAGAAAGGGGGGAAACTGAACTATGTGGACCAATAATTTTTTAATTAATTAGTAGATGTCCTAAGTTGGTTTAACACAACTTCAAAATTTATTGAAAACTACTTTTGAAATTAAGATTATTTGGAGTAATGTTATTAAAGGAATATATTATTTAATTATTAAACTGTTTTGGTTACAGATATCAAAAAGTAATTTGTAAGTCTTTTGATATATGTTATCAATGTCAGATCTGTCATTACATGCATTTTTGTTTACATTAATATAAATACTTTCAGCTATAAGTCTTTTAAACAAATTTTCTTCGTGGTGAACAATCTTAACGTCATTTAAATTGAAATTGTGATTGGTATTTAACATGTGTTCTGTTAAGCTAGTGGTTGTTGGAATATTTTTGTTATTATTATTCAAATTTAAATTGTCTTTAAATTTTTTAACATCGCTTTTGTGACCATACATTCTATTTCGTAATGTTTGTTTGGTCTGTCCTATGTATATGGTATTGCATTGATCACAGGAGCAGCTATATATTAAATTGTTTTTTAAAATTTTATTTGTAGGATCTTTTAATTTTGTATACACTGATTGTAGGGTAAATTGATTTTTATACACTAATTGAATATTATGGTGTTTTAAAATGGATGATAAATTTTCTGAAAGAATTTTTACATATGGAATTTTGTAGAATTTTACAGGATTTAATGATTTTGAAATGTTTGTTGTTGTTATGTTATTATTATTATTATTTATTAGGTATTTGTTAATGATCTTTAGGGGGTAATTATTTTGTATTAAAAATGTTTTTGCCTTGTTAAAATTTATGGCATGAAATCTATCATCCGATAATGTTTCGATTCTTCTTCTTATATTTTTAATGATATTTAATTTTTGGTGGATGGGATGGTGGGAGTGAAAATTCAACAATCTGGTAGATTTACTACTTTTTTTATACCAATTGGTGTAAATTGTTCTATTATTTTTGTCTCTGTGTAATGTCACTTCTAAATAATTAATTGAATTGTTTGTTTCTTTTTCATAAGTAAATTGTAATTTGGGATGGAAACTATTAAAGTTGTTTAATGTGTTTTGAATTTCATTTTCCGGTAACGCTAGAATCAAGTCGTCTACATATTTTTTAATGAAAGGGATGTTAAAAGGTATGTTCGGTACTACTGTTTCCAAAAGGTCATCTAATAAAATTTCCGCTATTATAGGCGATATTGGTTGTCCCATAGGGAGTCCATAAGTTTGTTTATAAATTGTATTATTAACTGTGAAATAACAAGAACTGAATATAAAATTTATAATTTCAAAGAACAAATTTTTTTCTATTTTTGTATAACTTGAAATAGTGTCCCATTTTTTTAGAATTATACTAATAGCTAAATCTGTGGGAATGTTGGTAAATAAATTAATAACATCAAAACTGACTAAAATGTATCCAGGCGGTAAGGTTATTGTTTTTATGAACTTAACAAATTCAAAGGAATTCTTTACATAATATTCATTAGTATGTATGATGTTTTTAAGTATTTGAACTAGGAATTTTGAAATTTTGTATGTGGGTGAGTTGACGCAACTAATTATGGGCCTTAAGGGTTTGTTTGTCTTGTGTAATTTGATAAGGGCATACATTTTTGGTAAATTGCTATTATAAGTTTTTAATTGTTTTGTTTGTTGTTCATTAATATGATTTTTTCGGAAAAGCTGTTTTATTAAATGATTGTTTTTATTTTGTAAAGTTTGGAGTGGATTTTTTAACGATGTCTTTTGATATGTGGTTTTATCATCAAGAATGTTTTGTAATTTATGTAAATATTCATTTTTTGTTATGACAACAGTAGCATTGGATTTTTCTGATTGGATTATTAAAATATCAGAATTATTTTTAAGGAATTTTTTTGTTTCTATCAAAGTATTGTATATATATATATAAAGTAATAAAAAAAGTGGGGTAAAAAGTTAAGGTAAAAAATTTATCAAAAGGTAACACACTTTTTCTAAGTAATCCAACGTTATATCGTGTCTCTCATATTACTTGATGTTGTATTATGATACATTAATTAAATTATCTCAATATTAAAAATTTAAAAACATTGAAATTGCTATACATATAATACATGTTGATGTTTCATCCTAAAAAGTATTCATAAAATGAGGTAATTTTTTTGTTTCTGTATTTAAATCATCAAAGGTTTTCATACAATTTCTTTGGATGAAATTCTATACACCTTAAACTTAAAAGTATAATCGTTATTTATAGTTTTGTAGGATCATTATTCAAAATTTGAAAAATAATTATGCTACTGTAAGCAAAAAAAAAACAATTCTATATGTAAAGGGTGTTCCAATAAGATGGAAAGATGTTAACAGTAAATAAGACAATGTTAATTTTGATTTTTTTTAAATTTTTTTATTGAATCATATTATTTGGCACATGGCAATTATGTGTGAAAGATAATATCGCCCAAATGTTCACCAAGGCTTCGGCAACACACCTCCACAAGATGGTCAAAATTTTTGATGACATCTCTGCACAATTGCTCCTCGATCTCACCAATATGCCTTATCATCTCATCCTTTAGCTGTTGAGTTGTTGTTGGCTTGTTGGCATAGACCTTGCTCTTGAGTTAACCCCAAAGGAAGAAGTCCAAAGGCGTCAAATTGCACGGTCTTGGTGGCCAATTGACTTCGCTGTTTTGCTCTTGCATCCAATCGGCGAACGAACGGCGCTTCAAATGGTCCGCAGGCTTCAGTTCTTGAGTAAATTGAATTTTGTAAGCATGTAGAGACAAATATTTCTTCAAAATTCGATGTAACGTGATTGCGGAGAGGTTCAATTCCTGTGCGCGATTACGAATAGAGGTGTCTGGACTCTCGGCCACATTCTCGCGCACGGCAGCATTGTATTCAGCTGAACGACGTACCTACACGAGCATGCAATGGTGTTTTTAAATTTGTCGCCGACCCAGTTTGTTTGAATTTTTGAACAATTTTTACAATTGCGCTCTCGGTTGGCCGATTATGCTGACCAAAAATATCGCGAAGTGCGTGAAGTGCATTTCTGTTTTGAAGCCTATTTTCGTAATAGGCTTCAATAACTTCAACACGTTGTTCGATTGTCAATCTTCCCATGGTAAAAATTGCCAAAGACTGAACTTGTCAACTGTCAAAACCAATGCCAAAATCTTTACGTTAAAGTCTAATTCACATTTAACATCTTTCCGTCTAATTGGAACACCCGTTATAAGCAAGACTGTCTAACCAAATCACACTCCTTGCTGCTATATACAAAAAAATAAATAATAGAAAGCCTAGTTGGCCATAACTATATGCAAGAGAATTTTTTCAACTTTTCAAAAATATATAGTTTAGTAAAGTTGCAAAAAATAACCGAGATTTGGCTAAAATTTTAAAAATTTCCTTATTAAACTAAGCCATGATTTTGTAAACAAGTGATGTTTGCAATTAATAAACAACTAAACGTCATATCCAACTAAATTTTTCAATTTTTAAGCAAATTCGTATATACCAGTGTTTCCCAACAAGAGGCGTAGGCCCCACAGGGGGCAATTTAAATACTTTGGGGGCAAATAATATACATAGTATAATATTTAATTCATATTCACTGAAGACAATCAGATTAAAAGCAGTTTTGCCTATGTTCTTTTTTATTTGAAGTACCTATCTATTTGCATTCTTCTTTTTCGAAATTTGTTAGACTAGGTATATGGTAAAGGGGGCAATAAAATCATTTGAGGCGTTGAGGAGGGGCACGATTTAAAAAAGCGATATAAAAAATCTGATTACATAGACGTTCTTTTCTCAAAAAATTTGCCCAAGAGACCAATATCAGATTTTCACTAACTATTACGGTAACCGAGATACCTCGTAAAACATTCGAATTTGGTCCACCCTGTATGTATTCCCAATTTACTTAAAAAATATTCTCTTAGACAAATATAAATATACAATTAATATTTAACACTTAAAAGCAACCATTTTTAGTCCATTCTTCATTGTTGTACACGTAGAGAAAATATAATAGATCTAAACTATATAATTACTAATAATTTAAAATCAGAAACTTTTGCATCAATCTTGATTCTAAAGTTTAAAGTTTCTTTACTCTATTTTATCCTTTTTTGATATGACTTTTAGGTAATTTAAAGGATACAAAATAATCAAGTATTTTAGCTTTAAACCACTTATGATTTATTTGTTTCGTCGTAAATAGTCTAACCGTCAAATTTTCTAAATATGCAAAACATTACTTTTAAAACATGCACGCAACCCGTTTATTTCTGTGATTTCCCGATACACAAAATATGTCGTAACATCAGTACGAATCAGTGGGCGAATCAATAGCGTTACCGTAACGACAACCAAAACTTCCGTTATCTAATCTCAATTTCATCCAATCTTAGTATTGCGGCGGGTTCTGTAAAAATATGATATTCAAGAGATAAATTTGGCAATTTTCAGAGGCGCTATTACCGCGCAACAAGGGTTTACTGAACAACCGTGTCTATGTTCATGAATTTTATAAACTTTAATGCACTTCTAACAGAATAAGACATCGGTATTTAAGTTAAGGCGATTTAGTTTTAGCAATTTCCATAAAGTTTCTATTACATTAGAAAGTGCACAAACATTCCGAAAGGTTTAAGATGAAGAAATCAACAATAAAAATGCTTTTTATTTGTTGAACACGTTTTGAGTCTCACTGTATACTTAAAAGGAAAGAAGATTAGAATATTCGTTAAGATATTGTTACAAACCCCGCGTTTTAGAACTACTGGATTGCTGTGTTAAGCATTAATCCAGTAGTTCGGGGATTACTGAGTGTGGTGGCAAGATGTACAGATAAGAATAATAATGTAAGTAGTATTAATTATTTAATGTAGTTATGTTTATAGTTAATCCATTTGGTAGTATATTTGTGTGTATTGGTGTGTATGTATGTATTTGTTAACATTTGTTTGTATTGGTATTTGTAGTTATTAAATTCATATTTGTTAGTTTTATATTTTGTCTAAATTTGGCACCCGATAACGGTACCCTACGCACATGCGTAACATATTTGGTGGAGACGCCGTTTTAAGATCTAAATTATTTAAAAAAAATCGTATTAAATAAAATAGATTGTAGAAAACTAATAGATAAAATTAATTTTACAAGCAATTAACGCAACGGATACATTACATTACACGTTGATAACACACGTAGGTACATAGTGCTGAATCAGGTGTCATTGCCTCAAGTGCGGCGCGTGTCAATATACGGAATACGCGTTTATTTGATAATTAACTAAATTTAAAGCATTTAATTATTTAATTTTTAATATTTAAGCGGTGATTTCATTTTTATGGAAAATAAACCGCTCACCAGAGCTACTCTGCGTAAGCAAATCGAAGAGGGCACCTAATCTTTAGAAATTTTTCCACAAAAGCGAAACAAAAAACAGCTAGGAGCCCTCCGCTCGACTCTGACACCTCAGTTTTTAATTTTTCGACACTTAACTTACCAGAAAGCACACGTTTAGAAAACACTAATAGAACTCGATCAAAAAGCGACACGGATTTTTCAAAAACACATTTAGATACAACAGTTCATACAACAAAAAGTAATCACAACACTGCAAATTTAATAAACGATATGGCAAATCAACACAGCACAGACACAAAGTCGGCTCCAGTTACGCATAATTATACGTTGGGCACTTTGTACAATCCAAACAGAGATCCAGCGTTACCAAAATTTATACCGCCCCCAACCTGCGATCCGAATTTCTGCCCTTGGACGAAGTAATAAAAAATTTCTTGATTGCAGACATTAGCAAATTTTTGAATAGTTAGGATGTAGTAATTAACTTGTATTTTTTAGGTTCAATGGGTTCATTAATTATCTGTATATATACGCATATGGGACGGATACTAGGAGATGCCTAAAACGATCGCCTACGAGGCGACAATAGCCATTACTTACAAAGGAACTTGGTGCGCGCGTAGAAAATGCCACCAAAAAAAGTCCTTTGCCATATTTTCCAGGGGGCCATAGATGAGCAATACTTATAATATTGATTTGGTTAGTTTATAGATTAAAAGGATGAATTAAGAAGAAAATGGAGGAAAGACATAAAGAAGCTCTCAGAGGAGGGGGAGACCGGTCTTTTAACCCGCACGGGATCCTGACCTGGCCAGGGAATAAGAAAATCCCTGCCACAATCGATGGCATTAATAAGGATCCATAAATTGTTGATTTTTATGCAAAACAAAATAGGTGGGCCCACCGCAATTATGATCCATTATCTTGCGAATATGGTACGCCTGATCAACGTACAATGTATTCGTAAGATAGTCGATTTAATCAAGTAGCGAAGTAATGGTATAAGGTTAACAAACGTTTATAATTTTAAATAAGTTTAGCTTTAAGGATTTTGTTCCACTATTAATTGTTCTATTTTAATTAATTTTCTAATAGTAATTTTATGTTTTTATGTAACCGCACATCCTGGAGGGCATGAAAATACTGGAGGCTGCTGACGACTCCACTCCCAGTGCAAAAATAGCCAAACAACTCAAAAAATAGTTAAGAAAGGAGAAAAGTCATTTGGGCACCATTTTCAGTCTTAATTTTGGAAAAACCAGCGACCTATGGATTTCAATCCAGCATACCAGCGACCTACGAATTGGAAATAAGAGCGCCCTTACGTACAATAAGCTTGGGATAATAACCGAAATCAAGATCAACTTGGGCACGTTCGAGGTTTACTGGAGTTCCAATAATCTTAATCAAGTCTTGGTTTTGGTCGACTGGGGACAGGACGATGTGTATCTGTCCAAAAGACCCTTCACGTCAGGTCCTTCCTGACTAATAAGGGAACGATAAAGTTTAATGGCAGTGAGTGGCAAACGCGAAGTTAAAGTGAGTGGAAAGTCAAGCGGTAGCAATAGACAAATCTAAATTGCCCCATAAGTGTGACGGTTTAGGGACTCTAAGCGGGTTAGGTTGTTCGTTTAAGGTAGTATTTAGGTATGGTAAAATGACATTTGGTAAGCCGCTTTTCGTTTTTCTTTCTTAGTTGTCCAAATTACTGTTATTCTTATTAATACTTTGTGGTTCATAGTCAATTTTCATAGATCTTTTTTATCGTTAAAATTGTCAAAAAAAAAAGCATGCCAGGTGTCATGCTCATTAAACGGGGGGGAATTGTTACAAACCCCGCGTTTTAGAACTACTGGATTGCTGTGTTAAGCATTAATCCAGTAGTTCGGGGATTACTGAGTGTGGTGGCAAGATGTACAGATAAGAATAATAATGTAAGTAGTATTAATTATTTAATGTAGTTATGTTTATAGTTAATCCATTTGGTAGTATATTTGTGTGTATTGGTGTGTATGTATGTATTTGTTAACATTTGTTTGTATTGGTATTTGTAGTTATTAAATTCATATTTGTTAGTTTTATATTTTGTCTAAATTTGGCACCCGATAACGGTACCCTACGCACATGCGTAACAATATTATATAATATTATGTAGAATTACCTGCTCTTATAAATATTATTTAAAATAATTATGAATTTATAATGCTTTTCTCCACTAGAATTAAAGTATTAATGAGATTCTTATGGTTATGAATGTATAATAAACTACGATAACTCATGTATATTTTAATTTAGATCATTAAAAGTAAATTTAAATTACGATGTTTCATGAAATTTTAATGGCTTCATAATGTTCACAATCAACTTACACGGAACTATAGAAGTCCTATGGGAAATTCACGTCAATGTAGAACTGCTAAATAACCTACTTATAGTCCAAAAATTACTTTATGCTAACAAGTCTCAAAAACGAAATGATAATTGAATTTTTATATCAAAACGAAAATTGCTTAAAACGCGGTATTACAATGGAGTTTTTACTTTAACAATTTTATATGTGCTAAATGAAGTTCTACTCTTGCTTTTGTGAATGTATGCAAGCTCTAAGCGTTCTTACTAAAAACCGAATCATTTACGTTTAAATTTCATTTCCTAGTTGTCACATAAATGTTTTATTTAATTACATTAAGCGCTGATTAGGTTAGTAGACATGGCATGGTAACATGACTACAAGCTCGACGGGGAGATGTCAAAAGCGTCACGATAAGTATATCGACATTGTTGCGGCCTTACTTGCTGATAGTACTCCTTATATCGGCCACAAAACACGGACCTGGTAAATGTAGATCGTGTTACATCATGGAACAGTTAATTAACAGGAGTGCTTTGCGTTTCATAATAAAAGCAAAATCAAGTCGGCATAATGGTTTTCAGGAAACGGCCTGGATGCTTTAATTATGGATCATTGTGCCCACAGCAATTAAACAAAATGAAATTTAATATGAAATACAACTTTGCGCAATCTTATTATATACAGGGAACTGCAAGAGTGCGTCGGGCTTTTATAGCACCCCGCCCGTAGGAGGAAAAAAAAACTGAAATACATAAAATTATTGGTTGGAAAAGATCTACGTCATAAAATTATTTTCAGCTATACAGGGTGTCCCATTTTTGCGCTATAACAAAAACAAAGATTTTTTTAAATGGAATTATTTTAAGGTACTCGGATGTCGTTTCTTAACCTCTACATGAATGTCTGTTCACTTTTTAATTTTGTGTCAGTGTTGCCAACTTATAAATTTTTTTTCGAAAAATCTTACATGTGCAGGCTCAATTTTAAAAAATCGTAGCGACCTCGTTTCTTGAAGTTAAGAAATAAGTTTTGGCATTAATGTTAGTCCGGTTAGCGAGCAACATTTAAAAAAAAAAAAATTAACTTAAGTGTTACAGGGTGTTCACAAAAAAATGACAAACTTTCCAAACTTCAAAGTGACATAACTCATTTTTTTCAAATGTCGTTATTCGACAGCTTTTTTCTCCTCTTTAATTCAATAGGGTTTGTCCTATGTCTAAACCCCGTAGTTGTTTTGAGATATTCAATACTTTTCACAAAAGTATGCGTTTAATTAAATTTTATGCACCGAAGTAGGCCGCGCTGATGCAAATCAAATGCCAAAATGTAAGCAAGTTTCAATTACAGGACTATGCTATTCCTGCAGTTTTGCAATTACTATTACCAGGGGTCAAAAGTACTTATAACCTGTATAAGGCAGTGTCACTTAAATTGAGTTATTAAAAATAATCTACATAAATCTAATGCAAATATATCTACATCTTGATATGTTCGAAGAAAACTATGATTTTCTAAGCGAATTCTTGATAAACTAAAATTTAGAACAACTTTTTGTCGCAATATAATCGATCAAATAATTCTAAAAATGTTTTTTACTTAAAAATGTATTAGCTTCCTATTAGATGAAATCAACAAAGTTTATAATAAAACTTCAATTTATTTACCTACCTACTTAAGTACATATTAATCAAATTATACTCCACTTAGTATACACAACACATAAAGGCCAATTATTATGTTTTGAGTATGGCCAATAACCAATACCTACATTCTTTTTGTAAGGCCAATCAATATCACTTTGATGGTTAATAACTGTGAACATAGGGTCAATAACTAAAACTATTCATAGTTTTATTATTTTTATCATTTAAACAAACATTCGAGTCAAAAATTTCAATAATACGAATTGTATCTGAAAATCAAACCCGTTACTACCATTTACAAGTAAGTTATATTTGTTTTACAATGAATATAATGTTTTTTCAGAGAAATAAAAATTGATATTGCTTAAGAAGCCAATTACCCTATACGTTACCCTATTACTAATTTTATTTTTAGTCACATAATAAAGTCTTAGCTCACAAAACTTGCTGCTAGAATAAATGAGAATAATAGCCTCAAAGTCGTTCTTCAGATACAATGAACAAGGATTTAGCCACAATAGCAAGTTAGTGCTAATTAATTGAATTTATTAAGAGATCAACCGACACACTCTGCAGGATATTTGGGATGAAGTTCACTAAACTGTGTTTACATAGACAGAAACAGTCTAAAATTGCTTTTTATCAGAAACCAACGCAATGCCAAAAAGAACAAGAATATAATAAATGCTAATGGATGTTGTTTCAAATAAGAAAACTAGACGTTCATGAACGCACATAAAAAAAGTAATATTTGTTTTATCCAAATAAAAAAATCATTATTGCTAAACAAATCATGACATTAAAATGAAGAATACTTAAACTTTGAACTTGGGGTGAAAATTGGTCGTTAATATGGGATAGCTAAACTAAATTCTAAGCTAAGAAATGTGTGAACTAAAAAATTTTTTATATCAACGTTTAAATCTTAAGAAACAATTGATTAATTTTTTATTTACAAATATAGTTATCAGTTTGTAATGAAATTACTCATCTTCTTAACGAGCGCGCACAGTTGGCGCTGTTGCGTTTTCGGGTACTTTCTAGTTCTGGAAAATGTAAAAGTATAATGTGAACTTTCTTCTGCATTCAAGCCAAAAAGCGGTATGTCAGCCTTATGTGCTGTATAGACCTCGACGATTACTAAGTCTCCACTTCCAAAAAGTTAAGGCAGTTTATTGAAACTTTTGATTAAAGAATAACAATCTAAATTTTTGATGTAGTGGGATCAGTTACATGTTTTTAATACAAATTAAATTCTAGTGAATATTATAAAGGACTGGCTTATAAATATTAATATTTTTAAACTGATAGTTTAATTTTTATTCTCCTAATTTAATTATTAATGTATTTTTAATACAAACAAATTTAAATTCTAGTGAAAACAATGAGATTCTGGCTAGTAAATATTAATATTTATGAAAGACTAATTTAATTTATATTGTCCTAATTTAATTACTATTAGTTCCTTGTTTTCCGCTTCTCCATGAAAAGTAATCATCTTTAATACATTTGATAGAACTCTGGTAAACTTAAATAGGTACCAAAAGCTTTGAAAAACACGTTATTATTCATTAAATATTTTACATTAAAGTCAAATTTCCACCGTAATTTCTAAAAATACTTTCAATTGACGCCGGTTGCTCGCCATAAATTAAAATACCTTATTTGGCTAAAACAGTACTTAATTATGCACATTCCTAATTTTGTTAATTCCGTGTCTCCTCTGCTCGTTCTATTCAAAAACTTTTAAATTATACCGGCAAAATTTATACATGAAAGATAATTAACATGAAATTAAGTTTTAAAATATGAGAACCCGTGTTCGTAGCAACGATTTTTGTCGGAGAAGCAGCTTTAGAATGTGAAGCCGATATGGGCTTTGCGAATTTTATATTGTAACATCAAAGCAAACATGATTTCAACAAACGTCGTCTTTGTGTACGTCCTTCCAATGATGAATAAATACGCATGCTAGAAAATAAAAATCAGAAACGGTAAATTTTTGAATACACCGTTATTTACCTTTAAAACTATATATACAAAAACTGCGAAACATGAAAGCAATTTGTGTTTTTTTTTACAGTTCAATGAAAATTGAATAGCATAGTACATTAAAAATCAACATTTCCCAACAATAATATCATTAATTGCGACTAATCTTGAGGTTTTTGTATATAATTTTGCTAAATCTTCCATTGGTAGACCCTTAACTCAAAAAAAAAGTGTTTGATTTCATTTTTTATTTAAACTAATATAGAACAATACTTTTTGATTTTTAAATCAAAAGCTCTTGAATTGAAATGCTAATTTGAAGATTGAACCATTAATTCGCTAAGCATTTAACAATTTCTTAAGGCACCCTTGTTTTTTACTAGTTTATAGTTTTATCTTGATTAAAACTATAGTTTTATCCATTAAATTTGTACCTATTTATTGAAGTTGTAATAATAATTAAGCAGCAAAATAATTAAATTGCTATTAATTTTAATAATTTAGAAATAAATTCTTGATGTCATTAGCAACAAAAAAATTTAATTAAAAAAGAATCAGGCAGGTTTTGTGAGATTGTGCTCCTGTGTCATAATAAATCTAAAATGGCGTTAAAGCAAAGAAATAAATCTATCAGAAATGATTTACGTTGCTACCAAACAATTTATGAATTTGCCGGAACCTTTAAATCGATATTGGCAAAATAATGTCAGTGTTTTGTCTTAAATACGTCATATTCAATAAAAATTTTTGTTTCTGCACGTAACACTAATTTATTTAAACCATAATTTAAACATAAATACGAGAAAAAATTTAACTCACGAAGTAAGTTAAGAGAAAAACAGAAAACAATAATACGGAAGGTCAAATGAAACTGAACATGGAATTTAAAACAGTACAATGACGGGTATTGTTGATCGGGATGAAGTAATCGGCAACTGTCAACCACAGTGTTGCAGGACAATATGCCACTGTGACGCACCGACTACTTGACATTAATTGTACAAATCAATAAGAATCCTCACAATAATTTTCAAGGTTATGTGCTTATAAAATTACTCACATGTTCAAATAAATCTGCACAAATCTGCTTTAAAAATAATAATCGTTGTAATGTAAGTACCTATCCAGCTGTATAATTATCAAATTACTTGTTAGCTTTGTATGAAAAATTAATTACAAAAATAACATTTTAGCCCTGAAGAAGTTGAAAAATATAATCAGCAAAACATGTAGGAACAGTAGTAAAATAAACCTTAGTAAGAAAATAAGCCTGTTTAAACCAGTTAATCGACCCATAATTTTTTGATAAAAACCATCCTTCATTTATTAAAAAACAGGAAAATTATAGTTATTAATACAGGTATATTTAAATCAATACAATATCAATAATTTTTATATGCAATTAATAGTTTTTAGCAAGTATATCTGGTTACTAATCCGCCTAAATTCGAAGAAAATGTAGGATTTTCGGTCAAAACTTAATATTGGAGCACTTTGTATTTTATGGCGCTATTCGCTGGTTTTAATACAAAGCAAAGAAATAAAGGCCTTTTTTATAGAGCACAAAAGATGCTGCTGTTTCATCAGTTTCAAACTATAACATAAAATCAAAAAAAATGTATCTGTGAAACTGAACAACGTTTTTCTCTGTCTAGTGTAGTCGTTCAGAAAAATCCTAAATTGTTACAAATAAACTTTTTTTTTAATCGCTCATCTTTTTTAAATTAGTTTTTAAACTTACGTATATTCAGTTGTAGTCTAATTTATTTATTTTATTCCAAAAAGATGAGTAATTATAATTAGGTTTATTAAAATTAAAAATGTTACTACTTAAAGGGTCAAACAAATTATTAAATAAACTAAATATTTCATTTTGACAGAATGCGTTTTTAAAAATATTTTTGTGGTGTTTGTCAGTTTTAACCTCGAAGTTTTCTTTGCAAAAATACGTTGGGAAAATAAACAAATATTGTAAACTTGTATATCTAGTTTACATCTGTACTTTATTTTTTATTTTGTTTGTATACGTCATTACAGTTTTGTAGTAGTATTTGTTTTTAAACCTACTGA
This sequence comes from Elmis aenea, assembly GCA_947652605.1. Classification (NCBI taxonomy): domain Eukaryota; kingdom Metazoa; phylum Arthropoda; class Insecta; order Coleoptera; family Elmidae; genus Elmis; species Elmis aenea. The sequence continues at coordinate 5,328,026 of OX393580.1, forward strand.
ATAAATTTACAAATACTTTTAATATCTTATGCCCATGAATAATAGAACTTGCCGGTCAAATTATACAGGATGGCAAAGATCAATGTCGTTAAATTATGTTTCATTTGCTAAAGTACATTTTTTTTAAGGTGGGCAGGTTTAAGGAACCTACTTTTTGTTTCGTAGAAGCGTTCTAGTGAAATATTTAGTTTTTATTACCAGTTACAATTCTTGAGAAAATATTTTTATCGATCTGTTAGGCAACCAAAATTTTTTGAGAAATAATGTTGATGATTTTAAAAAATAGAATTTAAACGAAATGTCGAAATTTATAAGCTAAATACCTTTTAAATGCTTCACGGTAATTTTCAGAGAGGCTAGACGCAGTAGTTTCCAAGCTGTGAGGAGCGCCCCCCTAGGGGGACGCGAGACTATTGCAAGGAGGGCGCGCAGCAGTTACCAAAATATCATTTTGAAATACAAACAAACAAAAAGAACTTTATTTGTACAGTATGTGGTATATTATTTTTTAGCCCATTAAATAGTTATTATGTCAGGGCAGTTTTTATGAAATTAGATTGTTACGAAAATTGAGGGGGGCGCAAAAATGTCCTTATAAAAAAGGGAGGCGAAGGTACAAAAAGGTTAGAAACCACTGGGCTAGAGCATTGTCTTGCAGTAAACGGCCAGCAATTTAAACATTTAATTTAACCTATTATGATTTATTTGTTAATTTTTTGTTTCTGTGTTAAATTATTTTTTTTTTGCATTTTTGATATAAATTTTGAACTTTTCCCAAACAATTTCTACTGTAACTTTATATTGTTGAAAAGAAAAGAAAATCTCTATCAATTAAAGTTAACAAAAACATAATGCTCCCATTAAAAAATATGACGATCGTCTGTAAGTTGCACACAGATGGCCGAAAAAAATAGAAGTAGGTCAAAATGTAGCTAACAATTTTCTAACACTTCCATACTTTTGACCTACCCTGTATAACAAGGTATAACGAAACCAAAAGGTCAAATATGATTATAACAAATGCGATTATTTTCGGGCCGAGCTGAACGTAAGCAAGGAAGTTTCATAAAATACAAAATACAAAGAACACGAGAACCATAAAACGTCTCTAAAGCTCTGGCAATTTCTTTTATTATTAGAACGCGGATAACAACTTAAAAAATGTTAAAAATGCACGAGTTTTTTCGCCACATAGCACCTCCAAAATGATAACAACGAACCGCTACTTTAAGGCAACAAATAAATCATAATAATGTTTACCTGACGTTTTCATGCCGACTCATATAAATCTTCTTAAACTGACTGTCAGTTAAATCCAGGTCTTGCCTCATTTGTACAGCAACATGTTCCGGGAGCACAGAGAGGAGAAGGCGCTCCTAGAACAGACGGAAATTCTTGAGTTAGCCTAAGGCAATTCGTTTGTAAATCTGATTGAACTAAATTAGTTTTTCTTGGATCTATATTCCAGCATGCATCAAACTGATTTTATCTGCTACTGAGAAATGACTACGCTACAGGATACAAGAATATATTTGAAATATGAAACATAAATCTTGTTATGTATTCGTTTTGCTTCGCAATGCTAAATTTGATTTTGTTTCGTTGCTGTGGAAATGATCTGTGAAATAAAATATGCTCTTAACTTGCAGAGTTTGATGTTTCATATAAATTCATAACAAATGGGTTTTCCTGCGCCTACATTATCATAAATTTTTAGGTAACCCATATCGAGGGCTTTAATTTACCCACCAAATACACAAGGAAATATTGGATGATAAGGATTAAGGCAACATTGTATTTAAGCATTTGACACCGTGAACCATATTATACTACTTAAAAAAATTAAATTCAATTGGAATAAGGGGTTGTGCCCTTTACTTAGGTATTTAAAACTTGCTTATCTGATAGACATTAAACTTGTTAAAGTAGGTGGTTACTTCAGTCCCTCAAAAATTATCACATGTGGTGTGCCTCAAGGAACAGTTCTAGGTCCTATATTATTTTTAATTTATATTAATGATCTACTACAATCTAAAACATTTATGGCTCTCTGATAGCATACGCAGATGGCACTGTTCTATTCCTTGAGGCAAGTACATGGACTGAAGTTGAGAATATGGCGATGCAAGATCTTAAATTTGTTAAACAATGGTTGGATACTAATATTCTCACTCTTAATTTAAAAAAAAAAAAGTTATTTTATGTGAAGACGATTCTTGACATTAAACTTCTTTTTATTTTTTTGGAAATCATTCATTGTAATTACAGACTGTTGCAAAGATGCAATTTCTTTATTGTAAGTCAAATATTAATTGTCTTGTTTCATTTAGAAATCATATTAGAATGGCGTTAATGTTATTAATCAAAAACATTTTGTTTTATTTTGCTAAACTCAAACATTACAATTTCGTGCGTCTCTTATTAATAACTGTATACAGAGATTTAAAGTTGAATAGATGTACAGTGGACCCTTGAAGTCTGGACAAAATTCGTTCCAGGAGATGATGCTTCGACTTTCAAGTTGATCGACTTTCGAGTTAAATTTCCCCTTAAGAAATAATCTAAAATGTCTTATTTAAAAGAAAATTTGCTAACTAATAATAAAACAAGTAGATTTAATTTTAAAAACTGAAAGTTTTTATTTCTAATAGTAAAGTCATAAAAAATATCGTACAATAATCAATCAATAATAATAGTAAAAAGGATAGTACTGAATAGGTATTATTAAAGATAATATAAGAACAACCAAAAGAAAAGATAAAACGCTCAAAGCATATATATATTACATAGCGAGCGGGGGGAAGTGGATCATTACAGCCAAGTGCTAGGTTAGATACTCTCGGCGCTGCGCGCTCGGGCATCTATAGCACGAGGCTGGAATGATCCTTCCCGTGAGGTATGTATACTATTTTTCAAGCATTGTATAAAAACAGTAAAGAACAATAAAGAGTTTTAAGAAGTAAGTAATTATTACTTATTGCAAAGTTATAACAAAAGAAAATACTAAAACGAAATTAGCAGTAAATAATGTAGAACTTTGCAAGAGAAATATGAAGGTGTGCCTAGAAAACGTCTCACAAACGGTAGAGTAATTGCTTTTTAACTTATCATCGATTTTATGGAAACACAAGGTAATTTATTCGCAAGTGTATGCAATTATTTCTTTTGTAGATCGTTCATAGTTATTTAATATAATTATTACTGTAAATGGTCTACAACGAGTTGATAATGACTTCATTAGCAGTTCGTTTCATATAGTTGTGATTAAAATTCACTGCAGAAATATCTAATAGAATTAGGGCACTTATTTTAATGGAAAAAAAATATAAGGAAAATTTTAAAATATATGCAAAGTAATTTAATTATTGTTTTGAACATAATAATTTAACACTATGTTTGTTAAATTAGCGTTGCATATTTTAATGAACATAACTGAGAAAGCTTTGTTAAAAATGGTTATGTGCATTGCATTTTAAGTGTTTTATTGCATTCTGAGATTGTCGATAACTAGTCAAAATTAAGCCCCTTATTATAAGTTTTATTAGAAAGCTGATTTGAAGTGCAAATATTGTGCTTAACAGTACTGCCACACGTCTAAAAATTTGTGTAGATTTTTTGTGTTCGCTTAAGTACTTGGTATTTGATTTAACTTCAGTCCACGAATCAAAAATGTCTCAGTGAAGTTTTTATACGCCATTTTATAGCCTATGATATGGAAGAAGGTCAGTAAAAGTATCCCAACGCTTTTATGTATAGTCCCTAAAACCCAGCAGTATATAATTCTTTTGTCTGTTTTCTCCACCAATTTACTGCACGTAATTTTTGACTTTTTTGTCATCGCAAAAATCAAGAGAGAATAAAAAAGTGAAGTAAAAACTTTTTTATCACCCGTCCTTGGTTCAAGGTTGCGCTTTCCTTTTCCGTGTCCATTTTTATGGCGCCCCCCTTCCAATCTACTTGTCCTGCCAAAACACTGTTTTATTTCTCAACCGTTTTTGGTTGTGTTTACCATTTTAAATATGTGCAATTTTCTTAGTAACTTTTTTGCTAATATGAACTTAAACTTAAGAACGTATTGCATAAAAGTGACCACTGTAATTTTTAGTATACATGTTATTAATGTTATTGTGTTTTTGTTGTTTAAATCAATGTTTCTTAAACATTTTCCTTCCCGACCCACTTTCCAATTCAAAAACTTGTCGCGATCCAACAAAATTTTGAAACTTTAAAATGATAATAATAATTCATAACCTTTACTAATTTAATAATTATTAAAAAAACGCATATTGAATTTACTATTAAATTTATTTATCAACTAAAATTCAAAATCTCATTACACAAAAAACTACCTTTAAAATGAATAATTTCCGGCTTGGGTAAATAAATAAAATCTTTATTATTAGTTTCAGTATGGTTTGCAACCCAAAATAAAATTCTCGCGACCCATTTTTGGGTCGCGACCCACAGTTTAAGAGCTACTGCTTTAAATGAACAGTTTTGTTTTTGATTTCCAATTTTCCTCGTACCCATTCTAGGTGGCGCGCCTTACAGGTTGAGAATCACTGACAAAGACTAAAATTATTTAATTCTGTGCTTCTCATTTTAGGAGCCTAGTCCTTTAACTTCTGCTACCAATTTCTGACTTATCAAGGTAACCCCGTATGTTTCTGTCGTGAATTATTTGCAACAATACTACCTGAACTTAATCGATATGATCAAAAAAAGTGCTCAGTGTTCTGATTCAGCTCTTAATAGTAGAAGGTATTTATCCTACAAACGTCTCATGGGTTCTTTTACATGTTTTATCATCAGTCGACCAACAATACAGTTCCAGAGAATTACATGCTTGGGTGAACTTAATACTCTTCCATACGCTGTGTCCTATAACATGCCTGTAACATGCTGTTGAATATTACATGGGGCGCACTTAACAACATGATTCATTCGGTTCGCCGTATACATATTCCACAGCTATCTTTCCATTGCATACATATAATATAAGGAGCACGATTAAATAAAACGCTAAGATATGTATTTGTGCAAATTGAAAGGAGCACTTTGTATTTAATGTTGCTTATTTTTAAATTCGAGTTGTTGCATGAAGATATCTTATTATGCCGATATCAAAAATATTAAAAAATAATCATTAAATTTAGTTTACAGTCCTCATTTTTTCCACTGAGTTAGCTTCCAACGATGGCTCAGTTTTTCATTAGTTTAGTTTAATAATCGATTATGTACTTACAGAATTTGCACCTGACTGCCGTCTACAATAGGCAAGATGTAAACGATTTTTAAATTCTCAGTAAATGACATTAGAAAAAAACTAAAACGGTAAAACTTTAAACCTCTTTTCAGCGGCTTCTGAAGTTATAACGCTAGATGCCTAGAAAGCAGCTCTGTCAGATTTTCTTAGCGAAGTGCTTTTATATATTTTTCTGCGTCCGTCCAGAAAATCAGTTGTTTTTGATCAATTTTTAGGCTGGAAAATACATCTTTACTGGCCTAGGCCAGAATGTAACTGATTGCCAAGGTAATGAATTGTCTTTAACGGCCTAGGCTGGATACCTAGCAGTTGGTTGCCATGATGACGAGTTGTTTTGTTAATTTGCTCTGCCAAACAAGGTTCATTATACCACCAAGCGAGTTTGTACTTGTAGTCTTTTAGGTTATTGTTTAATTTATGGGTGGTGACGATAATGATTTTTGTGTCGGTGGCGAACGCAAAAAAAAAGGTTTAAGATTAGAAGAACTTTTAGTTTGGCACATGAAAGTGTTGACGTCAGATCACATTTTGTATGCAAAGATTTTATATATTTTTGCTTCATGATATGCTACTTTAATGATCACATTTAGCGTAAATTTCGGTGAAACATTGTTAAGGTGCGTCAATGAATTACCACAATTTCTATTCTATTAAACCAGATCATATGAAAAAGTTTTAAACTTCCACATGAGGCTGAAAAATCCCTTGGGCTTGCAGAATGTTTTAACTGAAACTGGAATTTTTAGAAACGATCGAACGCGACGACGAATTGAATTGGCGTGCGAGGTCGGCCAGGCTTATGTCATGTGATTGCTCCAGATGGCTCTCGTCACAAAACAAAAGAGTTCCAAACACTAGATTATCGTATCAAATAAATTTATAAAGTAAAGAAAATATATCCAGCAGATATCCTTTTGAGGAGGTTACAAATGTAGGTTTTGTTATTATTATTTTCACATCAAAGATACCTTTGCAAGTTAAGGTGTTCCAAATATTAATAAATTTTCGATCATAAATAGTAGGTATCAAGACTAAATGTTTAATATAATTACTTCTCAAGAAATGCGTTCTATTCTATTAAAACATATAACATACTTCACTTTTGAATCTTGAATTTTCATTTTAACCGTCGAGTTTCGAAAACATACTTTATATCCCAAAAAAAAAGTGTAAAAAACAACGTAAAAGCTACATTACCTAACACAATAAGTAAAAACAGAAATTAATTTTAGTAAAAGCTTATACAAAAAGTATCACCATTTTGCATTATCTAGCTAGCAAAAACTTTCTCGCCGCATTCAACTTCGTATAGATTGCTCTAGTTTGAGTTCAAGTGTAGTTAACTGTGAATAATATTGGTCCGCCATTGACTAGAGAAGTTTTATTGCAAACGAACTTTTTTTACACTTTTGACAAAGGTAAAATTACACAACAGAACTTAAATGAAGTTCGCATTTGGAAAAGTTTGCCTTGTTGAGAATATTATTTCACAATTTTCCAAAAACATGGTAGCTTTACATAGCCTTAAAATTTTAATTAAGAACATGATCTTTTTTTAAACTGTTGCAATTACCACTGTGTTATTTCTGCTTCCCAAAGTTTTGTTAATTAACTCTTGTGCTGTTAAATTAACAGCGTATTTAAACTAGACCAACTTATGAATTAAAAGGGCGCATTCCTTTCTCTTTTACAAATTCGTTTACAAAGTGCAACAATTTATGGATATTAATAAATATAGTTTTACTATGAATAAACCCAGTAGAGAGCAAAGCAATTAAAAAACGAAGCAGCGGAAGTACAAGTATCTGAAACTGAAATTATGGAGCGGTGGAGAGAATATTTTCAAAAATTGCTTTATAGAGAAGATATAATACGAGATGAAATAGGACAGCAAGAACAAGAAGGTGAAGAAACACAGGAGCAAGAAGAGGTCGAACAAAAGGAAGATCTTATAACGAAAAAAGAATTAATTACAGCAATAAAACAATTGAAAAACGGCAAGGTTCCAGGAAACGATAAAGTTACAGCGGAGATGGTAAAGAAAATGGGAGAAAAAGCGACCTCATTGCTGCTAAATATTTTCAGTAAGGTTTGGATTGTGGAAAAGATTCCGGAAGATTGGAAAATGGGTTGGATACTACCACTTTACAATAAAGGAGAAAACAATAACTGCAACAATTACAAAGAAATTACTTTACTAAGCACAACAATGAAATTATTTGAATAAATAATTGAAAAGAGACTACGCAGGAAAATAGAACGAACACTAACAGAAACGCAGTGGTTTCTGGAAAAGCAGAAGTACCCAAGATCACGTGTTTACATTCAAAGAAATCATATGTAGAAATTTGGCAAGATCAGAAACTGTTTACCTAGCTTTGTTTAGACATGAAAAAGGCATTTGATAAAGTTTCGCGTACAAAAATTTGGAAAAGCTTACAAAAAAGAAATGTTAGCTGCAAACTAATCGGAGTCACTAAATGCCTGTACAAAGAAACAAGAAACTGTATAATAAGTAAAAACATCAAGTCAGAGGCTTTTACAACACGAGAAGGAGTGAGACAAGGAAGAAGCTTGAGCCCATTGCTATTTATTACTTATATCGATGAACTAAGTAGAGAAACAAAACCCATCTATATTGGATACAGACAACTAGAACGTATTAATATATCAGAATGTGCCTTCGCAGATAATATAGCTATCACAGCAGGAAGTCAAAGGGACCTAGAACAAAACTTAAATATCTGGAACGAATTATTAACGGAAAATGGAATGAAAATGAACTAAAATAAAACTAAAGTAGTATCAAACGAAAAAGCTGTAAAACAAATTAGAGTGGATGGAGAACCAATAGAACAAGCTAGCAGCTTTCAATACGGGCATTATGTTAGATGAAACAGGAAAACAAGATATTGAGCTGAATAATAAAATACAAAAGGCTAATAGAGTATATTTTGCAATAAGTAAAGGACCCATAAACAAAAAGGATACAAAATTGAGAGTATATAAACCAATCCACAGACCAATTCTCACATATGGCTGCGAAACATGGGTGTTATCAAAAAAAAGCAAGAGTAAAATTAGAGCAACCGAGATGAAATACTTAAAAAGGGCGAAAGGAGTAACAAAAAAAGATAAAATTAAAAATGTCCAAATAAGAGAAGAATTAAAGATAGAATCCATAGAAGAAATCATATAACAAAGACAATTTGGGTGGTGGGGACACTTACAAAGATTGGACAGCTCAATACCAGTTAAAAGAATATGGGAAAGTAAATGCCAGGTAAAAGAAAAAGAAATAGACCAGACGAAAAGTCGGACAACGTATTGGAAAAATCCTAAAGGAAAAAGGGAAAACGTGAGTAGAAGCAAAGAATCAAGCACAGAATAGAAAGGAATGGAAAAATTGTATAAAGAAATAATTTTAGATGGATGGAAAAATTCCACGTTTACACCCTATGGGTAAAAAAGGAAAACCTGTATATTATAATGTAACCCATTAAAAAAGTATTCTTCTTTCTCTCAGTGTATTTTAATCATAACTTGATAATACTACAACTGCTTAAAAGAGAAGAGTCTTGAAACTCGTTTTGCACTCCGACACAAAACACTTCGAAAAAAGTGATTATTATATATTCATACAGGGTGAGTCATTAGTGGCGGATCGGTCGATTGTGGCTAAACGGTTTGAGATAAAAAGTTGATTCAAACTGCAGTTCATACAGTTTTTTCTTCCGAACACGATAAAAATATTTTTAAATATACAGGGTGAGTCACCTCTCTGGAACCAATAGCAACTTTTATATTTCAAATACAACACCCCATTTTTTATTTCATATTCTTGACCGCCTTCATTTTAGCTTTACATCGATATAAAATAGTATAGGTTTTTATGCGACCTTGTCACTAAAAAAAAAATAATTTTCAAAATATTTCAAGGTTTTAAGTCTTTATTAAAAAAATTCTCCTGAAGCCATTTTTCGAAGCACAGAGTTGTAATTTGGTAAGGACATGCATAAAACATTGCTCTATTAGCTCGATACGAAAAAGTTTGAATCACGCATACAGGGTGTTCATAAATAGGTGGCAACTTTTCTGATTTTCAAATGCTCGTAATTCAATTTTTTCTAATGCAAACCCCTGTATTTTCTTATGTCATCGAATTTGTCTTTAAGAGAGCTTCATTTTTTGTTAAGTATGTCCTATACCCAAAACTCGTACTTTTCGAGATATTCGACTTTTTTTCTCTGATCGTTATTAAAGCAAATAGGGTGCCGTGGAAATCGAAAAAGCTGACTGTTCACTTCACTATTTGACATGGTTTATTCACTGTTTCGTGTATTTAATTACTTATAGTAGGTAGATACTTAGTATTGTGGATTCACTTATAATCAATAAATAAATTGGCTATCAAATCAATTTTATTATTGTTATGAACTTTACTAGTGTTTCTAAAACTTAAAGGTAGCGCGAAGAAAAATGGCAAATGAAAGAAAAATTATTTGTCGAAACCACAAAAAAAAAATTAAATAAATTTTCTAAATAAAATAATAGAACATAAAAAAATCATTGCTACATGAAATTGAATAAACTAGTTAGCCTATAAGTGCATATTAATCAAAATGTGCGTAAATCCTTGCCGCCAGCAAAGAATTTCTTTCGCCTTCTCTCAAGCAATAAACCATATCAATTTGCTCTTGTAAAGTGAAATTAATTGTGGAAATGCTATAATTCAAGAATTAAATGACAAGTTTTTGATGTTAGTGAAGTGAACAGTCAGCTTTTTCGATTTCCACGGCATCCTATTTGCTTTAATAACGATTAGAAGAAAAAAAGTCGAATATCTCAAAAAGTACGAGTTTTGGGTATAGGACATACTTAACAAAAAATGAAGCTCTCTTAAAGACAAATTCGATGACATAAGAAAATACAGGGGTTTGCTTTTGAAAAAATTGAATTACGTCCATTTGAAAATCAGAAAAGTTGCCACCTATTTATGAACACCATGTATGCGTGATTCAAACTTTTTCGTATCGAGCTAATAGAACAATGTTTTATGCATGTCCTTACCAAATTACAACTCTGTGCTTCGAAAAATGGCTTCAGGAGAATTTTTTTAATAAAGACTTAAAACCTTGAAATATTTTGAAAATTATTTTTTTTTAGTGACAAGGCCGCATAAAAACCTGTACTATCTTATATCGCTGTAAAGCTAAAATGAAGGCGGTCAAGAATATGAAATAAAAAATGGGGTGTTGTATTTGAAATATAAAAGTTGCTATTGGTTCCAGAGAGGTGACTCACCCTGTATATTTAAAAATATTTTTATCGTGTTCGGAAGAAAAAACTGTATGAACTGCCGTTTGAATCAACTTTTTATCTCAAACCGTTTAGCCACAATCGACCGATCCGCCACTAATGACTCACCCTGTATATAAGAAACCATTTATTAAGTAATATTAGCTTGTGCATATCGTACCTGCTCTGCGCTCTGCTCTTCAATTACTAGCTTTACTTCTAAGGATTGTCTCGTCTCAAGAAAAGCTCTCCTCTGTTGTTTTTCTTCAACGAAATTGGATGTCAGTCCAAGCAAATTTGCAGTCAACAGGAGAATGCAGTTGGCGATATTCTGAAATAAAAAACAGTTTGTTAGTATTACGATGCCATTCAAAACTACAAAACAAGCTTTGTAAAATACGCTTTGAAAATAAACCGATAATACATTGTGTAGAGGGGCTGCAAGCAAAAGAAACAAAAAGAAACTGCGCGAAGTTTCATTACATTTGCAATATAAACAGTGGAAAATCGATAACAGCTTTTACGAGACACGCGTTTAAACTTTAAAGTCGCACCTTTCTTGAATTGAAAGATGCACCAGAACTTCAATATTTCAGCTTTATATAATTGCCTTCAACCTCAAGTATAATTATTGGTAGCGTATAGGGCCTAGCTGTTAGTTTACTTTAAAATGTTGGCGAATAAATAGTGGAAGCATTTTGCAATTTAATTTTCCCACACTGCAAATACCCAACGCTTCTAAACGTTTGTTATTCATGTATACCTCGCGCGTTCGATTCATGCTGCACAAGCAAATCAGGCAGTTCATGAATGTTAATGTAAAAACGTTATAAAAAGAATCGAAGCGTATAATATGTATCATATTGCGCATCCAGGAGATGTGTTCGAAACGCTATTATATTGTATGTCGTGTAGCAGACATTTCATATCGTACAAAAAACAGTATTGCTCAGCTTTTTTCATTTTATTCAGGAAACATTTGATTTTACAAATTCGCTATTAAATTTTGATTATTTAGAGCTCTTAACACAAAAACTTTCGGGCGTAGCCAAAAAATTCGGTAAATATAAAGTAAAACAAAGATCAAAACTATGAATGTTTGGATTTTTATAAGCAGACGTGTTTTATTATTCAAATTATTGACGGTAGTTTTTCTTGGCGTTATCATTAGTATTTCCGCGAAGGTGGTCCACGTTCAAGTTCCTGTACTGCGACCTATTGGACTATTGTACCCTCTGGTGATAGCCCCTTAAAGAAGTCCTGTGTTTTTGAAAAACTCCAGGATTTTCTTTGAGGGTGCTTCTCTGAACTCTTCTTAGTTGGCTTTTTCCATCCCTAGAAGTCACCGATAGAGTGTGAATTCTTCACACTAGCATAGTGCGTGAAGAGGAGTTTCTTCTTCTTGACCACATCTTTAGCATATATCGGTCTCTGAAAGTCCTATTATGTAGAAGTGTTTGTTTAGTCCCCAGGGTCCTGCGAAGAATCCTGTGGCTGCTCTGATGTCTACTCTGCTCATTCTGAGCATTTCATGTGTTTTTTTTTTGAGACCATTGACAGGATAGCCTTAAAATGGGCTTGTCCTGCAACTTTTCCGATGAGCCTTATGCCCTTGTATTAATATGTCATTAAGACACCGCTTGGCTGTTCCATAGGATGTACCAACTGCGGCTTCTGGTCCGAATTTTCGCTGCCAATTTTGGCTAGGCGATCTGCCTTCCCGTTCCTTGGTATATTAGTGTGCCCTTGGCTCCATACCAGTTTAGCATTATTCCTGCTTCCCAGCACGTGCCCGCATGCAGTTCAGATTAAGTCCTGAGTTTACTTCCGACGAGCCAAGAGCTTTTAACGCTGCTTGGCTGTCGGACACTATAAACCCCAAGATGTATAACCGATACAATATCGGTATTTCCATAGTCCGCGCTCCGAAGGCTAGAACTATACAATTTGATTAGGTTGCAATGCAAACAAATTTTTTAAAGAAAAACTATATTAAGGTATACCATATATGCCAAAAATTTGAATTAAACATAGTTATTGTAAAAAAAATAATTTTATTGACTAGCGTAGCAAATGGTATACCTTCTAATACTGTGCTCAGTATTTACTCAGTTTACAAACAATACATGTCATCTTGCCTTTGCGGTCAAGGTTTGAAGGGCATACTAAGCATATTTTTATTTTTATCTTTGCATTTCTTTAATTCTATTAAAAATAGCAACAAATATTTTCATACACTCCAGAATGCCACACCGTAAGATGAGCGTCAGTCGATCGACTTTGCATAGGGTAAATATGATAGTTATTGGCCGGTTAAGCGCAATGAACTTTAAAATTACCTTATTTGACTAGTAAAAAATAAGTAGGGTTTCCAAATGTATTTAAATCTTGTTCCTTAAATGTCAAAGTTTAATAAAATTTGTGTTTAATAATTGGTAAAATACTCTAAAAACTGGAAAATGCCTATTAAAAATAAATTGTCATAAAATACAGTTATTGGCAGACCAATGATATATATTGGCCATGGAATAATACAGTCATTGGCATAGGTTATTAAAACGAGGAAAATACATTATAACGAATCTAATAATAAACAAAATAACAATTTTAATTGTATATTTGGAACTTGTTAATAAAAATAAATATATAAAAAAAAATCTCTATCAAGAATATTGTCTAATAAATTATATAAAAACATTTTAATATAAAAATAAATATATAATAAACTCCAGCGAAAATAACTTCTAATAAAATATTTCAAACATTTTAAATTGTTAAACAAACAGAAATTAAATATGTATTTTTCTATAAAAATATAATCTAAATGAAGTAACCATACCAAATTCATTATTTATAAAAGTAACAAATAAATATAAATCTTTTCTTAAATGCCACTGCAAGATTTGCAAGTGAAACTAGGTTTACTTATGGTTTCACATTTTTTTAAGATACAATTAATATGATATGTTCGGGAACAACTGGTACACTTAATGCCACATGAAATTTTTGAAATATTTTTAACACAAATAAAGCATAAGCCTGCATAAATAGTTTTGTTTTCGAACGAATTCTTTTCGGGTGTCTGTATGTAATAATTTTCGATTTTATTACCAATAAGTATATCTGATATTATATTTATTTGTCTTTCGGAAATTTCCGCTTCTTTCGTTTCCTCATTACTGTATTTCTTAAATAAATCTCTAACATGATGCTCTTCGTTACTAAATACATTTGATTTGCTAAATATGTTTAGTGGTCCACTAGTATCTTGAAACTTTAGATTTTGTATTTTTTCTGACTCATTTGTTAACATTTTATTTTTATTTATCCTGTAATTAGCTGCATTTTCCCCTGCTTCTTTTTCTTTTAGGTTCTGTTTTTCCAATTTAATTTTTCGTTTTTTCGGATTCCGTTTTTTCTCTAACTTTTCTTTTTCATTTTCCATTTTCTTTTTTAGCCGTTCATCTTTTCGTTTTTGTATCTGATTTTTAACTTCTTGTTTAGATTCAGTTTTATTTAAATACATTTTTTTCCAACCAGAAGAGGTCAGAACAAATGGAAATTTGTCACTCTGTCTAGTGCCTTTTCTTTCAGGTGTAGCAGGCCAATATACGTAATCGTCTAGGCTAACATTCGAAATGTTTAAACTAATATTGGTTTCATTCATATCATTTTTTTCTAATTCATTGTCGATTTTGTCCATATCAGTGCTGTTCATATCTATGTAGGTTTTATTAATGTCAACATTTTCTGTTTCGTTATTATATTGATTAATTATAACGTTGTCATCTATGACGATAGGAATGTTCTCTATATCAAAAATGTCATTTTGGTTGAAAATAATGTCCAAGTCTTTGTTTTCGGTGACCATAGGAATATCAAAATTTATTAATATATTTTCTACGTTATTATTATCAGTCTTATTAGCAGTTTCATTATTCGTGTCATCAGTCTCAATATCTCTTGGTACATCGTTACTAAATTCTTTAAATAAATTATATAAGGCTGAAAAGTCTTCAGAGAAAGATTGTGTATCTTCTAAATTTTCAAATATTTTAATTTTTTCTTTCCCCACAATATTTACGAATGTACGAAATGATAGTTTTTTTTCTGGTTGAGATTTTATAGAGTTATTATTTTTGCCAAGACATTTGGAAAAATCTATTGCCGATGCATCCCAGGGAAAGAGGCCACTTGCCCGGAACCCATTAATAATTGCCTCGGGTTTCATGTGAGTATCAATGGCAGTTTTTAATATGGGTGCAAAATTTTCTTTGTTAATTGACATCTCTGGATATTTCCGTTTAAAATCAAGAACAGCTGCCTTCCAGCCACTTTTCAATGGTTTGAAAACAGACACATCAGCTGGTTGTAAGATTCGAGTTGAGTTTGGATATAGTGCAATCAATATAATTTGTTTTTCTGTGCACAATTCGCTTAATTTATAAGTGAGGTGCGTGCTATGTCCATCGACAAACAGTATCACGGGAAACTGAACTTCAGATTTAACTAAAAATGGGTGGAGAACATTACCTATATATTCATAAAAAATGTGGGTTTTCATCCACCCATTATCACTGCATGCTACTCCGTAATTATCGGGCACTGAGTTTATAATTGACAAAGGTAGACGCTTATACGGATAGATAATCATTGGAGACGTTACTTGACCCGTGGCGCAAATCGTGAACATCACCGTTAAAGATTGTTTAGCCGGAGCAATATCTACTTCGTATACATTACGCGCACCCCGACAAGCTAGTACTTTTTTGTTTTTGGGACATAACAAAAAATTTGTCTCATCCCCATTAAATAAACGAGTAGGATCTTTTAAAATTTCTGAGTAACCTTTCCCCTTCAAATAACTTTCAATGTCGATGAACCACTTCTTCAAATCTTTTTCTGAAACCTTACTACTAGCAGATGTTACTCCTTCGGATGTTCTTTCGGTGATGGTTGGATTTCGTTTCAAGAATGCTTTGTACCAACCATCACCAGGAAGATTTTCTGTAAATGGATTTTCTCTAGGGGAGGCATCTAAAAATTCTTTCACAGAATACTGTATGTCTAGTTTTCTACGTGGAAAGCCTTTTTTGCAACAAATGGAAATCCATTCTACCAGAAGATTTTCCTCCTCCTTAGTCAAAATAGGATTTGGTCCATGAGATACCTTTTTGAATTTTTCCCCAACTCTAAACTGTAAAGTGGCACGTGGGACTGCAAATTTTCTAGCCGCTGCCCGTTGAGACATGCCTTCATTGACAGCATTTATAGCTTTTGTTATAGCTTCTTCCTTGTACTGTTTTAAATATTTTTCACCACACTTAACTTTCGGCATGTCTAAGGGGTAAAAACAATGCTGGATACAGTAATTGGCCACCTAAATGTATAGTTATTGGCATATGGCCAACAACTGAAAAATGCAATATTATCCATGATATTATCGTGTCATATAAATTATAAATTAATTATAAAGTAAAATACACTTTAGGCATCAAATTTCAAGTTATTTTAATTTTTTAGTTATTGGCCACCTATGCCAATAACTAATTTTAAAGCAAATTATTATGCCAGTTGTTCGCATACCAAAAATATGACATAAGCTGTAAAATAAAATTCTGATTTTGTATAAAACAGTTGAAATAATCAATTCTGAACAAATACGCATTAAAAATTTGTATCAATATTCTTTTTACTGCATAATAATTCTGTAAAATCGTTAAGGTGTAACATGTGTTTTCGTTAAGCTTACCTGAATTTCTAAACACCGCTTGCACGAGTTCACTTATACTAACTGTAGAATTTCAAGTTGACACCCTAAGAAAATAAAAGTTTCTGCAGTAAAAGTTCAATGTGGCCTTAGTAATTTTAGATTTGTAACGTTTAAATATCTAGCACCTGTTTCTTAATATTTATGTTTTTGTATAAGGTGGCTAATAACTCCCTGGTGGCCAACAACTGTCACGTTTACCCTATATGGTATCACTAGTTCCTCTGCTAAATCTTTCAAAAATATCCTGCGTTTGTGAGTCACACCAGCAAGCATGGTAGTAATAATTTTTTTAATCCAAATATTAAATAGGTTTTGAATCAAAATGTGCTTATGTGCAAATGTACAAATGGATTGAAAATATTTTAAGCAAAATTTAAGTAACCAAATATCTTTCCTGGCTGAGCGGCCCAGTTTATGCACCCCAGGGTTCAAAAAGTAAAATTAAGTCAGCTTCAGCTATCAAGGACATTTCTTTGTTGCGCTTTTTTCGTATCAACTTTAATTTTCTTCCTCATTTATAAAAAGCAAGCATTTCCTCGTACGAAACAGCAAGGAAAACTTTCAAGCATTCCTCGATTGTATTTTTACAAACGCTAACGAATAGTGACTTTGACGAAGTTTCATTCCAGATATTTGCGTTCGATATCTTTGTAAACAACTGCAGTTTATTAATGTCAGACTTTGTCTCTTCTCCGTTTCTATATTATCCTCGAAACAGACGTTGACATATATAGGTACTTACAAACAAGCTACTTTGAATGTACTGTTAAATTAATGTCAAGATGTTATAAGACTTACTATACATAGCGAAAATTTAAAAATGCAGTTCAATATTGTATCAAAATGAATTAAACTTAAAGACGCACATGTAAGTTAAAGAAGATAATTTTTGATCAGTTACACACTGTTTGCTACGGAAAACCACATACTTAAATTATTAAAATTGAGTTTTTATTCTTGTTGGTACAATGAAACTTAAATACTTTGAATACTCATAAATCATAAAGCTGCCATATTATAATCAAATATTTACATAATTAAATTAACTTCATTTTCAATTTTTTTTTGGCTTATCACAATAAAAAACCTATAAAAGTGCTGTACATTTTTGTGTTATACAGCTTTAAAGCTATTTTTTAAGTCATCACTATATCTGGACTTTTATTTGTTAAATATCTTTAGCTTAAACAACTATTTGTCTTAATTTTCTAAAATTATTAAATACAAAATAATATTTGTAGGAAATTTTGTTTTTGCACTCTATTCCATATTTTCAGATTTTCCGGAAAATCGGTTTGATTTTCAAAAAATTTCACAAGAGCAAAGTTGTAGCCCATAAAATTTGCTATCCGGAATGGGCTGTCGGTTTTTTAGTACAACCTTTCGTTTTAAAGATACAGCGGTTGCAAAGTCTAAGAAACAATTAAATTTTTTACATTTTTTTGTACAAACTGCTTTATAACTCTCAAACCATTGCCTGTAGACAAAAAATAAATAGAACTAATTTTGTAGAGAATTTCATGTTCTATTAAAAAGCTGCAAGGTATTTTACGATAAAATTGATATTTTCGGCGACAGAGTCTTATAAATGCAGAAGTGTAAAAAAATCAAGTAAGTGTTGATATCAGCTTAGCATTTGATTTTAGGAAAAAATTTTACTTGAAATTTTTTTTAGAAAAAGGTCCTCTATCAACACTTAAAATATTCGCGGTGATAACGGGGACACCCTGTATTTAAAAACTTTTGCCAATTACATTACAGCTTGTAAAAGTGTAAACAAGATTAGATTAAGGTTGTGTGTGTAAAGAATTTTCTCGGTTTTTGTAGTTTAAACTCTCTTTTAGTTTAAATAACTGCTTTTGTCTCATGTCCCCAGACATATTCGCCCTGAATTGTTGGCGTTGACAATACATCGTTTTAATGAACGCTTAGAGCTTCAGTTTCTAGCTCGTAATGGTGAAACGATATTTCATCGCTCGTTATACTTTGGATAAAATTCATATCCAGCACCGTTATGGCCGATCAAATTTTTCCGTAATAGACTCTTTCAGCTACTAGGCGCTTATTGCTATTACGTTTATTGGCTTACATAAAACGAACAAATTGCTGTTGAAAGATATTTTATGTTATTTTTTTATGTTTTCATTTACAAGGACTTCCATAATTTAATTTTTTTTAGGACAGAGATATTTAATTAAATATTGCAGCAATATTTTGAGTTCTATTTTTGCTTGTAAGAGATAATAATACGGTTTCATTTGACTTATTTATTAACTACAATAAGAATTTTTTTTTAAATTTAAATTTGCAATGCACCTAATCCTATAGATTAATAAACATTTTAACTTTAACCTAATTTGCTACATTTATTTTTAAGTGAGAAACAGTGGCCAGAAGACCCAATTAAGTGATTAGATTAGAAGCAGAGTGCCGTATAAGAGTGGTGAATAAGCTTATGTTGTACAATAAAAAAACCATAATTTACTTAACCTTTAACAATTTTTTGCGTCTAAAATGCTGTCTGTAATAATTTAGTTACATTATTTTAAATAAATTAGAGTAGCTCAAAGTACTGGCAAATTTCCTCTACACTATTTTGTTGGGCCGACGTCGGCGAAAGGATAATAATAAATGTAGAAATATATGAAACTTGAGTTGATAACTTGAAATGTCAGAGATTCCTCGAATTGTTCGAGCTTATTTACAATGTAAGAATTTCTTGTGACTTTCAAATGTGATTGAATTTTTTAAACAAAATATCGCAAATCAATTTAC
Source organism: Elmis aenea (assembly GCA_947652605.1). Taxonomy (NCBI): domain Eukaryota; kingdom Metazoa; phylum Arthropoda; class Insecta; order Coleoptera; family Elmidae; genus Elmis; species Elmis aenea. Next base: position 5,347,138 of record OX393580.1, read on the forward strand.
TAGATAATTTAAACGTGTTGATGAGGAATTAATCTGGAGATTTAAAACTTATCAAGTACCTTATTTAATCGTAAAATAATCATCTTCGTCAGTAAAGCTTCTTAAAACCTTATTAAATCTGTTTTAATTAGCTTTTACATGAACTTTAATAGCACGAAAAAACTAAAAAATCTTTATGTTTACTAAGTATTCTATAAAAACAGTTTTTTATTATTATAATATTAGCAACAGACTTTAAAGTGAGTTTCTTGCTGATTACCTACAATAGTATGCGAATTAATGTGAACACAATTTCAAGATAATAATTTATTCTTTATTTATAATATGTTAAATCCATATTATGTAATGAACTTGCATTATTTTTATACAAAAAATGTCCTCCCATAGTTTTTTAGACCTGTTTAACTCGTTTTGGCATAGTCAAAAAGTTTTCTGCAATTTTCTAATATTTTCTCGTCGTAAAACCATATCTGGATTACAGCCTCAATCAGTTTTATTTTTGTTGTGCAGTCCACTTTGCGAAGTCTAGCTTTTACAATGGCCCAAACATTTTCAATTTACAGTTTTTATATAAGAGCAAGTCTTTATTTTACAGTTGACGAAAAAAAAGTAATACATATTTGTAAAGCTTTTGCAAACTAAATAGTGGAAAACGCACTTCAAACTTCAATAAAAGTTATGAATGTGTAAATTTCTGCTTTTAACCTACTTATTTCATTAGCTTTTCAATGTTATGAAAACATTTTTGCGATACAAATTGATTCGTAACGTAGTGAAATAAAAATTATGTCTCAAAATGTCAACTTAAAACTCTATGATTTGAGTTTCAATTTAATATTGAAAGCTACGACACTCAACAAAAATAACTCCAAATTTTATTAATTAAAAAGTTTTCAGCATATTTTGTGGCAAATCACAGCCAAATGCAATTAAAATCTAGTAGAGCAACATTTTGCTACACTGTGACTAATGTAGAGGTACTTTATCTACCTAACTAGGCCGAAAGTTCAAATTACTAAAAGTAGCTTGTGTTTAAAGGCTTAAAAGTATGCATACGAGCAGTAATAACATTTTGATGGAGAACTTTAATTCCCGAGCTTAAAATAATTAAAGCAACCAGATGAGCTTTTTGAAGCTCAACGACCCATATTTTCTGTTACACCGATTTGCTTTTTTTTATTCAAATACGTGTGTCATTAGTCAGTGTCAAAAAAGCTATAAAACTGTGCCTCTCAACCGATTTAACTTTATGAGTATTATAAAACACAGAGTTACCTGCAATAATGACTGAGTTCTCAAATAATGGCACATTTTTGAAGTTATAATATTTGCGCCTTCAAAGAATTATTATATTTTTGCACAGTCTTGTCTACACTTTATGTACTTGTAAATCAGATATTTTTTACATAAATTGGCTGTCGTTTTTGAAAAGCAGAGTCAATACTACATTTTGTTTAAGTTTAAAATCGACATAAGATCCTTTAAATCCATGTTTTGTAAATCAAATTCCCTACTTGAGTAAAATATAACACATTCGATATAAATATCAACAAACACTGAGAATTTACCTGTCGATATTTTAATTCATTTCGCGATTATATTTAAAACATAATGTAATTCTACACTTCCATAATACTGCTGTTATCCAATTTACATTATATAAAAGCTTCACAATAAACGCATTGTGTTAATCTAAAAACCCAACATATTTCCCTCATTCACACAGCTAGTACCATTTATCAGTTAAAACCGCATAACCGTAATGCTCTGTTATTTGTTTAAATTCCAAACCAATGTTATTAGGCTCGGCTTAGTCAAATATTTAAATAACATTTAAAAGGCATTAAAAAAGCATTAAAATGTACAAGCAATTGAAAATGTTCTGGTTTTTACGTAAACGTTTTTCGATAATAATGTTCTCGATATTGAAACTTTTATACTCTCCACAAAATGACTTTGCGTTGCTTTATTCAATTCGTAGAAGTTCTTTTCCTTGGGATTTGAATATCGTAATATTATCGTCTTAATACTTTTGTGTATTTAAGATAGAGTTTGTAGTACTAGACGCAGTTTGTATTATATGCCGTTTATTAAATAGTAAAAGGAAATAAATGCCGAAAATTCAAATGAATGAAACAAAACTTTGCAATTTACCAACTGTGTAAAATAAATGATTAAATGTATAAATACGATTCTTCTACAGGATGGTCCACTTTTTTGTAGCAGAACTTTAACAGTCGATACAAAAGCTCATTTTAAAGCGAATATTCCATATCAACATGCAACCATAAACGCTTCATTTTTAAGATACAGAGTGTTGAAATTTTCGAAAATATATCGATAAATTTTAACCGTTTCCCAATCAGTACAAATATTTAAACCAAATTTGGTATACAGCACCACCTTACAGGTTACTAGATTTGGTGAGAATGTCAAGCCCTACAAGCAACCAGTGGCGGAGTTGTGGGGGTCAGTTTAAATAAATTTTATAAAAAACTAGTACGGCCCTTTTCAAAATTAAGCTGAAACTTGTTTTCGGGTAAAGCATTTTATTCTAAACAAAAAGTGTCTCTTGACTTTTCTTCCTATCTACCACCGTTTGGCGCGAAATTTAACTTATTTTACTACCCTCTCGAAAAACTTGCTCATAAATTCGATCTAAAAATATCGCTATGTTCGAAATAAAGAAGTAATTACCAATTTTTTCAGTTTTTAATAACATGCTAATAACGATAGAAGCAGTTCCGCTAATTAATGATGAAATGGCATATACTTTGCAACATGCAATTTTCTGCTTTTCGCGATATTTTTAGATCGAATTTATGAGCAATTTTTTCGCGAAAATAGTAAACTAAATCAAATTTCGCGCCAAACGGTGGTAGATACGAAGAAAAGTCAAGAGACACTTTTTGTTTAGAACAAAATGCCACTTTGATAATACAGTAGTGTGCATCCTTTTTTGGCGTTAATTTTTTCTTGATTAGAGAATACAGTCAAGTGAGTCATGTGTCGAAATGATGTTGTTCTTTGTTGTTTTAATTGCTTGAATGGTATTTTTTTTTAAAACTGTTTTGCAAAGTGCATAGTAACCGAAAATTTGCCACAAATGAATTTCGCAATTACCTGAATTCTTGCCTATATACATTTCAGTATTAGAATATAATATCAATTGCTTTTACAATAGTGTCTTTATGACATTGTGTTAAGTTCAGTTTAATTGCATGTAAAACCTTTTAGTACAGATACGTTAAACTTTACAATAATAGGACTATATATTTGGAACAGGGTGACCCGAACAACGATTGGTAATTGGCAATAACAGTCGGTACACATCTTGATTGTTTTCGGTGATATTACACACGCTAGATTCTTGTCTTTATATTTATTTAATGCAAATTATTTTGATTACCAAATCTCTCCCACTTAATTTGCATTGTATTTTTAGAATTAAATTATTGTACTACTTCTATAAAGCAAAGTAACCTATTTTTAGCTAAATATTGAAGATTAATATATTATGGAAAATGTAAAGAATATCAACATTTAACACTATGTTCTCAACCTAATTGTTATGACAAAACCGTGCTTTCTTTTTCGGGTTATTTATTTCAAAATATTGACACAATTTATCAAATTCCGGGAAATTTCGGGAAGAAGACCGATTTCTTCCCGGTACAAGGAAAACTGTCAAATATGAGAAACCGTGATACCCATGCAAAATCTTCATATTAGAAACATTCTAATGTTAGAATGCTAATATGTAGGTTAATTGTGAGTTGTGTCCCTTATTTGAAATAACTTTCAAAGTTACTTATCTCTGCAATTTGGTATTTTAGCGACATTATAACGAAGAGAGATTTTCAGTTAGCTTAAAGCCACAGAGAATATAATAATATTATAACATTTTTAGGGTTGAGATTATCTGATATTTTCAAAAACAAATCTTCTTCTTCTTGAACGGTTCCTCTTGTACCTTTCAGTGTCGAGGTATGCTTTTCTTTGTATTAAGTTTCTCCACTCCTGCCTATCGTTAGCTAATTGTGGCACATCTCTCCAGCTGACTCCTTTTTCTTCTAGTTTCTGCCTCACTTCTTTTTCCCATTTTATTCTTGGTCTTCCTCTATTTCTTTTTCCCTTATCTTCATTTCCCATACTATTTTCTTAATATCTGTTACTCCTAGGTTCTTTTAAATTTTTTTGTTACTGATTTTATCGATCAGTCTCCATCTATTCGTCTCAGAAATCTCATTACCTGTACTTGTATTCTTTGTTTTTGGTTTTGTGTCTGTGTCCATGTTTCTAAACTGTACGTGAGAATTGGTACGTACATTGTTTTTTATAAATTTTTATTAAAAGTAAATTTTATAATTGCAATTGTCTTTTATGTGTATAAGTAGCTAATTGGTTACTTATTTTATTATATACTTATTACCTTTTTTGTTAGTTTATAATTGGTAAATATTTATTGTTTATCCTTCATTTGCCAATCAAAAAAAGCATAAATATGGTTAACACACTTCGTCAATAAACTGCACAAGTTTTATTCAGAATTTAAATCAAACGAATAAATTTGTGAACAGGCGAATCCAACAAAATTGTATGGTGATTTATTTTTATTTGTTTGCTTTATATTTCCTAAACGCTATTGCGTAGAATCTACACTGCAGAAAATTGATTAATAGTTTATTCTACATCCAATTAACCCTCATCCTATCAAGCTCTTTTTGTAACGTGTCCTACCAAGGTGTGCCTCAGAGGCACATATTTATTTATACACATAGTTGATGTAAATAACTGCGAAACGTAATTATTTTACTTCATTGTAGTTTAGGTGTAGGGTGTGGAATCGTATCCTAGTGTTCTTTATTGCTATGGATAAATTTTCTCCACTCTTTTTTATTTCTTGCCATATTACTTGCCTGTGACATGTTTATCCCTCTTTCTGTATTTTTTTCACACTATCGTCCCACGTATTCCTAGGTCTTCCTCTGAGTCTCTTCTCATGTCTTCTTGCTTTCCATGTTTGTTTAGCGGGTCTCTCGTTTCCCAGCCTGATTAGATGTCCAAGCCATTTGAGCTGTCGGTCTTCGATTATTTTTAATATAGGTTCGACTTTCAATTGTTTTCTTATTTCCGTATTCCTTATTTTGTCCATTCTGGTGACCCCAGCTACTTTGCGCAGATATTTCATCTCCATGGCCTGTATTTTGCTCTTCATGGTCGGTGTTAGAACCCAGGTTTCACATCCGAAAGTGAGTGTTGGTACGAATACAGTTTTGTATACTGTTACTTTAGTCTCCTCTGCAATCTCCCTTTTCCCTATGAACGACTTTTTCTTAGGCTTAGATGTGTTTTCCAGTCTTGCAATGACTATGGTATCCTATTTACCAAAAAAAAAAAAAAAAAACGTTGTGTCATACTATTATCCACGATGCATCATGACAACACTGTTGATGTGGAAAATAAAAACAAATCTGAAATAAATACGTACTACAACTCCACAAAAGGTGAAGTCGACACTTTTGATCAGATGGCACATGCATATACTGTGAAACGAAAAACTAATAGGTGGCCTTTAACTTTTTTTTATTATGATCGACGCTTGTGGGATAGCATCGCTAGTTATCGGGAAAAATATCCATCCAGATTGGAATATTTCCAAGAAACATAAACTTCGGAATATTTTGTTAGGTGAATTAGCAACAGAACTCGTAATAGACCATATTAGAAGGCGAATTCTTAACGGATTGCATAAAAGTCACATTTCTTTGAACCAAACTACAGTAAACCAAGCTCCAGAACAGGAAGAATCTGTTCCACAATTAAAAAAAAAAGAAAGCGCTGTTATATTTGCCCTTCAAAAAAGAGCAGGATGTCAACACAGTGTTGTGGAACATGTAAACAAACAGTCTGTGGTGAACATGCACTAAAAATACTTACGTGCAAAACCTGTCAAAAACAACAGTAAAATTTATTTTGTAATATTTTCAGTTTTTTAATATTTTATAATGTTCGCTGTTTATGCATATTTTTTTGTATGTTTACTAAATAAACTACAATGAAGTAAAATAATTACATTTCGCAGTTATTTACATCAACTATGTGTATAAATAGATATGTGCCTCTGAGGCACACCTTGGTTGGACGTGTTGGTAAATCAAGTTTATTATTTTTTTTGTAAAAATGAACAAACATTTCTAAATTTATTTGACACCATTATATGTTAAATAGCTGTAATTGAGGATACATAAATCCTCTAGTCTATCAACAAGTTAATTTATGAAATACGTACGTTATAAAAATCAAATGTGCCTCAAAAGCACACCTTGGTAGGATGAGGGTTAATTACGATATAGCAGACTTTTGTATAATTATGTATGATCTAAACATAGTTACAGTTAAATTAGCAATTATAAGGTAGCATCTGCCTACTGTGAAACTGATTTAGTTTTATATCCGGTTTGGCTGCTAAAAGGTCTCTCGAGATTTCGTCACACAAAACCCGAGAACGTGTTTAGAATTTTGGATAGAACATCAAGGTAACTTTCAAATTAAAATATAAAAAAGGATCCAATCTTCACTCTTGTTTCATGAATAGACCCAACGCATCCTACCAGAAAATGAATGTATACTGCAAGACATTTTAAAAGTATTAATTTATAATAATTTGTTCCACAAAGTCTTTTAAGCCAAAATTATCTAAACATAAAGCAGATATAGTTAGTGCATCAACAGCAATGAATATTATACGGATAACGTCAAGCAACTCCCACTGGAACATAAACAGTAAATTAATATTGATTACCTCCAAACCGCGAACAAGTTGGATGGTAGATCGATCAAATAAAACAAATAGTTTAAAACGTAACTACAGTATCGTTTATCTTCAAAATATGCTATTTCAGTGCACACACTAACCTTACCTAACTTGAAAACGATGATAGTAGAGTAATTATGCATAAGCAAATATGCCGAGTAAGTAAATAGTTAGCTTGATCTTCGTGTTACGCAACAACGGCGAACTAATTTATGCAGGCAAAGTTTTACACCTGCACCGATGTATGTGTATCAGGAGTATGCAAATTATTTGTTGCAAACATGAAAACAAAATTGATGTTCAGTTAAAAGATCAGGACTTTATTGTTGTAAGGTCTACAAATATCAAATGTCTTAGATACGTTACTTTTTCCAAGTGCTTTAAAATCGCGCCAATTGATTAGCAATGCTTATTATAGGAGAAGCGTTTAAAATTACCCAGGAATGTATTTACAAGAAATGAATAATCAGCTGGACGAACAAAAATTACATAAGTTTTAGTATGTAGATGCAACTGTATAGATTTTTTACGCGATTGATTGGAAAGTTTTTTTTTTTTCTTTGTCGAAAGAAGCTTATTAACTGCATTTTTACTCAGTTCACAACAGCTTCAGGAGGTATGGGTAAACAGTGTCAATCTACGTTAATCACTTCATTTATAAATTTTGTATGAGACCGACCAAAAAATGTGGGAAAATAATGAAGAGATACATGTAGCTTTTATAGAATTTAAAACTGCTTTTGATTCAGTTAACAGAAAAGCATAGCTAAGAGAATTGGAATTATTTGGATTACCTGGGAAACTAAAAACACTGCTAAAAATGACCCTAAAAAACACAAAGCAAAAGTGAGATTCCATGGAATAACAACGGAATCCTTTAAAGTAAACAAGGGGACTCACTATCCCCAACCATATTTAACTTAATATAAGAAGACGTACTACGAAGAGCGAAACTAGATAAGAAAAACATTATGACTAACCAAATACAAATAATAGCGTATGCTGACGATATAGCAATCATAGGGAATAGAAGAGAAGAGATAATAAGAGCGATAGACCAACTAGACAAAAAGGCCAAAAAACTGGGTCTGGAAATAAATGAAGAAAAAACAAAATATATGAAAATATGCACACACAGAACGATTTAGAAACAAAAGAATACACCTTCGAAGAGGTCAATACAATTAATTACTTGGACGAGACAGTGGAACAAGCTGAAAAGAACAGAGGGAAGGAGAGAACTTTGAAAGAAAATCAGGCATACGGAAAAACAAAACCCTATTAAAGAGTAAAACACTAAGTAAAACACAAGAACACAAGAAGAAGACACTAAGGCATTGGGAATAAATGACTGGAAATCGAAATGCAAAGAATGGAAGAAAATAACGGAGGCAGCCAGGACCAACAACAGACTTTGAAAATCCGAGGGAGAGGACCGATTCACCTCAATAAATGGATTTAAAAAACGTTTCGGCGTTAGCCACAACCCTAGGCCGTTTTCACACACGACGGCTGCCGTTGCCGCCAGCGGTAGCGGCATCAGAAGTCCGAGTCTTTCACACACGACGGCATTACCGCTGCCGCTGAATAGTTTGTTTTTAGTTGTGACGATAGAAAGATGTATGCTGCTGTCAACACACGTTATCTCCTTGGGCTAATTTACCTTAGGAAGTACAGATGTAATAAAAATGAAAGAAAATACTGGGTTCATCCCCTTTTAAGCGTGCGATATTTGGAAGGAAGTTTTTATACTTTGTTTAAGAAACTTAGAGAAGATCAATCAAAATTCTTTAATTACTTTCGAATGAGTGCCAATACGTTTGATATTCTGGTGCAATTAGGTATTACAAACAAGTATTAAGCACCAGGATACTAGAATTGAAGGTGTCGTTTGTTAATGTGGCTATTTTCCAGCCTAGGGGAAATCTTACGATAAACAAACAGTTCTTGTAAAGGGGGTTTTAAAAGTATTTCGTAATTTTTAATTTTACCAAAAATATTTAGAAGAATGTTTAATAGACCCCAACATATATGTACATTGTACAGGGTGGCCTATTTTCGATGCCCATACTTCGGTAATTATCAGAGATAGAAAAAAAAACTATGTACGTGGTCTAGATTTTTTTTTTGACACGAATTCATTGCCGTAAACAGATTTTTGATATCTTTTTTAATTTTCGAAATATAGCCAAAAACCGATTTTCGACTATTTTCAAAAATGGTAAATATCTCGCTTAAACAAAAAGATAGAGAAAAAATCTAAAGATATTTTTGGCATGGTTTTTTGTCCTTAATAAGATAGCGATGTTCAATTGTTTTTTACTCATACTAATATTGATTTATTACACCTAACTTTGTTATTTTAAATGGCAACCATAAGCAAATTATATATTTTTGAAAAGTGCAAAAAATAAGCTTTCGATTTATGTCACAGCCAACTATGGTTGCCATTTAAAATAAGAAAGTTAGGTGTAATATATCAACATTCGTATGAGCAAAAAAAAATTGAACATCGCCATCTTATTAAGGACAAAAAACCATGCCAAAAATGTCTCTAAAGTTTTCCTCCATCTTTTCGTTTAAGCGAGATATTTAACATTTTTGAAAATTGACGAAAATCGGTTTTTGGCTATATTTCGAAAATTAAAAAAGATATCAAAAATCTGTTCACGAAATATAGGCCACCTTGTACTTATATATTATATAACATACATGTGAGACTACAATTTTACATAAACAAATAATTTTTATCTATTACAGTTTTCTATATTTGTCATTTAAAACACCCTAGATTAGTTTTTATTTGAAAAAAACAGTTCTTATATGGAAACACTGAATGAGAACAAGTACGGCGGCATCCGAAATTGTCGAGATCACCGACGGCTGCACAAACCGCTGCCGTCGACGGCGACGGCAATTTGCCGTCCCGCGCCTGTGTGTGAAAGCACCCATTTGATTACATTGAAGTCGGCAGCGCTGACGCCGACGGCAGCGGTTTTGCCGTCGTGTGTGAAAACGGCCTAAGGATTATACGGCTTAATGAATGATGATGAAACCGACCACAAACAACTTAGATTTTTATAATCTTTTTAACTATACACATACAAAAAATAGTTTGCAATATATCAAATTTTCACGAACCTTTATTTTAAAATCGTGGTCTTAACTTTTTTATATTCTGTTTGGTTAACTAAAGTTGCAGTTCGTCATACAAGAGGCTTATTTTCTGCACAAATTTTTCTTTTTGTAAAGTTTTTAATCGATTTAAAATCCAAATTTTGGAACTACAATTATTGCCATAGCTTTGTTTTGTGTAAGATCCTGCCTTCTTCGGTTTTCTCCTCGGTTTTCTCACACTTAATGCATTTATGTAACCGAAAGTAATTTAAAAACCAAATAATATTTCGTCATTGTAAACATATTATCTAATCTTTAAAATCTCTTTTGGTTGCTTAACAAAATGGTATCATTTTATTTTCGCATAACGTAACGTGCTTTTCATATGGAAGCGATGTTTTTCATAACCATTTTGGTAAATGTAAAACCTGATTAATATTATTCAGGGTTTTTGTTGCCTAATCCTACAATTGCGTTTTATTGTTTGTTACACAATCTATTAAGAAATATCATTGTTTTATGAAGTACACTTCAGTTATTCTAGACCTATTTTCCAGCAAAAGTTTATTTTTAATAACTTGTTTTCCAAACGAAAGCACTGATATAGCGCCATCATTCCACAACATAGTAATAATCTTGTGGTAAACTTAATACGACCTCAATTTATAACACTTCAAAGTTTTGCAGTGCATTTCAACAACACAAGTGCAAAGGCTTTACTATCAAACTTTGAGAGTATTTAAATTTTAATATTAATAGGTTTTCATGCCGCTATTTTCAGCGTAATAACTTCATATTAGTAATAATTAAACAGGATGCTTCATAACGTTAAAATATGCTGTAATTAATTTGTTTTGCGCTGCAATAATTAATCCGAAATATGTACAGTATAAGCGGAATATTTTAAAACTCCTATTACTTGATTACTTCATTTTAATTAAACCAGTTCATCTGTATTATTTATTAATTAACTTTATCAAATTTAAGACGGGAGTGCTGGTTTAAACACATCTTAATCGTTACTAGATTAAAAATTATTAAAGCTGCATCAACTTTTTTTTAAACAAATTAATCGATTATAGGTTATTGTGTATGAAAATGTATAATTTTTGAGTTGACAACGTTGTTGTAGGTGCATACAAAACTTGCTACTTCCGAAATGCATTTTTTAAATTTGAAGCAAGCAGCTGCAAGATATCAAGTTGATCACAAAAGCTGAACGACATAAAATATCACTTTCGTTTATTGATGTCTTGCTAGCAGCGTATCGAGAGAGCTCTTTTATACAACGCTGAGTTTAAAATGAAGATTTACCTTTAGCTTTAAATGCAGGTACTCACATGATATTCAATTTTGAAAATTGAAAAATTTTCAGGATGAATTAACTTTTTTTAAATAACCAAACTGAATTAACTTTCCAAATATGACTCGCATGTCTGGACTTAAAATTAATAATTGTATATTTTAGTATTATTTAAATTAAGTCACTTTATTAATCATATAATTAAAAGTACTTGAACGAATAATATACTCTGCAGATAGCTATTGTAAAAAAATAAATGTTTTGAAGTTCTCAAAAAATGTTTTACACAATATTAATTCATGTAATAGTTATTTAGCTATGTATCAGGTTTGCTGGCTGAGACGTAGTCGAAGCCAGCAAACAGGCAAGGACGAAAAAGTACGTTTTGGCCGAGGTGCATATTACATTTTTTTGCGATCGAATTAAAACCAATTTAAATTTTTAGTATTTTTCAAAAATATAGTTGTCGGAACCACCTCTTAAGTCTGAGTAATTGAATTTGTTCTAATAAAATACTTTTCACAGAAAATTCTTCGATCAATCGACCACCGCTCCATTTTCACAAAAACTGCAAGTTTAACAGAAGTGATTCCATTTTTTGTTATTGTTAATTAAAAATTGGTCACTCTTAATTTGTCACCCTCTACATAAAAACATCTACATTTTTTTTTAAGCTAATACTTATCAATCAACAGCAGTAAATAAGATTTTAAAATATACAAATATAACGATTTGCCTCAATTAATAATATTAGCTATTGATTTAACAGGATATGGCCGAATGAAACGAAACGTCGTATTTTTTTTTTGTATGTTCTACAGTCTACACCCTCTGCTAGCGAATTTTCTTTCGTTTAATATTGTAAAAATAATAACATGAAAGACAACAAAAAACTAAAACTACATATTGCATATTCATTGTTCCAGTGTTGCGACCAACCGCAAAATCTTTTATAGCTGTTCAGGGGATTACGATTCACAGTTTTGGCACATAGGCACTAAAGTATAAATTTGAGAGAATAGCGTGTAATACATTATGTATTATTTGTGCAAAATTTATGATGCAAAATACCCTAAAATTTGTGGTATCAACAAATATCGTATATTCAGCCAACATATTCGCATGATTTTATAGCTAAGGAACAAATAGAACTATTAACCAACACAAACAACATGACTGCAGAATAAATATTACTAATGGAATGTGTAAAATTCATTCGTGGCAATTGTTATCTTAGACCCAATGATTTATACGTAAAATTTAAATTTGCCTCAAATTATCATACGAAAAATACGCATATTAAAATTAATCGGAAGCCAGTATATTTGTAATTCATAAATCTAAAGTCAAATATTAGTTTTGCACAAGATAACAATTTCAATGAGAGATTTTTTGGAAGTATTATTTTTAACACTAGTAGCCATTGGATAGTTAATTTTTTTAAATAATACACAAAGTTTGTTTTTCTCGGCCCATTTGACTGAATTTGAAACATAAAAAGTTAGTTTTTTATTAGCTTATTTTCTATAATTTATACTGGTTTTTAAAAATCGGTAAAATGGGTGTAGTTCTAAAACTAATATTTTTCGAGATAACGTAGTTTTAATGATTACTAATAGATAAACAATTTTGATAGAATTAAAATAGAAGACTTTATAAACATTTTAAAATATTATTCAGAGTAACACATTTAACTTAAACATAGTTTTTATTGTTTACCAGCTTATTTATAACAAATAATGTTTCTTGTTCATTTTTAATATGAATCGCAAACTGGTTAATAATTTTTTTTTCTTGTATATGAGAAAAACCTATCAAATACAATCTCAAAATCCACCTTTTATATTTAAATTGTCTATCAAAGGGTTTTCAGCATTCTAATTTGGTGTTAATATGTTTTTTTAATCTTTTCTGACCTAAAGGGAGCTACTGGCGCAGTCAGAAATTTATTTTGGGCATGCAAAGGATATGAATAAATGAATACCGACATATTTATATCCTGATAGGTTTAAAATATAATTTTAATGTAACAACATTGCAAAATATAATAATCGTATTAAAGAAATGAAGACATAATAAATTCCGTTTACTAAGTTGCATACATAAAATTAATTGTGTTTGGGGCTTGTATTTGCTCACTTGCTTTCCCTTGGTTGGCTAAATAAAACAAATTTTTGTGTATTTATTATATAATTTAACTATCCACGAACCGATAAAACTTCCAAAATATTTTTCACGGGCATTGTTAATGTTTTTGAATAAACGCAAGCTAATTGAAAAAACAAAACAGTCAACTTTGAGACAAAAAATCTCAGATATTTGAAAGAAAATATGGTTCGGAAACTAAAAACTATACGTAACTGTCTGTTTTGTTGCATCTTCGAAACTGTCAACAACTTCGCAATGAAAATATTTTCACGTGTCACATATTATTCCATATTGTTTAACAAGTAATAAATTCAACTTGTTGTTTTGTAATATCGATTCATATTACTTTTAGGGGCTTTACTTAAAACCTTGCTCGCCAAAGTTGATGTTTTGGATACGGTTTCTCTTAATGAAATTTCAATCGTCAGACCAAGATGAAAACCATCAACTGAAGTGGCTATTTGCCATTCGTTCTTGACTCAACTGCGTCTCAAAGCACGCTGAGAATAAATTTGGAATAGGATACATAATTATGTACGACAATTACATAACTAAATAGAAATTGCTTTTCCAATTTTTATTGAGTTATACAATTTTATTTTGCTCATAAAATGTTCATAACATTTTTGTGTTGAATTTTGGGCAATCTTGAACGCATCTTGTTATTATAAAAATATTTAATGTTTATCAACATTTTTCACAATCAAAATGTGTTCAGAGTACCTGCACATTCTTTATATTTCGTTTGTTTTTAATTTTTGCTGTAATATTCGATTAGGTTTTAATTTTATAATATCTCATTTCCTGTAATAATTTTGATGACACTATCAACGCACCTTACTTGGCAATTTGCTACGTGTACGATTCGGTGAGAACTACTTAGCTGGCTAGGCAGTTGTCACAGTATAATTCCGAGGCACTTCAGATTTTTGTCAAAACGGCGTTTTGAATTCTTCTGCCTACGCTATGATGTGCGTAGATTTATCTTTGTTCACGTTTATACGCCATCTATAAAGCCACTTTTCTTGAGCGAATATTGCAGTTTGCTACTGTCTAGTCGCCGCCACGGGATCTTTATGGGAAGAGAGCAGTGCTGTCTCGTCCGCATACGTAGCCATAACAATATTGGTAGTAGATGGAATGTCAGCTGTGCATATGTAGTACAGAGAAGGGCCTAGAACGCTTCCTTGAGGAACACCTGCTTGAACAGGATGATATTCAGATAAACCATCTCCATGTTTAACTAGAAAGAATATCTGCTCATCAAGGTATGATTTTAGAAGCAAATAGTACTGGTAAGGAAGCATCTTCTTTATCTTGTATAATGAAGCAGTATGCCAGACTCGGTCAAACGCCCATCCCAAATCTAGGAATACCGCCGAGCGTTTTTCTTCCAGGTCTTTTTCAATTCTTTCTACTACCTTATGGACTTGTTCTAGGGTTCCATGTTTTTGTTTAAGTCCAAAATGATGTAATGGGATTATATTTTTATCCTCTAATACAGGTTGACAAGCATGGTAGTATCGTAATTAATTAAGTCCTCTCATGCAGTGGTTTATCAGGTTTTTGTATCAGGCTTATGCGACCAAATTTTCATAGAACTGGGAAGTATTATAACTTCAACACTGCCTTGAAGGTCTCAGTTATTGCAAATATTGTTTTTCTTGGTAACTCATCTAGTATTTCTGCTATTATTAAGTCGTAAGCAGGTGATTTGTTATTTTTGTTCTTGAACTTCTCTAGCAGTTACGTATCTGATAACCTTCGTATATGAATGTTAGAACTTAGAAATGACAACAAAGTCGTTGTATTTTATATAAATGTCAGAAAAACTTAAATAAAAACCAGCACTAAAACACGAACTTCAGTAGGTACTTTTTATTTTATTATTTTAGCATTTACGTGAATCGCCTCCGACTATAGTGCAGTGATAATGTGATGTGTTATACCGTTTTTCATCATGATCATAAACGAAGTTGGTATATAAACTTCATTCGACGGTTGTTCACGCCGCATTAAACTAATTGGATTGGCGTCTGATACTACTACACTCAGGAAAGATCTTTGAAATTGAATTTAACGAGTTAGCGGTCAGCTTATACGAACAATGACAATAAAACCTATCTGACGTAAAACAATTTAAAAGTTTTATTGACAATGTTGGAAACTAAAATGATATCCTTTTGGAATTTTGATTTCAACAGATTTGCAATAAATCAGGTCAGTGAAATATACAATAACAATTTATTTTTTAACGTTACTTAAAAAGTGGTTCCATTTGAAATAAATTTTTATTGTATATTACACGAATATCTTTTGAACCGTTACCATCTTTGTAATAATTTATTTACTAATAAAAATTTACATTCGCAATACATTTTCGTTTAATATTATTTTGCTTGTAACTGATATCAAACGACGCAGATATTTTGTAAAAGTAAGCTAAGTTTATAAAATTGTGGAATCACTGAAATCTTGTCTAGAAACTTTGTTAATCATCCAACCGATGTTGAAATTAATACTTGTTTTTGTATTTCATGCTAAAAACTACCTTAATATATTTTATAGTCTATATATAATAATTATTATATTTAAAATATTATCATAAATATGATTATCATAAAATAAATAAAATATATGAAGGTAGTATTTAACATAAATTACAACAACAAATGCTAATTAAAACATATTAATTATTCAAAACAAAAATAGCGTTGATTTAAAAAACGCTAAATTGTTTTTTTTTTTAAGCAGTTGATAAAAGAAACTGTGTCACTTATAATTATGGCCTTAAAAGTTTACCAACAAGAGAGTCGATAAAGTTCCAATTAACTTAAATAATAAACTAATTCCATACTCCAACATAGGAAAATATTTAGGTACTACAGTGGACGCTAAACTACGCTGGAAGGCTCATGTCAAGAAAAAAAAAGGAAGAAATAGGTATCAAATATAAAAAAATGTACTGGCTAATCTGGAGGAATTCCTCTCTGTCCCCACATAATAAACTTTTGCTTACAAGCAAATTTTAAAGCCTGTATGGACATATGGGATACAGCTATGGGGATGCACCAAACAGAGTAACATTCAGATCACGAAGGAACATCGCTGATCAGTGACGGACTGGGAACAAAAACCGGCCCGTGCATTCAGATTATAGAGGCCCACAGCCAGGGTTGGTCAAAATTTGATTTTTATATAAAAAATCAACAATCATTGATTTAAATTTAAAAAATCAACAACTTTTGATGTTTTTTTTTTTTTTAAACTTGACTATTATTTTTCCTTTTCACAACTTATTTATTCATTTTTCACGTTACATTATATTCTCTAAACAGCGTCATTAAAAAAGAATGCAAAAAATGGAATAATTGTTTATTATGAATTTTATTGTTAACTTTTTTAGTTCTTTATAAAAGTTGGTGCATTACCTCAAACTAATTTTAAGATGAAATTTTTTTATAAAAATTCATACAACACTAAATTTTACCTATTTCAAATATATTCACAAGAGTAATGTGCCCTTATTGAAGAGGTACAAAAAAACCTCAGGAGGAAAGATTATTTAGAATTAAAAATAAAACCAAATGTAAAATTTAACGTTAAAATTCCAATTTTTATGTTTGAAGCAAGTAATTTTAACATTAAAAAAAACTGCAACAAATGGAAAAGCTTTTTATTATCGGTCTCTCAAAAAATTTTATTCTTAGGAAAAGTTGGTGCATGGTCTAAAACTTTAAGTTTCAAAAAAATACGGGCACTTTACTCTTGCGAATATTTCTAAAATCGCTAAAATCTAGTGCAGGGGTTCCCAAAGTTTTGACCAGGCGGGACAAATGGTAAACTTCGAATATTTGGCGGGCCAAAAAAAAAATGTTTTTGAGACTTTGATTTGTGGAGAACCAACAAAAACTCGAAATGTCAAAACATGTAGATATATATAATTTTTTTGTGAAAAGCAAATTATCTGGTATGAATTCAATATGGCGGATTGTCTGACATCGCGCGGGCCGTATTTTTAGGGTTCGCGGGCCGCATTTGTCATCTAGTGTCATGAATTTTTCTTGATATTTTTCCAGCTTAAAATTAGTTTTAGAGCATGCATCAACTTTTACTACCCACTAAAAGCTTTATATGGTAAATACTATAAACTCGCATCAATATATTTATTACGAATCTATTTGTTAAACAATGTGTTTTATAAAATAAGCAGATTATGAAACTACTATTTACACATGCACACGCCATCTATAGCTATAGGCTTCAGGGTTCGGATAATATCGGGACTATTTCTGAAGCACAAGTGGCGCGATCAAACATACGACGCTATTGCGTATTGTGGAGCCCCAGAAAAATATTAAGATTGAATACGGCCCGTATTAAACGGGCAAATGTTATAATCATAATTTTTGCGCTCCTTATACTTCAGCGCCGAACTTATTAATCCCGTAGCTTAGACCGGCCCATTCGGGCACCGGCCCTTCGGGCATTTGCCCGAACTGCCCGATGGCCAGTCCGGGCCTGTCGCTGATGCACCTTGGTATTGCAGAAATAGTGACATACATCGGGTTCGGGACCTCAACATGGACACTGTAACCAACACCATTAAGAAGTTTGTCAAGAGCCACGAAGAAAGGCTTCATCAACATGTAAACGTCGATCGATCCAGCTCCTGGACGCTGCAGGATTAGTAAGAAGACTTAAAAGGTTTAAACCTTTTGAGTCAGTTTAAGCAAAAGTTAAAAAGCAGAGACCGTGCGGTAGTGTGCACGTTAATAATTAGTGTACATATATATTAGCATACCAAGGACTACTGTTGGTAAACCTTAGACTAGGTTTGAACATTATTAATTTAGGCTAGAATTAAACTGTTTATTGGTCTCAAAGACTCTATTAGGGTTCAAATTAACAACAACAAAAAAACATAACTATATTCGCCTTTTAACAGTGCCCGGTTAAGGACATACAGCTTAATTTTGGATAAAGAATCATCATCATGTTTAAGAAAAATCCTTATTATGTTCTGCTGTTTACATCATGATATCGACCTTAGCTAAATAATGTATAAAAGCCAAATTAAATTTGGTTAAAAACAAAAGTGTTATTGCATTTTTCTGCGTATCTTAGCTTTAATAATAACAAAGATAGTCGACCGTGTTTTGCAGGTAACGACACCCTGTATATTTATTATCTACACCGCCCTTTCGAAATTAGTTCCTCTATCATAATTTGTCACTTTCAATGTAATGCTGGTTTTATAGCCCCTCTAGTATTTATAACCCACTCTTTATTCCTTATGGTTCCACAGTTATTTATGGCAGTTTGCTTGGAGTGCTTACATCTTAGTTTCGCAGTAAAGGAGCAGTTGTGCCTTTTGATTACAAAATAAGTAGTTCAGTAACTGCACTAAATTATCATTAATGGTAGAACAAGCGCTAGTTTAAAAAAGTTATTAATACAGTTCACATGTACCTCGAAAATGCAATTTTGAAACGTAATTCTTAACGTATTGGACAATTTATGTTAACAAAATATTATTTTTTTTTAGGACATATTGTTATTTTAACAAAGGCACCTACGAATTCCAAATTTAAATTGTGAGATTAAGTTTTAACATTTTTATGGGAGTTTCGTTTGTATAGAAATAAATTGTAACTATATTTGGATAAAAAAGTTTTTAAAAAAATAAGTTTTTTTGCCTGCTATTTTGCTGTAACAGCTAAAGCGTTTTTTCTCCACGTTTCAAATTGGCGTCTACCGCAAATTGGGATCTCAGCTGTTCAGTTTCTCGGCGACGTCTTTCACACTAAGCGCATGACAGCTACTACATTGGTGTCAAGACATGCCATAACCTACACCTGTTTTGTAATATGAAAGTGTATTAACATACGAAAATGACAACCAACAACAAATTTAGTTAATTCAGAGCAGTAAAAAAAAATTATATTTGTTGGATGTAAATGTTTACTCATGTATTATACATATACAGAATGTTTCACTTTTCGATGTTTTGCAATATTGTTGTCTTTTTTGTATACAGGGTGTCACAGAATACATTTTGAGCTTAAGGATCTCGCTTATTATATATTATAAGAGAAAGAGAAAGCACATTTGACTATATCATAGCCAACATCGCGACTCGTAAGAAATAACCAAATTAGGGATAATATTTCAAAAATGGTAGGTGTTAAAAAAATCTAAAATAATCGTTACATTCTCCATTAAAAAGTACGTACAGAAAGTACAAATAAAATTGTTCTAATAATTAAGACAAAAAAGTTATGAGAGAAAAAAGAAATTCGACATTTTTATATTTTTTGCTAAAACATTTAAAGCACAAGAAATTTTGTACTTTTAAAAATTGATTGTGGTTCCTCTCACACTAAGGAATAATTCATCTAATTTAAACAAACCTGTATCTCTAATAATAAGCGAGATCGCCACGTTGGAAATGTAATCTGGGAGACCCTGTTTACAGCAAAACAATGCCAAATAGTATTTTTGAAACACATAATCAACGATTATATTATATTTGTTAAAAAAATACTCAATGAAATAGAAAATTAACACTTTATTAATAGAACTAAAAAGAACATACCTTTATGTATTAGATCATTAATAGAAGTTTTATATTGGCAGAAATATTTATTGCACAATGCAAGGTTTTTTAAATTGACATGATTGCCAAATGTAATTATTTGTCGTAACGTATTATTACCCTGTAATAATACTTTCACGCCTGTTATTGGTTTATGATTGGCAGGGTTGACAAATTGAGAGGAATTAATTAATGTAAAACGCTTTACAAGATTAATACTTGTAAATAACCTGCAGAGCAAGAATTAAATTAATGTGTCACATGCATATAAAATTAATAAGTTTATTCTTGCTTTCATTTAGTACCACATCCCAGTCATTTCAATTTATAAAGCATCAAGTAACTTCACCAAAAAAATATTATGAAAACAAATGGTCAATGCTATAAGTATATTATGTAATATTTCACACAACATTTCATCTTCTTCCAAGAACATAACGCTGCAAAACAAACTGTTTTAAAGATATCTATTTTTGTTTATACAGGGCGTTTAAATATTGCGGAGGGAGGCTTTGGGAGGCAATTCCTTATCGAAAATTAAGGGGGGTTTTAACTTTTGTTTTCCTTAGACTCCTTTCGGAGTTACATCCCCTAAACAGGAGCGGTAAAATTAGGTTTTAATTTTATTTCTCAAATTTGGATATAATATTACTGTTAAAGAAATATTTGGTTTTGTTCATATATGCAGTAAAATATTCGCTGTTCTAAGTAGTTTAAAATATTAATATGATTTCAAAATAGGAATTCTCTCATTTTATTGAATTAGTGAGATAAAATAAGTTGTTTAACAAGGTCATTGTCAACAAAAGTGCATTAGTGCATAGAACAGCTAACCAATAAGTTGATACACTTCCTATAATGTATGAAGGCGATTTGTCTTATAAAACCAAATGCATTATTGTTAATTTCCTTCGTGCAAATTGTTAACACATCATGCGTGCAATGTTAAATATTTTCTCAATGTTGTATATTGATATTGGCCTAAATGAGGATTATGATACTTAAAAATACAAATAAAAATATAAACACTCATAATTGTTATGCTGTTTATTGCACAACTAATTATAAAATAAGAACAAAAAAAACACACTTTCAAATTTCCTTCAATCATAAAAAGAAAGGACAAGTTTGAAAATGCGTGCATTGTGAAATTAGTTTACAGAGTACTAGAAAATTACAATATTTTTGTGGATTAGTTTAGTTTTTGGGATGAAACAGTGTAGAAAGCTCAGGAGATTCGACGTTTTTATTTAAAGTATGAGAAAATTCACGACCATCATTAAATTAGGTAGTTTAAATGGAAAATTGTTGTTAATTCGTTGCTGGAGAATTATTACTTTAGTTTTAAATTACAGAAAATGGTTTAAAACTTCTTACACACATTATTTGCAGCTAACTAAATTGTTGTATTAACTACAATCAATTCACATGCACCATTATGACGTTTAGAAACATTTTCAGTAGATAACAGTTCTAATTCAATTGAAAATCCTTTTTCCTCCCATCAAATTCATACAAAGAAATGTAATAAATAAGTCGAATTACGTATATTCTACGACATCTGTTGTTTAAACATCAAACTAACACTTACTCGCACAACCGACCAGCTTAGTTTTTAACGTAACAGAAACGCGATTTTTGGATTAAGTCCTGTATGCGCAATGTAACCGCGCATGTTAATTTTATGTGAAGGGCAGGCACTCAACTATACTGGACCGTTGGCTAAAAATCAACACCACGTAGGCCCCGCCCCCAAATGTCACCTATAATGCAGTTTTGTGTGGATTTTTTTATGTAATAACGTTAAATGAGATTGAAATGTAAAAATATTGGAGGAATGTATGCAACAGATATGCATCTACATGACTGGAGACAGAAATTGACCATAAATTGAGGTTAACTAGTTATAAAATGACTTTTAGCGTTAGTACATGTGATACGTTTGAATTTTAAAACGTCACTTTTTAAAAATTCGAGAACTTTTTAAAAAACGGTTAAGCATACTTATCGCTTAGATTAAATATGCAACAAACATTTACCTACATGACTGTTGACTTACTTTGACCAAAACTTACAGGTAATTGGTTGTAAAATGAGTGTTTGTAAGGTTAGTACATCTGATATCTGATACCATGAATTTTAAATCATCAGTTTTTAATTCGCCATTGCCCTATATATGACAATAAGACTCATATTATGTGGATAATAATTAACTAAATAAACATCAAAATTTCGCATGTGTTTTTTTACCATTTCATGTTCCTTTTTCTCCATTTAATTATTTATCGTGTTTATTGGTAAGGTGGTAATAATCTCTGGGAAATCTTGTATAACAATGCTTGGGTAATGCTAATCGTTTCCCTCATAATATTGATTTTAAACTTATGTAACAGTGAGGTAAAAGCTACAGCTTACTCGGATAGTGGAATACGATTTCACCGTCTTCTGAGGCTTTGGAGATAGCCGGCCACTAAATCTATAATAAACGTTTGCGGGATAGTAAGTTACTTAATGGACTGAAAGTGCTATTTACTGCAACTCTTAAAAATATCTCTATCTGTGGTAGAACTGGCACACCAGTGATATGGGTCAATAATTTAAAATGCTCCATTTGCCGTTTTTATATTGCCAGGACCCTTTATATTTGCAAGCATGCTGTTATTTTAAAAACCTTTTTGTAGTAATACGGTATTGTTTAACAAATTGTTGCTTCCTATACTCAAGAAACAATTTGCTCATACGATATTGTGCAAAAATTGAAACTTTCCAAAAATCCACTTATGGATAAGGCCAGGTACGTGATGTATCCCTATTATACATGGATAAACTAAAACCGTCTGGATAGTTTACAGAGTATTAATTTCATGAACTCAAACTCCTTAAAGGTACTCCAGCTCTTGTCCTGTTTAAGTGTATATAATTAATTAATCAACATAACATGTGGGTGTTAAGTACAGTGTGAATATAGGTAAACAAACAAATCTTTTTGTACGTGAAAGTTAGGATAAGGTTAATAAACACTGACCTACGTAAACTCGCAGAGTGCTTAAATGTAAACAAACTAAAAAAAAAAAAACAGAAGTCGCACATTTTAGCCCCTTGTGAAGGAAGAAGATGATTTGATGTATTATTATGGGAAACCTTTCAGAAAGTATAAAACATCTACCAAACATCATTCTCCTACATTTACCCAAATTTGAGAAATAAAATAAAAACCTAATTTTACCACTCCCCTTAAGGGGGGTAACTACTAAAGGAGACGTCTAAGAAAAATATATATATAAAGGCACCCCCTTAATTTTTGATAAGGAATTAATTACCTTACGAAGTTTTTCGCAATATTTATATTGTTATTGGTTATTTTATTATAATCATCATATTTTGGTCGGATTTGTGAATTTTCGTAACAAACTTTAAGAGAGATCAGAACTACGCATGTTTTAATATAAAGAAAAAAACATTTAACTGTAAAAAAAGTGAACTGTTGCTTAGTACAAAAACCAATGAAAATTTTTCTTGCAATCAATAGTAAAAGTTTGCTATTTGGTATCCAGAACTTGAGCAAGAACCTGCTTAATTATCATAAGCGCCATGTAAGATTTTTGCGGTACGCGACAACTGGGCGACGGTCAACTGGGCGACGGTCAACTGGGCGATGGTCAACTGGGCGACGCGACAACTGGGCGACGGTCAACTGGGCGACGGTCAACTGGGCGACGGTCAACTGGGCGACGCGACAACTGGGCGATGGTCAACTGGGCGACGCGACAACTGGGCGACGGTCAACTGGGCGACGGTCAACTGGGCGACGCGACAACTGGGCGACGGTCAACTGGGCGACAGGAACTTAAACTCTCATCTTAGCACACGATTTTACGAATTGTTTTTATAAATATTGGTTAAATATATTTATTTCATTTTGTAGAACTATATCGTACATCGAAATTTGTAGAATCATTTACGAAAGATATGATTAAAAACGTGGTCCGAAAATAATTTAAAACTGAAGAGGTATGATTGCACAATATGTAAATAAAGAAGAAATACAGTTTTAATTCATTTATTACGATTATTTGGTAATCCACAAACATATTTACATCAAAACAAAGTACTTATACATTTAAAACAAAATAACTAATTTTCATTTATTAATTCATATTATAATTATACGCAATGCCCCGTAAATATTCTATTAAATTAGCCCTATCGTAATTTACAACTTTAGCCAAAATCCTTCGGTCAGCTTCTTCGTAACGTCTACGTTTATGAGGGCGTTCAAAGCCTGCCACGGCCCTTTCATAGTCTACGTCATAAATTTTTTGAATTTTACGTAGCCCATTTATGAAAATCCACAAATTTGGGTGACTTATGCCACTGCCAAAGTTCAATTGCAATTGTCGATGACAGACTTCTGCAAAATTATTTGTTCTGTCGCTTCCATTTACTGTTCTTTGGTACACAGACCAAACGTTGGAGGGAAAAATCGGTGGAGCCATGGTTCTGTTATTTCTTAGGCGACCTATGTATGTGTTCGTGAACCATTCTAAAATTGGTTCAAATTCATTGGATAAGTAATTCTCAAGTTCAGAAATGGCATAAACAATATCTTCTTCTGGAACGAAAGCAAGTGAAGTGAACATTTTTGAATCCAAAGCAAATTGCGCATCAGAATTATATCGTGTTAAAAGATTGCATGAAGCTAAATGCTTGCGAAGATTTTGCACGAGATGAAAAAAGCAACCATTTATGTTAGCTTGCGGAAAAACTATACGCAAAGCTTGATGAATAGCAATTTCATAATCAACATTTATACTGTCGGGATCAAGTAAGGACCACATCTCGTGTATCATAGAAAATAATTTTGTCTTAATTGTTTAATAAAAGTTAATATATCTTGCAAATCCTTATTTAACTAAATAAACGCACAAACAGCACAAAATGCACAAATTATAAATGATCAAAGAGTATACCTTACTTAATGAAGCTTAGAAATACTTTGAACTCATTTTTCAAAATTATGTGCCCTTATACTCGTAATTACACTTGCTTAAGATTTACCGTAATTTCTTAGAAGACGAATTGTTCCAAAACCAGTTCTCCGAAACACATTTGAAATATTTTGTTCCAAAAGTGCTATAGATCATCTTCAAAAATTGCATTTCCTAATTTTCTTGGATGCCGTTTGAGATATTTAAAATTTCTTTTCGGATTATTAATGAGCACCAAATTAAGTTACTATATCAAATTTAAACCTAAACTCTAGAATCTAGAGTTTAGGTTTAAATTTGATATTCTAGATCTAGATCTAGATGTTATTATACGCGAGATTACCATGTTTAAACTTAAATTTCAAACACCCTGTATATCTGATATGTGTTAATATGTGTGTTAGTTACAAAATAATATTAATAAATGAATTAAAAAAACTGTATTTTTCTCTTTATTTGAATATTGTGTAATCATACCTCTTAATTTTTAAATTATTTTCGGACCACGTTTCTTAACATGTCTTGCTTAATTTATTCTACAAATTTTGATGTATGATATAGTTCTACAAAGTTAAGTAAGTATATTTTTACCAATATTTACAAAAACAATCCGTAAAACCGTGCGCTAAGATGAGAAATCAAAAAAGTTTTAAGTTCCTGTCGCCCAGTTGACCGTCGCCCAGTTGGCACGTCGCCCAGTTGACCGTCGCCCAGTTGACCGTCGCCCAGTTGACCGTCGCCCAGTTGACCGTGTCCGAGATTTTTGTACTATCAGTGTAAAGACTGTGGAAAAGAACACTATCAGATATTAAAAATATATCAAACTTTAACAGATAAAGAAGGGTTTTTAATATTTAATATAAATCTTGTTAGAGATGAAAATATTTCAGGTATTGTGTAAAATAGCTAATGGGACATTATTTATGAAAGAAATATAGTAATGATAACCCAACTGCCTTTTTCAACAAGTCCAGGAGAAAAAAGTAAAATGAAAATTGGTTATATTACTCATAATAAACACAAATTAAACAAAATCCTTATGTAATTTATGTTAATTTATACACTGATATTTTGCCATTTGCATGCTAGGTAAATACCTATTATTTTATTATTAAGAAAAAAATAAGTTACTTTATTATTGTAATAACTTTTTAAATTGTTTTGTTAAACTACAGACGTGTAATAGGCGTGTGTATGCCAATTTTTTTTCTTAACTTTACAAAGAAAAGGATGACAAAGTATGGCTGCTATTCATTAAAAAACATTATTGAAAACAAAAATAATTTTAAAAAGTTTTCAGGACACAACTGTTTTCTGGACGCGTTTATATGTTTGTAGGTTTACTGCGCTCAAAAGTCCAAGTACAGGTAAATAATTTGGACTGGGTGACAAATTTAGTTAGTTTGTGGTAATCGATTAACGTATTTGAAACCTAATGGTGCTACTTCAAGCCAGTTAGGGTTCACGGTAAACTTTCCCCAACTTTACAGTTTAAGGAGAGTTTATAATTTAAGTTAAATCTGGAAATTCACAGATTTTCAGCACCATGAGTTAAAGGTACGTAAACTTTTCAAAGTTATATAAACTAATTTAACATTTACATAAATCGTTCGAACGTATTCATCTTAAATTTATGCTTAAAAATAGTTAACTTATAACGGGTGGCGCAAAAGTCATCACCCTATCGAATGATGGTCGCATTTTTGCAAATGGGATCTTAACTCATCGCGATTTTGACATTTGTGAAGTAAACAAAAGCAGAATGCACATAGACAAACAATGGATCGCTATACTCGTCAAGAACGAGGAATAATAATTGTGACAATGTTTTTAACAAATAATTGTGAATTTCGTCGTCGATTTCCTGGTCGTTTGGCGCCAACTGGGTAAACACTGAGGCCTTTAGCCGCTCGCCTCGAGGAGACTGGCTCAACACGGGACCGTAGCAGATCTGGTCGGCCCCAGAGCAGCCGTTTAGTCAAAAAATACTCCTGTGTGGCTGCAGATGTCCAAAAAGACCCTGAAACATCCACCAGACGACGGGCTACGCAATTGGGCATCAGTAGACGGTCTTACCAGCGAATTTTATTGAAAGACTTGAGGATGTTTCCCTGCAAAGTGTAAACCACACCCACAGAACGATGGACAATGGACATTTTGAGGCAAGCATTTACCGGACGCTTACTTTCTCGTTTTGGCGATTTGCACTGGCCCGCAAGAGCACCCGATTTGACAGTGTTAGACTTCTTTCTTTGAGGATTTTTGAAATCACGGGTCTATACGAACAAGCCACAAACCTTGGAAGCCCTAAAGGAGAACATCCTACAAGAAGTGATCAATTTATTGGCAGATCGCAGATGAAAAATGCTATAAAACGAGCCCTAATGTGCATCAACTCTGGCGGCGGCCACTTGAATGATATAGTATTCGCGACTTAATGGAAAAAAATGTCTAAATAAACATAATCAATAAACAGAACCAATTATTTTTATTTATAAACAAAGTTACTGCCTTAAGAAATCGAGTGAGGACTTTTGCGCCACCTTTTATAATATACATTTACAACGTAAATATTAATAGTCTTCTCCTTCTTCACTCCATGACTTAAGCAAATTGCTTGTTCCGTCTTCACGATAATATGTTATTTTAGTTGTTCCTATCTTTTTATGGGTCTTACTATTTCTCTTCTTTTTCTTGGCTTATACTTTCTTATTATCTTTGGCAATCTTTGATTATTACTTGAATATTAAAAGTAAATTAATAATATAGACCTCTCACATACATATACAAAAATGAGTTACTCTAACTCATTAATGTTTTTATTCTTTAAGACTGTCCAAATGTAACTCAAGACAGATCGAAAAATCTTGCATCACATCCGAACGGAAGTGACATCGATTCGCAGATCAGACTGTGGTTGCTACTGAATGGACAGCTTTTTCAGTAAGTAGGTACTGTTTGATAAATGAACTATCGTTCAATAAAACATCATGAATGCGCGTCGTTGCCCATTGAGAGCATTAGAACTTTATAACATTTTATTTTCAGTGAGCTTTATGACCTTTTTCTTCTTATCTTAGGATGAAAACAAAAACCAAGAAAATCTATTAGAGTTTTTTAAATTTATAAGACATTCTTTATAGCTTATTTGTAATTTGTAAAATTAAAGGTAAATTATTTTGTGTTATTAAATAATTATTACATAATATCGTATTAGATGAAATTACACCCAGGTAACATAAATGGAATGTATGAATAATATAAAACTTTAGTAATTTGAATTAAGTACCTACCGAAATAAATATTTAATTTGCAATGTTGTACTCTATTTTATCTTACAAATAATCGTACGGAAAAGCTGAATATTTTTAATCCGCTTATAGTTTAAATTCTGCTATACGAACGTCCTTCATACGACTTTGACCATAGGATAGGTTTTAACGCTAACATTAAGCTTTTTTCGCACAAGCCCTTCCGTTTCCTAAAGAATAATGCCGATGGGACGTCCATTAAGTGTTACAATAAATCAGATTTTGAGGAATGTGCGTCCACGTTCATGTTTATGTTGCTCAATCGATATTTCCGCAGGTTATGGAAAATTGTAGCTCTGTTTTGTCATTATTGTATTAATTTGATTTGCCTCCAAATGCGCATTTATTAGATTTTTTTAAGTTACCAGACTCTTTTTCAGCAGGAGGATGCTTGATGGTGCAGGGGGATTAATAAACCGCAAACAGAGCAAAAGATTTTTTTTTAAGGTCATTAGTCTCTTTTTTACCATCAAGATGCTTGTTGCTTTCATTTGAGTGCTAATAATCCTTAATTTGGCCATGAATAACGTGCATGAGATGCCTGCTTTTTGTAGTATTTTAGCACAAAACTTACAGCTCTCCTGCCATTTATCGACAAACAATATTTAAATAAGTTTAAAGATCCCAGTAGGCTTTTTTCATCTGGTTAAAGTACCATCAATCTTCTACAGTTTTTTAAGTTTCTGATCTTTCTACCTTCGGCTGTCGCAGTGTATTAAGATAAAAAAAGCCCTCTTATCCGAAAGCCAATTCCATGAATTTAGAGACTTATTTGAACGGACAAGTATTTCAGTCAATAAAGGAATTTTACAGAGCCTCGATAAACCTCAATAATAACACCTTGTGGTTCTCCCTTACAAAATAGTAAAGTCTTAAAGATTTATGAGCAAAGCGACGGTGAACTTGGATCGATACACCTCGAACTTGTGACCTTCCACGGGGCCAATGCAGTTATTAGATATTCCAGATCGAAACCGTACTTAATTAGTTATGATTAAAATTAAATAAAACACAAGAAGCGAATGGTTTTGCTCGTTTAAAATTGCCACGTACTCACTACATAAATGAGAAGACAAGCTATTGTTTTCGTATTATATGATTTTATTGCTTTTGTGATTTGCACTGAAATACTCACCGGAAATAAACTAAGGTTTGATTTAAAAAAAATATTTTGAAATTATCTTAAACGGCTCCGGAGAACCGCGGCAGAAACGATAACCCCGTAAAATGCGGAGTTTGCTCGGAGAAAAAAAAACATCTCGGTCCACAAAAAAATTCATAACTTCTTTATTTTTGGTCCGAAAAACTTAAACTGGTAATCAAAATGTAGGCAATAGAAGGGCGCATTCGATGACTTGTAGAAAGCTCTATTTAATTTTTTGTTGTTGATATCATACAACCAATTGTCCGTTTAAATTGGTAACAGAATAATATTTAATGGATTGATAAATTAGAGATAAATTGAGTGAATATATGTTTTATAAATAGGTAGAATAATGGAACGTCTAGAGTACAATTTATGATTACCTGTTAGCTCTAATGTCAAAGAATGTTAGTGACCTTTAATGTTAGTCACGCAAATTATCAAAATTGTAATACCGATAATAAATATTTAATACGCCAGTTTCAGTTCTACCGTACATAACATTTATAGTTAATAATCACATAACGAAGTAAAATACCAAAATACGTTAGTTAAGCCAATAAAATGTCAATAAATAGGATAAGAAAACAAGTATGCTCCTTTACCTATGTTTCAATTAGAGATAAAATAAAGGCGATAAGTTGTTCTTTGTTCCCGGGTTTGAAGAATTTAATTTTATGTTTGGCTTTACAAATTGTGTACTTATACTCTATAATATAGTCATTAAATGTTTTAATAATTTATAATAGTACTATTGAAAGATTTGGAGACCCTTAATTGACCATTCTGATAAAAATCGCTATTTCCCTCCTTCATGGGATGTTAGACACCAACCACTAAACAATACTTACGACAAATTTTTTGAACATGATTCATTTTGGATATAAGCAAAGAGAATACAAAAAAAAAAACTACAGTTTAAAAATAAACATTTTTTTTTCGTTTGTGAAATATCTACAATGATTTTAATTAAAAATAAAATTTTATATTTAGAAATCTTAAAAGTCTAAACGAGTTTTTTTTGTAATTTTTTACTGTTTTGAAAATAGGTGCCATGTGATTTTTACAGAGCTGTTCATTATCTTTAAATTGATTTCTTACAAATTATTAATCCTAATAACAGTTGGTGTTTTGTCTAAATATTAAAAAAAAACACTTTTTGACCGTTTGACATGCTCTTTTTAAATGATATAATAAAAACTTTTGTAGAAAATAAAAAGATTTTTCGAATAAAAGCCAAACTTGTTTTACTTAATCAAATTACAACGGATTAAACACATTTTAAACTATAAGATTTTAAACCTATTGCACAATCCCACTGATTCAAGAAGACATTTCTCATATATTTAGTTACATAAATGTAGTTCTTAATGTTCTTATGAACAAACATTGTAGATATAACGAAAAAGCGTTTATGTGAAGTAGTTTTATTAATTTTTCTCTTAAAAGTTTTGGCGCGATTTATGTGTGAAATGCAATTACAGTTTATCTATTGTGTCAGATAATTCAACTAAAATAACTTGCCGCTCATCGCCGGAAGTATCGGTAAATGCGGAAAACAAAATATAAACGATTTGAGTAAAACTCCCAACATTTATTGATTTATTTCAACTCCCACATATCTGTTCTCATCACTCGTTTCTTTTTTATTTATTTATTGCTTTTTTCTAGATCAGTCAAACGGATAATTGGTAAAATTTTGTTACAGATTAATTAAGAGTGGGATCAAAATACTCGTAATAATTTGTTCGTTTTAGTTCCGTTCACAATGCACAGTTTTAATTAAAAAGTTTCCAAATCAAACGCTATTGAAAAGTAAATAAAGGAGATATTGATACGCTTTAGAAATGTATTAGAAGGCATTTATTACATCCGTAATTTTTAGAGTTGTGCATGGTTTGTTAAATATTTTGTGTACCGTTTTATTTATAGTAAGAATTTTTTTTTGTGTACCTGCAAGACCAGTTCAAGACTCTGGTCCCTTCATCAGTTAAAGTCCTATTTGTTCGTTTTTATTTTAAATTTCGACAATAAAAACCTCTATATCTGTGCATTTTTAATAATCTTCAAGAAAAGTGGTTTTAAAACTTTAGAAACAATCTTTTTAAAAGGTATGTCAGTGGTTCCCAACGTGTACGGCGCACACCCCTAGGGGCGAGCGCAGCTGTTACCAAAATACAAGTTTTGAATACAAACAAACAAATAGAACTTTATTTATACAGAATATGTTATACTGTTTTGTAGCCTATTAAATAATTATTATATCTGGACAGTATTTATGAAATAATTAGATTGTTACGAAAAGTGAGGGGGGCGCTTTTTTTCTGGAAAAGGGGGGCGGAGCTACAAAAAGGTTGGAATCCACCGCGGCACGTTTTAGCTTAATGATTATTTCTACATACTTATGCTTGAGAATAAACATTATTCATTACTTCTAAAAATTTATTAATCCTGTTGAAACCAGAGTTGAGCAGATTTAAATCAATTGATTTAAATCATGATTTAAATCATGATTTAAATCAAGTGATTTTTTTAAAAAAATCATTGATTTAAATCACGATTTAAATCAAGTGAAAAAAAAACATCAATTTAAATCACTTATTATATGAGTAGGTAATAAAACATTTATAACAAAATAAAATTTTATTTTCTCAAATAAAAAAAACATTAGGTATATGGTATTTATGTATAAAAGTATTTAAAAAAAAAACAACAGTTCTTATATGTATATACGTATTAAATACATACTTATACGTAACGTAACGAAACGTAATTCATTTAAAATAATATATAATAATATACATTTATAAATTTTTGGTATTGTAATGTTGGAATAAAAATACCAGTTTTGCAGCCTTTTCAGTTCCCAGTTTATTTCTTATTGTCGAATGGACCAATCCAAATGTTGAAAAAATTCTTTCAACTGAGGCCGAAGAAGTTACACTGCACATTAGTTGTGTTAATATTGGCAACACTTTATTAATATCGGAAACATCTTTTTGTGATTTCCACCACTGTATTGGAGTAACATTATTAATAATTTCCTCACTAAACATAACAGATTTAAATGGATCAGATTTAGCTTCAAATTTTATTATTATGGGTAATAAACCACTGTGTGGGTAACTTTCTGCTGCTACTTTTAAAGCTGCGTCTTTTTCATTATATTTTAAAGGAAATTTTGTTTTTCTAGGGTCTAATAAATAAGCCAAAAAATGGTACGGTGTCAAAGCTTGAGCATATCGTTTTTGAAATGCAGCCATTTGTTTAATATTTAATGTAATAGTATCATCAAAAACAGCCTCAAGTTCTTTCCATGCTTCTACAGCATCAGCATCAGCATCTGTTCTTTGTAATTTGTCTAAAGTTACGGAAATTGGTTTTATTATTTTTTAAAAATCTTCTGCCGATCGTTTCAGTTTAATGTTAGACACCTTTTGAAATATTAAAGAATCAATTTGGTCTTTGTTCTTTTTACAAATTTGTAACAATTTCTGCCATTCTTGTGTAAATATTTCCAAGCAATCTGCAAGAGTATTCCATCTTACGTCTTGAGGCAATATTAACGCCTTACCTCCGGCAGCTTTATATTTAGCACTTGCCAAATGATTATTACGGAAATACTTAACAACATGCACAACATTTTCTTTAATATCGCGTATCTGCAAGTCCTTGGAAAGTAAATTTAGAATGTGTGCTGAACATCCATAGGTTATCACATTTACATCGTTTACTTCATTTTTAATGTTTTCTCTCATTTTGCTCATATTAGCTGCATTATCTGTAACGAAACTTGAAACTGCACAATTATACTGATTGCTATACTTGTTAAATAATCGGCTGTATGTGCATGTCCTGATGTATCTATACTTTCAAGGAGGAAGGTTGATCCATAATCTGTTGTTACAGTAGCGCAAATTATCGGTTCGTTATGTACATTTGACCAACCATCTAAGGAAAGGCAAACCGAACTATTTGTTAATTTTGCAAGACATTTTTCTTTTTCTTCCATGTACACTTCATTTAATAATGTTGAAGATACAGCGAACCTAGAAGGTGGTGAATAACCTGGCCGTAACATTTCGATTGCTTTTATCACTTCTGGTTGTTCGATACATCGGAAACTACTATTTGTCGCATAAATAGCTTTTGCGATTTGTCTATCAAGATTTTTCTTTAACTCGTTAGAAGTACGCACTACAAATGATTTCATTAATAAATTTTCAGTCATTTCTTTTTTTTTAGCAGGTGGTGAGCTTATATTTGTATTTGTATCCATTCTAGACGTACTAGGTTGTGGATCAAAAAACTCTTTCGGTTGACTTGTTTCTATGGTGGTGGGATTAGAATCTGTGTCAGTATCTTCTGTATTACTTACATTCAGTAACTTTATTCATATGCATTTGTTTCTTCTGACATTTTTCACGGTGTGCTTTTAATCTTTGTACCAGACCTTGTATTTCTTCTTTGCAATATTTACAAACTGCTCTGCTCCCAGCTTTCCTTTTCAATTTGTTTGATTTTTCTATAAAATGTTGCCAAACACTATCCCTTTTCCTTCCTGACATTATGTTGCGTTTATTTATGTGATGTGTACACGTTTGCTAACTAAAATGAACTGAATAACAGAATCTGGGATACCCTTACATACAAAACTGCATTTGCATGTTTAGACAAGTATTTTCAGGCATAGAATTCGATCACAGGTCACATATAGTTGATGATGAATAGCAAGCATGGTTTTGTAGATCATATACTACACTTTGAAATATAAATATAATCATACTGTTTATTGCTTGTTAAGACAAAGACTTAATTATATATAACATCACTATTTAGCACTGATTTTTTTCGAAATTTTTATTCATTATATTTAATTTTTTATTTTAACAAAAATTCTCCAATGAATTAAATATATTGGTTATTAAATATATTAGCACAAAACAGAAATAGCATGCAAATATGAACATTTGATTTAATTTTTTAAAAATCTGATTTAAATTTAAAAAATCTGATTTAAATCAAATAAATCGATTTTTTAAAAAAAATCATGCTTTTTATCAACCCTGGTTGAAACTGAGCCTAAATGGATAGTTTGCAACTTAATTTTATTTATGTCTCGGAGATCATAACAACTTGGGTTTTTTCATTTATCTAAAAAACTCGGCTAGTTTCGTTATATGAGGAACAATTTTCATTACAACCCCTTTAAATTAAAAGCAAAAGCAAAACAAAATTGCATTAAAAAACACACATAGTGGCCCTATAAAGTACATTACAGCTTTACTGATCTTAATCGTATTTTTTATACCCGATTAACTAAAACATAATACTACAAAAACAAAATATAATTTCAACTCTGTATTAAAAACAGAATGGTTTTTGAATTGCTTATTTTCACGTAAAATATAACTCTGATATTTGCAATTTTTCTTCGTTGTTACATAATGTTGTTTAAATGTGTTACGCTAACAGAAACGAGATTAAAATTTAAATAATAATAACACTGACTGAAACGAAAGCGTACCTGCTAAAATGCTGCGTAATACGGGCGTAATAAAACTAAAGCTAAAATATTTTGTTGCCTGGCACGTTCATTCATCAAAATTCTTTAGGAGATTGTGTTTATTTTTTCACTAAACAAATACATTTTGTTTGTATGTAATTGTTTTTGTAGGTCATTCCATTTACGTTGTTGTTTTAGGTAAAAATACAAAAGTGAGATTATCAAAATGCAAATTTAGAGGTATTTTATTTAAATTGGGGCCACCCACTCTGCGTCATGTATCATATCTATTACATGCTAAATTCACTTGTTGTTTATTATTATTAAGTCAACGTGATATATCAGGTTTACAAATTAATTCTGCGCCTTTGAATTCACGCTTTTATAGTTACCATTTAAATTGAAATTTGTATATTTATAGTGCTACTACCAATGTTTTCAAAATACACATTGGCAGGTGGAAATAGCGACAAAAAGACTGATGAAATTTGGACACACAAAACCTGCAAGAAGTGGCACCAGAGATTTCTTGTTGGAAATTTTGACCTTAGTGATCAACAATGTTCTGGATAACCTGAAAAATTTGAAGACGACAAACTGCAGAAGTTCTTGGATGTAAACTCTGCCCAAAGTGTCCACGTTTCACTTCCGTATACAAGTGCCGGAGCTATTTTTTGTACCACTTCCACTTTTGTTCGTTTTTGAACTTCTCTATTTCCAAAAAATGTTGTTCTTAAAGTGTAAAATGTTCTTCCCACATTTCCTGTTTTGGCTTATTATCTGGTCTATTCCTCCATTTTTCTTTATGACCACTCCTAAATATTTATAGCTTTCTACTTGTACCAACCTAAGCCCATTTAAAATGATGTTATGCCCTTTGTTCTCTGTTGTAACGATCACAGTCTGTCCTGGTTTAGAGTTTCTAGATTATGTTGCAGTACTAAGCTTAACCTTTAACCCGAAGTATGTGTCTGACAGACACGTACTATTTTTACTTTTGCAATACTGAACGTAATCATTCTTTTGGTTCTTCCACCCTCTAGGTATGCTCCTCACGTGACTTGAAGTGACAGTTAACGTCAAATACGGCCAGTTGCGATTTGTCGTTTGTTGAGCACAGGTCAATTGTGAAATCTCGCCCTCCGAAGAACTGTCCAAAACGCTAAAGCGTGCCCGACATAGAGCCTCGCTCCTCTCTATCATCCGAGGCAGATTCACAGGCTGCCACTCCAAAACTCTTTTACACACGTACTCCACATTCATCAGACCTTTATTCGAATACCGTGCTCTTCTTCTATCTACCAAGCCCAAACTAATCTCAAACAACATCCTCCCTTTCGAAAGGGCCGTTCTACGAAAATGCCTCAGACTCGACAGGTTTCACCCCTCAAACGAAGTACATCAACTTGCCAACACTCCCCCAATCAATGAGAGAATTTCCTCCAATCTAGACAACCACCCGTCTCATCAACAACAACGTCCCCGGCATAGCCCCGCTTCTCTCCATTCCTCCTCCCCCCAACACGCGCAAACCGCGCAAGAAACTCAGACACATCCCCACCATTCTTTTAGCCAAAACCTCCAACCTGCCCCAAATATATCGACTAGCTATCGATAACACCCCCGAACCTTTTCGCTAATAACACCCCCGAGCCTTTTCTCTAAAAAAAAAAAAACACCCCCGAGCCTTTTCTCTAAAAACATCCCCGAGCCTTTTCTCTAAAAACACCCCCGAGCCTTTCTCCAAAACCCCCCGAGCCTCTTCTCTAAAACGCCCCTAAGCCACTGCCCCAAACCCAATGTTTTAAAAACCATTCTCACTGACGACAGCGCTCAACCAAAGCACCCTATACTGCACCATCTTCTTCTTTCAAAAATCCCAAAACCCTAACCTCATCGCCCAAGAGGGACCAAGTGTCCCTATAAGGGCAGGCCAATACTCCTGATTCATTCTTTCAATTGTGAAAAGTTACGGTGTCTGGTAGACACATACTTCTAGAAACGGTTAAATTTTTCAGTGTTTGTGAGACATACTTCTAGCAAGTGAAACACAATGAATGTTCCAAGTAGGTACTTCTGATGGTCGTACAGCGTCCAAACGACGACAAAACAAAGTCTATAGATATGATGAACTTAACTTTGAAGCTAAAATTAAGAAGTGTTTAGAAGAATTGGAGGCAGAAGAAGATACAACCCTAGATGAACCCATAGACAATTCGGACGATGACCCGGATTACACACAACAGTCAATAACACACCAGAGACTTGATGATTCTGATGAAAGCGAATATGATAGCGATACAGATGAGAATAATACGGGAAACCTAAATATAAACACATCTCAAACTATCCACGAAAAGCCTGATGCATTACCTGAATATTTCTTTTCCAAAAATGGATTCAAATGGAGTAGTAAGGAACCTCCAACTGGACTGAAAATAGCTTAACACAATATTGTGAGGAGTAAACCAGGAATAACTAATACCTTACGAGCGTTAGGCTCTAAACCCGAAATGGAAGATATTTGGTCACTTTTATTTGACAAAGAAATATTGCGGTTAATTATTACCTGGACCAACGTCAACGTATTTTCTTTTATGTAAATTTCTATTATAGTTTATGTTTTTATATATTTTTTTAACTTGCAACAATGGTAATAATATGAATAAATGCTCACACATACCGTACATATCTTTATTGTTCCACATTAGGGAAAATTCGTGATTTTTGTAATTACGTGTCTGAGAGACACATACTTCCAAAAGTAGACTAAAATATTATACTTCTGGTTAAGGATTAATATCTGTGTTACAGAAATACAAGTAATTTCTGCATATAAATTATTGGATTGGGGGATAATGTATGGAAATGTAAACCATTATAATAAATAGTCTTTGACTCACAGTTACACTGGTTTGCGTTCCTAGTTTTCGCTTAAATCCACACAACAGAGATTTAATTTTCAAGTGAATATATTCCCATCACATAAACTATCTTTTTCCCCCCAATAAATTATAATGTCCTACACAATATTACCGTTTTCTGTTTATTCGTTAAGCCTGTGGTACGTAACCTGAAATTTACATTCTCTTTGTACTAATTAATTCGAAGTAATTATTAAAGGCCTATTTTATAGTTATTATAAAACCGACGGAAAATTCTTAGCGATATTTCCGGCGTTATCGTGACCACGAACCTTTATTTGGATACTATAAGGTTAGTACTCCAACAAAATCAATATAGGTCGTCTGTTTTCGGTTCTGAATGTTCATGAAATACACTGATACCACTTTTAAATTACTTCCACGCCATTTGTTCTTGGCGAACAGTGAGCGCGTAATGTTAGTTTTATTCGTTTTTGAATAAATGCGTAACTTTCAAACAAAAAATTTCCATAATGGTTTATATTACAAAAGTTTATAATTCGACAAGTTTTTATTCGTAAAAGCGTTTTAGGCTAAGTTGGTAAAAGTCGTAAGCGTCGTTTTTCTGTATAACATTAATGTATTAAACAGAATTTAAAAAAAAATTATTTACATTATACAGGGTGGCCCACATGGAAGAACTGCTATTGGTAGGCCTACAATATTTTTGTAAAGTCAAACCGCATGCGATTTTTTTGAATTTTATAAGTTCAAACGTGTTTTAATACAAAGTTAGAATATTTTACCATCATCCAAAATTACAGATTTATGGCAGAATCTTTTCTGTTTTTTTTTTATAAGATTGCCCCCACCTTCTACAAAATTATTAGTAATAAGGTAAAAAGTTTCACTAATAATTGCTATTTAGGTACAGGAACTAAAAACATAATATTAATTGGTACCTAACTCTTAGAGTAAAGTGCCCTAATATGAAATACTTTTTTGTATTCGGCAATAATATTCACATTTAATCAACAAAATTTTGCAAAACAAATTATAATGAATACGTAACACAATACTCGAATTTTGGTACGATATTACGGTAGATATTTCTTATATAGCTATTTTTTTTGTAAATGTTACTACTATTCCATATTAAGCTCCAGGGGAACCTAATATGGAATACTAGGGGTTCTTAATATGGAATATACAATTATATAGGAAATATACATTAAAATAAACAACTGCTCATAGATTAATCTTTTATTTCTTTCTGATTTGCATTATTACTTAAAACAAACCAAAACTCTTTTATTTATGTAATAGTTATTTATGTATCAAGGCCAAAAAGTGTAACTTTTTCGGCAGCGTCTGGTTTGCTGGCCGAGACGTAGTCGAGGCCAGCAAATAGACAAGGCTAAAAAAGTACGTTTTGGCCGAGGTGCATATTACATTTTTTGTGCGATCGAATTAAAAACAATTTAAATTTTTAGTAATTTTCAAAATTATAGGTTAGAAACTACGTGACATTCTGTCACTGACAGATGACGGCGTATGTACTGCATTACCGGCCCTCTCCTTAGCAACGGCCGTAAAAGTTACTTTTTCGACCGTTGCTAAGGGTAACGGCCTGAAAAGTAACTTTTACGGCCGTTGCTAAGGATAGGGCCGGTAATGCAGTACTTTACGGTTGCTAACGCGTCCGTCAAACAGCTGTTTCTAGTACGATCGCACAAAAATTAAATTATAATATAAGTGTCATTCCAACTACATGTTGATAATGTATTTATTTTTTACAGGTAGGACAAAAGAATTGTTTTTTTGGGCATTTTGCACATTTTTCGTCTGCCCATTTTTGACACTTTTTACACTGAACCCATATTGCTGTACTTAGTGACCATAATCATATTAATTAAAAGGCATCTCTATGTATTCCATATTAGGTATCAATGTGACATTTCAAAAATCGGTAGATATATGTAATACATGAAATGGCCCCAATTCAAATTTTGGTATTTTTAATTGAAATGTAAAAGCTCATGCTAAATAAACATGCAATAAAATATTTTCATTTACCCTAGCATATAATATTTTGCACAAAGATTTAGCCTAAAAACTCAGTAGCACGTCAAAAATATATTTGAATCTGTTATATAATCTAGTGAATATTTTTTAACTATTTTACATTCGGAAATGTGTGATCGATGTACAAATAGGTACCTACATATACTTTTCAACAGATATCGCTTATACATTGTCATAAAACTGATATATTCCATAATAGGCAACTGTTCCATATTAGGGCACTTTCCTCTAGTAATAAGGTAAAAATTTTCACTAATAATAATTATTAGTGAAAATTTTTTTAGAAATAGTTTCTATTTAGGTACAGGAACTAAAAACATAATATTAATAGGAATTTAAAAACATAAGCCTGTGCTGTGAATTTATTTTATTGTTGCCTGTTCAAATACATAGTTTAAAAAAGGTATAAACAAAAAGCGTACATTACTATGAATCAGGGTGGATAAAAATCATGATTTTTTAAAAAAAATCAAAAAAATCGATTTATTTGATTTAAATCAGATTTTTTAAATTTAAATCAGATTTTATTGATTTAAATCAAATGTACCATATTATCAAATTTAGTGACATATTCGAATGCTATTTTTGTTTTGTGCTAATATATTTAATAACCAATATATTTAATTCATTGGTGAATTGTTGTCAAAATGAAAAATGAAATATAATGATTAAGAATTTTAAAAAAATCAGTGCTTAATGGTGATGTTTAATTAATTATATACAGGTTGAGTCATTAGTGCGGGATCGGTCGATTGTGGCTAAACGGTTTGAGATATGAAGTTGATTCAAATAAATGCTATTTTATACAGTTTTGTTCTAAACAACACAATACAAATATTTTCAAATATACAGGGTGAGTCACCTTTCTGGAACTAATAGCAACTTTTATATTTCAAATACAACACCCAATTTATTTAATATTTTTGACCGCCTTAATATTAGCTTTGCATTAATATAAAATACTACAGGTTTTTATACGGCGTTGTAAAAAAAAATATTCTAAATTATTCAAGGCTTTAAGTCTTTATTTAAAAAATTCTCCTAAAGCTATTTTGAAGTACAGAGTTGTAATTTGGTATGGACATGCAGAAAAAAATTCTCTGCTCGCTCGATATGAAAAAATTGGAATTACACATACAGGGGTGTTTATACACCCCCCTAAAGGGGATCGGTCAAATTAGGTTTTTATTTTATTTCTCAAATTTGGATAAATGTAGGAGAATGATGTTTGATAGATGTTTTATACTTATTAAAAGGTTTCCCATAGTAATATTTTCAATCATCTTCCACCTTGACAAAGGGCTGAAAAGTGCGACCCCCGTTGGTTTTTTATTCAGAACTTTTTGGTGAGTTAAAATTTTGCAATTAATTTTTTTTTTTTTTTTTGTGAGTTTGATTTACTTAGAACCTTTTTTTATTCTTTTTTTCGTAAATCCTACAGTTTTGAGTAAAAAATTAAATGAGTGAATATGATGTTTATGTTCATATTGGGTAGAATTGACGGGCGTTATAGCGTTGTCGCCGCGTAAACGTCAAAATGAATTACACCCGTCACTTCCTCCCAATATGAACATAAACAAACCATGGTAACCACCAAAATGAATAGTTGTACATTGAAATATTTGATGTTTCATGTTCATTCATATAATTTTTTACTCAAAAACTGTAGGTTTACCGAGAAAATTTAAAGAATAAAAAAACTTGTAAATAAATCAAGTTTAAAAAAAATATTTAAATTGCTAGATTACAACCCACCAAAAAGTTCTGATAAAAAAAAACAACAGGGGTCGCACTTTTCAACCCCCTGTGATTAAAAATATTACTATGGGAAACCTTTTAATAAGTATAAAACATCTACCTAATATCATTCTCCTACGTTTATCCAAATTTGAGAAATAAAATAAAAACCCAATTTTACCGATCCCCTTTAGGGGGGTGTAGCTCCGAAAGAAGACCCTAAAGAAAACAATTTTATATGAAAGACCCCTCTTAATTTTCGATAAGGAATCACCTCCCGAAATTTTTCGCATTATTTAAGAAACATGCTGTATAAAAATAATTTTTATTTGAAACTATGAAATAATTTTTGCGATCTGTAACTGTAAATTTAAGAAATAGTACAAAATTACGTTGAGATATTTTATTTTCATTTTAATTTCTAAAATACAGACAAAATATTATATATCTTCTGAAAATAAAAAGATCGCCAAATAAAAATTTAATTTGTAGAGAATAACGATACAAAATAACTTTTAATGAAACGTTATCGGTTATTATAACGTTATATAACGTTATAAAAATATCGTTACGTTATTGTATAAAAAATTATAGTTGAATCGTTATTATAACGTTATCGGGTATCGTTACGTTACGTTTTCCATCCCTGGTTAAAACCAAATTCAAATATGATATGAAACTCTAGTCTGAGAATGTTTGAAAAATGCAAGGACAATGAAAAATGTGTTATTAAAAACCCCTCCCAAATCTTGGAAATTGGTCCTAAAATGCCTAGATCAAAAGATGTTCAAACGATGCCAAAACTGAATTCTTTTCATTACGTTTTTAAATAAAAGTATACGACTTTATAACGTGTCGTAAAGTATGTTATAATAATAATAATTAGAAATCTTTATTTAGCTTTTAGCTAATTTTACATTATCTTAATCCTGTTTACATATTTGTACATGTTTTCTTAACTATTAAATCTTAACATTATTTTTAACATATTCTGAACCAGGGACTGAGAACGGAACGAAAACGTTAAACGAAATTAACCGAAATTTTTTTAAGAACCAAAACGAAACCGAAAACGAAATTATTATTTTTCGTTCAAGAACGAAAACGAAATTAGTATTTTCCAAAACCGGTTTTAACCGGTTTTAACCGGTTTTGTCGCTATTTCAATTATATTTGTTAAACACAAACGCGAATTTACCTTCTGTGCTGGGGAGACTCCACGAGGCAGTAAAAAATCTCACTTGAAATAAGTGAGCTTCACTTTTCTCCATATATTTACGTGAATATGTATTAACAACTTTGTTGTTTATACTTGGAATTTCGTGTAACACAATTAACGGTACAGATATTCTCTATTTCTAATTTGTTTAGATCATCAATATAGAATATACAATTGATTGGATATATATTATCAATGTGTATGTTTTATTTGCGTTTAGACATAATAATAGTAAAATTTATTCTTACTTCGAAAAGGACTAATTAAAAGAAGATTTATTGGAAGATGTGTTGCTAGTAAGATTTTACAGAACGTGAAAATGCATATTGTATGGTGTGTACAAACTATAAAGTTAAAGTATATTTCAAGCTAATATAAGTTTTTTTTAATATCTTTTTTATTTATAACATTCAGTAAATTATCCACTTGAATTCATTCTTTTGTCTTTTTAAATAATAACATCAGGATCTTATTTAATTCAAATGCATAGATTTTTAGTACTAAAAAAATTTAAAACAGCACTTTATTTTCATATTTTTAGATAAAGATCGTGTGTCTTGTGTTTTTGCACCTTACGGGTGTTAAACTTAATAAAATGGTTAAATGTTAATGTGTTTAACGATTTGGTAAATTTAATATGGCGGTGGTTCGCCAGTCTAAAATATGCTGTCCGTGAGCATCAAACCCCATCGTCATCGTTTATATTTTAGTTGAGACGCAAATATTGTTATCGTATTTATGGAGGGTCGTGGTGACTGGAAAAAAATTTGATTTTTTGACGACAAAAAAAATATTGTTAAACCGGTTTTAACCGTTATTATTTCGGTTCACGAAAACGAAAAAAGATTTTTTTCGGTTAGAACGAAAAGAACGAAAACGATATATTTCGTTTTCGTTCCGAACAAAAACGAACGGATTTTTTTTTGTTTTTAGTCCCTGTTCTGAACACAGTTTTTTAAAATTTGATATGGAAGTTGTTTGTTTAATTTCCACAGGTAATTCGTTAAAAATCTTGAGACCCTTGTAGTAAAAGGCGTTCTGTGTATTTGTTTTCGTTAATTTCGGTAGTCTAGTCGTTTTTATATGACAAAGACTTCTTTTATGTAATCAATATTATTACCAAGAGTTTCTTAGTAAGTTTTTACAAATCTACAAAATTAGATCGGTAGCTATAGAACAACATTTCAAAAAACGAATCCAGAAGTTTAATATTCCAAAAATTTGATTATAACTTTAGAACACTGTTAGAGAAGAGAACTGTAGTAAATCAAGATTTTTCTTTAGTAAGTTACTGCTGAATGTTTTAAAGTAATAAATTATTTCGAAGTGCATTCAGTACATACGATGAATATCCTGCATTCCTTTATAGATAAAACATTGATGCGAATTACTTGAATTTTTTGTAAGACCATGATAATTCTTAAAATCTACAGTTTTAAATTATTTATAATTAGGAAATTTGTAAAGATTTTGTCCACAGAGAAAAACTGTCGAAAAAGTGACAGTCACAAATTAGGCAATTAAAAATTATGCATCGGTCAAAATTATGTTTCCAACAAAACACAGGCGATGACACCTAAAAATATATTTGTAAGAATGAGATTATCAGCTAATATTTATTGCATTTAGGAATCTTTTTTTTTTTTTTCATTTAGCTTACAAGAAAAGAAAAAATCGTAAACTCACAAAAAATGTGTTAAAAATTACAATGGTCACCTTAATATATTTTGTGTTGAAAAATTCATCTCTGGATAAAAGTACAATAATATTTAAATTCCGTCATTGTCTACAATGTTCAAAGAAAATGTACCTACAAAAAAAAACTGAAAAGTTTTTAATGTTAAATTAATAATTAAGGAGAATACTGCTTCGTGCTTGTTAGGTTTATTTAGTTTATACAAACTGTTAGATATCAAAACTGTCGCAGTTGTTTACAGATGTGGTGTTAAGGGACTTGTAGAAACGACAAATGTCACCCCTAGCATCATTTATTCATATTTTACTAAACTTCATTTTTAACTAAATTACAGGCGTAAATATTTGAGATTAAGTATGTAACTTAAAGC
This sequence comes from Elmis aenea, assembly GCA_947652605.1. Lineage (NCBI taxonomy): Eukaryota > Metazoa > Arthropoda > Insecta > Coleoptera > Elmidae > Elmis > Elmis aenea. Next base: position 5,392,041 of record OX393580.1, read on the forward strand.
ATACATTATTGACTAAGGTACTACATTATTAATGTGTGAAGTATTTATTATTAATAATCAAAATTAGTTAAATTAATCATGCTTACAGCGTAATCGCAACAGATTTACCTTAATACTTTGGATATCACCACGATCATACGTATGACAACCTAATGTTGTAGGGTCACATCATCAATAACCATCGAGGAACATGTTAGGTGAACCCACTTTTCCAAAGGGACCCTCCATTAGGTTTCTAACGAAAATTTATTCTACCATATTTCTCAACTTAACCGTATTGGGAACATTTTCAACGGCCATATTCACAAAGTGATAAAGTTTTTGCAACTAAATTTAATGTTTTCTGTTACTTTCTTTTGTTATTTGCGTTGGGGAAAACGAGAAAGACCTAGAAGTTTACTATAACAAAACATAAATTGTTAACACTGCCGTACAAAAAATTTATCGAGCGAAGAAAACAAATAATTTTGCAGTAATTAGTTCTTTGATTCACAGAACCTGTTATTTTTCATTGTTATAATGAAAGAATTCTTGCCAAAATTATGTGGTGTACAATTATGTACCTAATAATAAAAAATTTGTGACAAAACTTTGTTGATCCGTTACGAAGTCTAACAAGATGAAAACATTTGGTTTAACTGGATGGATCAAAGCTGTCTTATGCACTCAATATCTGAAATTTCTTAAGAAATTATTTTCTCGTTTGTATGGATAATCAAACAGATAATGGAAAAAGCCCATGAACACCAGATTGACATAGAAATGCTATTTATAGACTTCCAGCAAGCTTTCGACACAATTAAAAGAGATGAGCTGATAACAATACTGAAACAGCAAGGGATAGAGTCCAAGTTAAGAAGGCTGACAGCAATGACCATGAACCAGTCCAAAGTCAGCATACTTACAAGTAAAGGGGAAACGGAAGACATAATAATTAACAAGGGTGTGAGGCAAGGTGATGCTCTGTCAGCGACATTATTTAACTTAGCTATGGAGCACGCCGTAAGAAATATAAATAAGGGAAGCCTAAGAACGAGCGGGGGGCAAATGATTGTATACGCGGACGACATTGTAATTATAACAAAGAATAGAAAGACAATGGAAAAAATGCTCTCGTAGCTAACCATAGAAAGTGAAAAGATGGGTTTGAAAATCAATAGCAGTAAAACAAAAATTATGAGATGTGGAAAACAGTGTGCAAACGGAAGGATAAAAATAGGGGATTGTGAATTTGAAGAGGTGGACAGATTTAAATACTTAGGGATCACGATCAGTAGTAATGGAGAAAGAAGAGCGGAAATAAACGAAAAAATAATAGCAGTTAACAAGGCGTATTATGCCAATAAGAAGATACTAAAAAGCAAACACCTTACAAAGAACACAAAAATTAACATCTACAAAACAATAATAAGGCCGGTGATTCTGTATGGAGCAGAAACAATGACAATGACGAAAAGGGAAGAGGAGGAGTTGAGAATAGTGGAACGGAAAATAATGAGAACGATACTAGGACTAGTAAAAGTTAATGAAAACGAAGGTAGGCAATACATGAACCACGAAATAACGAAGGAATTAAAGGGAGAGGACATAGTAAAAAGAATAAAGATGCAGAGAATAAAGTGGCTGGGGCATGTATGGAGAATGAGAGCAAATGAAGTAGCACTAGCAATGCTACAATGGGAACCAGGCGGTAGGAGAAGACGAGGAAGGCCCAGATCTAGGTGGTTGAAGGAAGTGGAAGAGGATTTGCGCAGGATGGGAATCACCAGATGGAAGGAAAAAACCAAGGACAGGGAACAGTGGAGAAAAATAAGTGTGAAAACAATGAAGTGACGGGGAGTGATCCACCCCATAAAGCGGATCTTGAAAGCAGCAATGCGGCGCAACCCCACAAGGGGTGTTAAGCCATTTTATTATTTATATGTATGGATAAAGCGTACCTGTCAAGTTGCATTCTTGTCTCAAATTTGATCCTTTGACGTTTGTCAAAAATCGAATAACAGAAAATGAGCTAAAACACGTTTGGAAAATTTTAGCAGAATTTTCTCAAACAAAAATGTATTATTTTGTGAGACACAATTAATTAAAAATATCCAAATAATAATCATACTAGAGTCAACACCACGTACAATTCCAAAATCATATAAGATCAATTATTGTTATATTAACAATGGTTTAATTGTAATTTATTGTAAACATCTGATAATAATCTATCATTTTGTATGCACAAATAAATAGGAGTAATATTTAGAAATCATAAGGAGCACTTTGCCTATTGGAAAGCTAAAGCTGGTTTATTAATATGTTTTGGAATAGTGGGTGTAGGTTTCTAAACAGCCGTTGCTTATTTGGCCCTTCAAAAACAACTCATTAAGTACAACAATCAAATGAGATGTACATCCTATTTTTGTAGCGGTAAATTATTTTCGTCACGAGGCGTAAATTGGCTCAAATGGGTTTGATTTCCGGAGAAGCTCGTCAATGCATTTTCAATTAATCCTTAATAGATGGGATGATGAAACTGCACGTTCTATTCAGATGTGCACAAACAGCCGTCGTAAAGCTATTAAACCTGTTGTGCTAGTTTGCTGGTACTTCAATTATCGGGTACAGTTACATATTATATGGATATATCATCATTAACTGTTTTAATTCCTTTACAACGAAATTTTAGTAAACCTTTTAAATAAATTTACCTGTTTACTACATCTTAAAAAAAAAGACAAAATTTCTACTACGTACATTGAAAAACCTTGTAATATTCGTACGTAAAAATTTTAGTTTTCTTTTAATTATAGTGTTGTATTGCTGCAGCTTTCCTCATTTTAGACGGGAAATTGAATTCATTTTTCCCGGGAAACCCGGGAAAAATGAAAAGTTTTAGAAATTAGGAAGAAAAATTTGTAAAAGTGTAGAAAAATAATTGAAAAACACATTTTTTTCAAAAAAACAAATACATTTAATTCATAAAATAATAAAAATGAAATAATAATAAGAAAATAACAAAAAAAAAATTAATTTGAAATAAACAAACATAACATGATAAACTATATCATTATAAAAAACGTAACATAAAAAAGTATTTCATTATAAATTAACATATAATATATAATTGTTCATTTTAAATGCTATTTAATTTATTTTTGATTTAAAAAATAAGATTTTAAAAATGTAAGACAATTAAGAGAACGATCGCTCAAATTTGATCTTTTTTTTTGTACAAAAATTGGATAACGCTGAGAATACCCTTTCACTCTCAATTGATGTGGGCTGTATGTATGGTCAATAAAGCGTCCAATAACTTCTTCAAATTTTTAGTTATGTTTCCTGTATTTTTGTATAATTGAAATTCCTTTAGTAGATATGTTGTCTGATTGAGTGGCAATTGGGTGCCTTTTCTTTTAATTTTAAGTGCTGCATTTATAGCTACAGCCAATTTGTCATTTAAATCAGGAAAACCGCATTAAATATACACATGAAACAACACGTCAGCATAAACGCCACCCTGTCCTAGTCTTGCTTGTGTGGTAGTTCGCGCGGATCTGATGTGAGTTGAAAAGAAATGAAATACATATCGTCAGTGTAAGTCCAATACCGAGTATGAGCCAATCATTTCAAAATACGCTTTTTTGGCGCTTTCGTGCGGTCCCGGCGAAACGGGAAATACGATTTTTAGAATTTCTGAGATTTCCCGCCCGGGAAGGACTCACTATTCCCGGGAAACGGGAAATATTTTTTGGTTAAATTTCCCGGGAATTCCCGCCCGGGAATTCCCGGGAAGGACTCTCTACTTGCAAAGTTTCAGCTCAAGTTAAAATAGTGAGAAGTTTAGCACCGTTAGGTATATGCCTGCGTCCAATCAAAGACACAAAAAATGCACTGTAATATCATCGTTACTATTGTACTTAAATAATTTAAAATGTTAACAACATAAAAGATTTTACCACTAAAATATTAAATTGTTTTACAACTTTAACCCTACTGTGAGGCTCTCAAAGTATTCTTTTTAAATAACTTCAAGTGCCTCAAACTAGGGTTAAAATAATGAAATAAATCATATGGGCATGATACCCATTGGAAAAAAAGCAGGACAAGCCCATTCTATCCTGTCAGTGGTCTCCAAAGAAAAGACAGAAGAAATGCTTAGGATGAGCAGAGCAGAAACAGGACTCGTCATAGAACACTGTGGGCTAAACAAACACTTCTACATTATAGGACTCTCAACCGATATATGAAGAGGATATGGTGAAGAAGAGGAAACTCCTCTTCAGGTAATATGCTAATGTGAAGGATTAACACACCATCTAGGGATGGAAAAAGCGAACCATGAAGAGTTAAGAAAAACACCCTTAAAGATAATCCGGGAGTTTTTCAAAAACACGGGACTTCTTTAAGGGGCTATCACCATAGGGTACAATAGACCAATAGGTCGCAGTACAGGAACCAGAAAATAGACCACCTCCGCGGAAATAATAATAATAATAATAATAATAATAATAAAGGTCCAAGCTAAACTAGTGATTTTTTCTTCCATTTCTAATGTAAATTTTTTTTTTGTGTTTATGGTGTTTCGACTGCCATGGTCATTAACACCGGATCCGTTCGTTAGATTTGCCTTCTCAGACCTATGTCACTAATGAAACCCAGTAGCAACACGATCTACATTTAAGCCATCAAAATTATAAATATTAGACAAATTTTTTGAAAATGTTTACCAATTTGGTATAATTACATTGCGACTGCAGCTAAAAATATCTGTTCTGGAACAAGCAAATTCTTATTTTAAATTAACACTAGGGTACTTTATGCATAGTGAATAAAAAAGTTAGTTGATATCAGAGCTGGGCAATGCTTGAATGCTTACAACTTGCAATAATTTTTTAAGCACTTTTAATGCTTCGAGCACAATGCTTGGAGCACTTTCTAAAACAGATGCTCGATGCTTAGAGCACCAAGCACTTTCATGAACACTTGCTACTTATTAAGCACTTTAGAAAGAGTGCTTAATAAGCATTTTTTAAATTTATTTATGCTTACTGCATAGTATTTAATCCTTAACATGTATGCTACAAGACTGTTTAAATTTTAAATTTCTCTTAAGCATTTCCAAAATGCTCAATGCTTGCTGCTTAATTTTTTTAAGCACTTTGGTCAGTGCTTGATGATTTTCAGCATTTTTAAAAACCAAAGTACTTACTGCTTAATTAGATCAAGCACTTACACAAGTGCTTGAATGCTTTAAGCACTTAGGGTCGGTGCTTTGCCCAGCTCTGGTTGATATGAACTTACGACTTTTACACTTAATGTTACGTACAACATCTTGACATAATTTTACATCGTAACTAAACCACTAATTACGCAGTGTAATTGGATAATTAAAACCGTTGTTAGCTAGTGTTGTAACGCAGAGTAAAAGGACCTATTCAGATATATCTACCACTATTTTATCAAGAGTCCTGAAAAGCACCAGCGGGTGTTAGTTGGCATACCAATTCCTGGAGATACAAACGCAGATCATTAAATTGAGTTTGATAAGTATTTAAGTTTTGCACATAATTATATACATCTGTATCCTGCAATATGGATATGTCGTTGGTTAAATTAGGTGAAAGTAACTTGAAGTGAGGAATGTTTATATTTTTTAATTTAATGGAACAATATTATTTTCAGTTCTAATTTTACTTTTGTTACAATAGGATGAGATAAATTAAAATCAAGTTGGATATATTCTTAAATCGCGCATAAACACCAACTTCAAATATTTATTTTCACTCTTGATCTCTAAATTTAATGAAATTTTCTTTAAAATAAAGCTTTTAAATAACACTTTTTGCCACATTATTATAGAGACAACCAATTCTCCGAATATTACAAACAGCAAAAATGTATCTGTGCTCAATTCAAATTAATATGCAGATTTATTTTGTTACTTGCAATATTTAAAAATCTAAAAAATATTGATAGTTCAATGTCGCTATAATAAACAAATGCAATAAATTGTGATAGCTATTAACAAAAGCAAATAACCCGAACAAGTTTTGTTAAAAATCACTCAAAAAACTGGCATTGCGTTTCGATAAGAGATCATTCAATTTTGAATTTGTTGACTCTTAAAATTCTATACATTATTATACACCGAATTATGCATGGTGTTATACAAACTTACAGGCTGGTACAACATAAATACACATCAATAAAATTAAATAATGAAACTAATTGTACATGCATGATAATTATGTTGTTTATAATATATAATACCTTAGTAAGAGAAAATAATCAAGCCCAAAAAGATTAGATAATAAATGAGACTGCACAAAGTAGTGTAGGCTCATTAATGTTTACAAATTGGATTACTTGCAGAATTTCCGAGTCTTTTCTTGTAAGTTTATTAGGCTATGAAAATTGACACCAATAAGGACTGCATCAAACTAGAGAAACATCAGTGAGTTTCAGAGAAAATGCTCATACAAATTACAAGGACAGAGGCACAGAAAGTCGTTATTTATTTTATTGGCTTTTAATAGGGTTGTTATAGTTGTAAAGCCAGTTAATGGTACCTGGAGTAAGCTGGCATATACTGACAAGTTTTACGAATCTTGATTTGAATATGTTGAAAATTGCAGAGGCTTTAAAATGTGCTATTTTCGTCAAAATGGGAGTGTTTTGCTTTTAAACTATACAAGACTGTTGCATGTATTAACTGTTGGATAAAAATAAAATTTGCATAAAATCAATCTAAATGCTAAAGCAATATTTTTTCGAAAATGAACTAGGAAATAAATATATATTTTTTTTTAAATTTAAACCCTAATAGGATTCGAATTTTTCAGCATTCTAACAACGGAAACTTGTGTGATGTTATTTTTAATACAACTGTAACAAATTCTTAGGATAAAACGTTGGTAATTTATTACTTAGTTGAACTGTGAAGCTAGATCCAACATACAAGTATGTTCGTGTACCTTTAATATAGCATTAATCTTTAGCAGTTTATTTGACTAATAAATGTCGCTATATAGAGCATATACAAGTAATGCAAAGCTACCTACAGCTGTTGCTTTGAATTCCATATTCCTTTATAAATTTATAATAAATGGTGTTCAACCAACCGCCTTGCATATTTTATACTTAAATTTCAATACTATTTTATACCAAGACTAGAAAGGAATATCAAAATACTGGAGTTTGTTTATTTACAGCACATTACCAAGCATATACAGTGTGTCCAAAAGGAATGGAATATGCTATATATCTTAGAAAATATCCACTTTAGGGAAAAATGTTTTTAATAAAAACTGTTTGATACTTAGTTTTCCACCATAAGACAAAATTTTTTGTTTTTTCGAATAACAAAAGCGCAATGAAAAACAATTGAATTAAAAAAAAAAATTAGTTCTGATGATGTTTTTGTTAGAAATAAATACTAATCAATTAAAATAATTTTTGCGTTTTTCTCAAAAAGTTGCTTACATAAGTAAGGGTACTAAAGTTTTGCATCATTGAAAGGAGAAAAAAGTTCTCTATCAAATGAGTATAATAATCTTACCTTGCCATTTAAAAAATTTAAATTGTTTTTCATTGCGCTTTTGTTATTCGAAAAAATAGAATTTAAATTTTGTCCTATGGTGGAAAACTAAGTACCAAACAACTTTTATTGAAATCATTTTTCCCTAAAGTGTATAAGTATTTACAGAGATATATAGCATATTCCATTCCTTTTGGACACACTGTATATATATTGCATAAGACATTTCTTTGGTTTGCGTTTTCGTAAAACCAATAAAAGAACACTTGCCTTTTAACTAATTAGACTTTAAAAAATTTCGAATGTATTGAATGAAATGGTCAAGCTAACATTAATATATTAAGGTGCATGTTGTTCATAAAGAGTGTTATATAGTTTTCGCAGTGATTTTAAAACATAAAAGTATGAGCACTTATAAAAGAACCTATCATACTAATTACATAATCTTCTGTGTATTTTTAGGAAACTAGATATACTAAATAATAAAAAATGCTCCATTAACCAAATATTCTCGTTGGCAAGTTTTAAACAAAATTTTAGTTAATGTATTTTCTTATGTACACACTTTTAAACAGAGTCCACCTTGTGCTTATGTTTTTTTTTTCATATCTTGTATTGGTTTCTGTAATGTGTATTTTTACATCACTTTTATGCTCTAATTAATTGTAAAACTTTTTTATTTATCGTTAAAAGGGTTGTTAGATTAATTATTAGTTGATTCAGCACTCTTTAACTCGTTATATTATTTATAAATTATCAATTACTGAAAACGAAGCTTGTACAAAGCACTCATTCAGCTTTAATTTCATTTTTGCTTTTACTTTAAGAATTATGTATGCTTGTCTGGTAATAATTTGACCTCAAACAGTCGTTTGATATTTAAAGAGCTTGTCTGAATACCAAAGGAGAAATTGGTTTGCAAAGGTCACGAAAAGAGACTAACGACTCTAAACGAGTAGTAATGCAATTAATGGAATCATTTGATGTGTTTATTTATGTCTGCGGAGTCGCTTATTCACAACACGAGTAAAAAAGGAGCGTTTATGTTATTAATTGTATTTTAATGAATGTTTGGATTGATATTTGTTTAAAAATTGGTATTCGCTATGAATTTCTCAAGCCGGGTTATGTGCTTAATGCTTAAGGCATTTTGGTGGTCTCCAGATAATCGCAAGCCGGGTTAATGTAAGGGGTGGTCTCTTAAGATAGTAAAAGTTATAACATAGTAACGACTTTTCTATAAGTAATATCTTTATATGTAAAATCAACAAAGACAATCTTACTAGAATGCAGTTTTTACCCTGTTTATTAATTTTGTCTACTATACCCCCTTTATACAAAAGAGGAGACCCAAAAGACTGCAGCAATTATCTGGGAATATCACTATTATGTACTGAACTAAAGGTTTATGAAAGCATTATTGAAAATAAAGTAAGAAATATAGTAGACACGATCCGCAGATGAACAAAGCGGCTTTAGACCAGCGCATATAGTGTACCTACATGGCCATATGTTCACAATACAGCAAGTCATAGAAAAAACTCTAAGGAAGGAAGAAAATGTGTATTCAGGATTTAAAGACATATAGAAGGCATTCGATATGATGAACAGAGAGAAAATATCGAACGCCTTGAAGAATAAACGAGTAAATGCTGATATATTGGAGACAGTCAAAAGTCTATATAGGAAAACAACTAATAAAATTCGAACATGTAACCAAATCTCAGGATATTTCGTAAATAAACATGGAGTACGGCAAGGAGGAGTATTTTAAGCGCGTCACTGTTTATAAGTCTCATTGATGAAGTTATAAACAAAGCCGCAATCAAACGACAAAGTATACAATAAGATTTCACAATCTACAACAAGTCAAAATACAAGCTTATGTATTCGCAGATGATGTTGTGTTGGTAGCTAAGAACGAAAAAGAACTTGAAAAGAATATAAACGTGTGGGCTAATATAATGAAAGATTACAACTTAACAGTCAATAAGGAGAACACTAAGGTAATGGCTATCTCCAATAAAGAAAAGAAAACCAACATCAGACTTGGAGAAGAAATGTTAAAGCAAGTAGATGAATTTAAGTATCTAGAAATAATTATGAATAGTAAAGGAACACAAGAACAAGAAATGGGAAATAGGATAAAAACAGCAACAAGAACATACAACGCGATATATAAAAATTTTCTGAATAAAAAAGAGATATTAAGAGAAACAAAACCATACAATTCACATTCCAATATTAACATATGGGGCTGAGAATTGGGTATTTAATAAAGGACAAGAGAATAGAATACAGGCTACAGAAATGCGGTACTTAAGAAAGGTGGTAGGGCTAAGAAGAGTAGATAAAATAAGAAACTATTACAATGCTAACTTTTCCACAAGTTAAATATTATAATACAATGTACATTTTATAGGATTCTTTATTCATTAAGCCTTAAGGTAACAAAATAAGATGCTTTTACAAACCAATTTATTTAACTACATTTACAATAGATTAGACAAGACGGAATAACATAAAAGATAATGACCTCCAAGTTGTAACAATTCTGGTGTATTTTCCATTTTATCCTTTACATAAATTCGAATTGGTATCTTACGTTGCATTGAAACCGAATCAATATTTAACAATTTTTCTTGTTCAATGGCGTGTATGCTCCATTTAGCTCAAACAGGACTTGCGAAGTTCGATAAAATAAAAATTAATGATCTTCCTCAAATCACATTTATTTATATATAAAATACTTCATGTGGAATAAAGAACCTCATATATTAAAAAGATCCTTTATAATTTGTACAAAAAGCAATCAAGTATATGCAAAAAATTTAACCCTTAGGGTCGGTATTTATTTAACCATTCGATTTAAAATTAAAATACCAATTTTTTCATTACTTAAGTCGGTATTATTTGAATACCTTACATTTCCTATAATTTCAAAACCTAGGCATTTTATACAACAACCATATTTTTACAACAAGTGACATTAACATCGTTTTAAGTTATGTACTATATTATTAAAAAAACGTTTCTTACAGGTGAAAATAGTAGATATTTAGGTGGAAATTTGGTATTTTAAATAAACATTAAAATCCTCTCAGATGCAAAATTATGCTTATAAAAAAAATGAGTAGATTTTGGTCCTGAAATCTATTAAGAGCATCGTAGAGATTATGAAAATTCGCTGCGAGAGCCTTTTAAATTTTTTCAATATCTCTAAGATCAACTAAAGGGTGTCCCAAAATTAACGCAAGATTTGAATTAAATAGAAAACACAGTTTTTAGTCTTTAAATTGTTATTTTTTTATTGAATCATAAAGTACATAGGAATTGGTTATTTATGGTATAACACATCGGGCAAATGGCCTCCACGGCTTTGCTGGCATATACGCAATCTTTTGTCGAAATTTTCCATGACCAATCTGCATAAATATGGCTGAATTTCGTTGATGCAGCGTTTAATTTCCTCCTGTAATGCACGGGTGGTTGTGGGCTTGTTGACAGACCTTTGACTTCAAATAACCCCATAAAAAGAAATCTAATGGTGTTAAATCACATGATCTAGGGGACCAATTCTGATCACCGAAACGAGAGAGTACACGACCAGGAAATGTCTCATGCAGTAATTGAATTGTTTCACGAGCTGTATGGCATGTGGCACCGTCTTGTTGAAACCACATATTGGCCACATCAATATCATCCAATTCTGGCAGAAAGAACTGTGTTATCATGTCGCGATATCCAGCACCAGTAACAGTCACTGCTTGACCAGCCTCATTTCCAAAAAAGTATGGTCCAATGATGCCTCCAGCCCAAAATCAGCACCAAACAGTGACACGTTGTGGATGCATTTGTTTTTCGACAATCACATGTGCGATTGACAAAGCCATCAAAGTGAAAATTCCGACCATATTTGGTATGAAATTTTCGAACTGTGGCCCCCAAACTTTCATTATTTTTGAGATATTGTTCAATAATGAAAACACGTTGTTGTATCGGGTAACGCTCTATTTTTACTAACCCTAAACTCTCCGCTATCAAATTGTTTTTCTTTCAGGGTTGCCAACAATTTACAACACAAATGGCGGCAAATTCAAATCTTGCGTTAATTTTGGGACACCCTTTATTTTAAATTTTTTTAAATAACTAAAGTTACAAATTTAGCAATAAATTTCACAACTTTATCCGAACATAACTTACTTCGTCGATCTTAAAATAAGTTAGATCCTCATGTTGAGCGTCGAATTCTGGACACCCTGTTTTTAAAAACGGTGGATCAAACAAACACAAATATTTCATCTTAATGGCCGGCACATTAAAGGTGATAATCCAAAAAAGCATGTATGTTACATGAATGTTTCATCTCTCGACGGCATTGCACAAAATCTATACATTACTTGAAAAACTGTGTGTCTACAGCCATAGCGACAGGTGTGATGTATTCGTCAGATTTGCATGAAGCGTACATTACGGAGCTATAATGCTGCGATTTAGATTACAGTCGCAATGCAGTACAATATCTGGTTGTTTTAATCATGAAAACGATAAGAAATATCTACAAACAACAGCAGAATAACCGTCGCCGTTTCAGCATAAGGGCTGATTGAAACTCGTGTTTCATTAAGGGAATATCGCTTGTTATAAAAAGGCTGGAGTGTAGGTTTAAAATTTATAAAAATGCAAAATTGTATCTTGAATAATAAAATACAAAATAATCCAGTCATTTTCATATGTATTTATAGTACCTTAAAAAAGGCCTTAAAACGGTGAAATACGCCCCACTTTTAAAAAAAAATTCGTTACTGCAAAATGATAGCTTTATTCTAAACAAAAAATACATTTCTAATTAGTATAATGAGTGTACATTACGTAAATATAAAAACTTTATGAAAAGTAAACGCAGGAAAGAAATAAAAAAACAATTTGGAACCCTTTCCTTTGAGGCGTATTACCCACTCTGCTGTGGAAAACGCCCCACACGATTATTACTACTTATTTTTAGTAAGAACTTAATTTTTTGCACCACACAAGTGACATAAATCTTCGTACGTTGTACACGTTTCGTGAAGCCATCGAGAACACGCTGTGCACTGTATCCAGTCTACTTTCGATTTCGTGGAGTAGTAGTAATCACCGCATTTGACGCAAATCTCTTCAGATTCATCTGAAACTTCCTCAGAAGAACTCAATACGAGTTCCTCTGAACTCTCAGATGACGTTGATTCAAGGCGTTTAATACTTTTCATCTTTTTTTGGTGCGCGGGTTACATTAGCAACTTTAGTTTTCTTCCCTTCTCTTTTCGCACTGATGTTTTGCTTTTTCCCACATAAAATTTCACGTTTGCATCGGTTTTCTGGAGATGTCAACAGCGTAGCGGCCTGTTTTCTTTTAGTAAGAATTGGTGGAATTACTGGAATCGGATTTGTTTGTGCAAGAAATTTTGAAGGGGTTTCTTCTTCAGAGGATTTTTTGCTAAAAGAAGTTGCAGATGGCTGTGGCCTTTTTGGTGGGGTTCTTTGCAGTCCTGACGGCCCAGGTTCATCTAATGGCACAGTAGTTGGGGATGATTGTTGTTCTCCACGATTTTTATTCCTATCGATGGGCACTTCGTCACGTTTGGAAAAAGCAGTAGACCTGTTTGCCTCATTGGCGTCCGAAATTGAGAAAAAGTGATCTTAAAGCAAAAGGGGCATTTTACACTTTTAGATCTGGGGCGTAATTCCCAAACAGTGGTGAAAAACGCCCCACTGGTGTACCAAGACCATTGAAGCATTAATAAATAAATGCGTAATGGCATTTTAGAGGTTATGAAACAAGCTTTCCGAATTTATGTCGAAATTTGAACGATACTAATACACTTCATGCGAAATTGTTTTTTCAATAATTGAGACAGAAATAATACAACGTCCACTTGCCGTGAATTGCGAATTTTTTCGATTTTCAGCGGGAAACTAGTGAGGTGGTGGAGGTATACTAAACTCCTTAACTAACACTACCATTATGTGATACTAGTAGTGTCATCGATGATTAAACAACTAAACTACATAGGTGGGGCGTTTTTCCGGCTGGGGCGTATTACCACGTTTTACCCTAATTGTTTTAACTTAAAAGAAATTTATGAAATTTTCTATAATTATGCCAGCTTTTTATTGTGCATTTCATTTATCTAATTTAAAAGAAATTATCTATCGTAACTGCAGTTATATCGTAATCGCAGTTTTTCGTAATAACGTCAATTACGATTTAATCGAAAATCCATTAAGTGACTTTATCACGAAAATTTCAATAACGTTTGGGAAATTGTGAAAACAGGATTGTGAAATATGCTAACAGAGAAAGCCCTGGGGGCTCTAAATCGGTATTATCGGCAATATAACGACCGGCTAGGCAAACATTATTACCGAAGATCAGATAAGAATAACGCTTGTCGTGGAGAAATCAATCTGTGCAACACATGCCAGACTAGTTTGGGATAAAGGCTCACATTTTATGGCTGGTAATACATGTTTCGTCCTTCTGAGCTGCTTTTTTTTGTGGAGATTAAGCTTTAACTAACTTTTTAAGAAGCAAAAGGATAATCAAATGGCTCGATATTTTGTAGACAGTTATGACTACTACTCTTTCCGAGAAGGTGGTCCCCTTTCGCGTTCTTGTACTGCGACCTTTTGGTCTATTGTACCCTCTAGTGATAGAAAAACTTCAGAATTTTCTTTAAAGGTGTTTTTCTTATACTTTATTAATTACAGTTTTCAGTATACTGGGCAAAGCATTTTAAAGCTATAAAAATACATTACAACAAACAAGCAAAAAATCGTTTGTTTCAGAGTAAAGTCATTGGTATTTCAATCATTTAAAAAAAAAAATTATTTAATGGGTTAAGCAGTTTACTAGCAATTAATTCGTTTACCTAATCAAAATATGTGTTGCTAACTTCAACGAAATTTTCACTATAAAGTTAAACCTTCAGACGGCGATCTTCTGCAAAATTGAAGTGTAGGTAGTTCCTAACGATCAGTTATTGTTCTACAAAAATGTTGAGATTCCAGCTGCAGAATTAAGTCGATTTTATCTCACTGGATCCTAATGATCCAAATAACGTACAATTGCCAGTATATTTTATAAACAAGAAAATCTCCAGTAAAAGTAAAAACCCTGTAATAAATTAAGCTTTTTTGTCCTATTAATCAACGTCAAGGGAACGAAGTAATCTGAACCCATCATTCTTGGGAGACGTGCATTCATCGTGAAACTGAACGGGGCAGTTACGCTCAACTGATTTTAAAGAGTTTTCCACTTGAGACTTTTACAATATATGGTAACGAAGGAATGTGTATCGGACCGACTAAAGATAATAAGAGTGTGCAAATAATTCTTATGCGCAAGGATATTTACTTAAATTTGACTGTATAACCGTGTGTAAAGAGCCTCTTACTATACTTGTAGGATATACCTGGCGTAAGAACCCTCTTGCTATGCATGCAGGTTGTACAGTGTTAGTCATTTACAGAAGTAGTCGTAGAAAAAATATACCAACAACACCAAAGCATACAGCATATTTCATTTATCTTAAAACACTGAATAGATTCTAATAGTTTATATAATTACAGTAACTTAATGACATAGAAATCAAAGTAGGTAAATAGTTTAGCGGGCCACTTCAATTCGAACTTCCGAAAACGTGCGTTCCCCTTAAATGTAACACGCATTTCCCTTCCAACATTCAATGCTGCCATAAGTTACTCAGTTAATTATAACTTATTGTATTATCAGATTTCAAACAAAGTTAGTTTATAGTTTCTAATATAATATATTATATAATAAGGTATTATCGAAATAATTAATGGTAAGGAGTTTAAAGCAATCTTAAACAAAAATAGTAGCGCACTTATATACTCGTAAATAAATCGTCACATGGCTCAAAACCAGTGGTTTCCAACCTGTGGGGCGCGAGACTATTGCAAGGGGGGCGCGCAACTATTACCAACATACTATTTTTGAATACAAACAAACAAAAAGAACTTTACTTATACAGAATATGGTATATGGTATTTATGAAATTAGATTGTTACGAAAAGGGAGGGGGGCGCAAAAATTTTTTCATAAAAAAGGGGGGCGGAGGTACAAAAAGGTTGGAAACCACTGCTCAAAACCTTTGCAAAAATATTTTAAAAAATGTCTCACTATCTGAGATCCAAACCGTTAACAAAATTTTTCTTAAAAATGGTGTAGGTATAATAAGCTAATAAATTATACATATTGGGTAGATTTGACGGGTGTAATTCATTTTGAAGAAATTCTGCTCAAGTGTGGGTGGTGCTGACTGTTTTCCATGTTTTTCTGTCTTGTGCTAGCTTCTTTTTGTCATGCAACAAACCATAGTAACCATCAAAATTAATCGTTTTATATTGGAATATTCGATGGTTCATGCTCACTTATTTTATTTTTTATTCAAAAACTGTAGGTTTTGCAGGAATAGTGGAATATTAAAAACAATTTCTCAATAAATCAATCTATCAAATAACATTTTTCAATTGCAAAATTTTAACCCTCCAAAAAGTTCTGATTAAAAAACCAACAGGGATCGCACTTTTCAGCCCCTTGTAAAGGTAGGAGATGATTAAAAAGATAGGTAATTATGAGAAAACTTTCCTGCATATATCCAAATTTGAGAAATAAAATAAAAACCTATTTTTACCGCTCCTCTTTATGGGTTATAACTCCAAAAGGAGACGTCTAGGGAAAAAAAGGTATACAAAAGCCCTCCAATAATTTTCGATAAGAAATTACCTTCTGAATATTTTCACAACAGTTAAGAAACATTCTGTAAATGCCTGGAATCATCTCAATCACATGGGTGATTCTTCTAGAGAAATTAAAAGACCTAGACTTAGACGTATACCTACAGATAACAAAACTTTTTAAAAGCCCGGCAAATTACAACTAACCACAAAATTAAAATAGTAGAAAGGCAGATTTTCTCAATCTTCCTTTACTCATCCGCATTTCGTACTATCAACTAAAGTTACCGATAAAGAATAGACCCATTCGCGATGTGACCATGGGCTTATTTGACCAAATTCAACCCTGCTCTAAAAAATTTCTTGCAAATTCTTCTAGAAATAACATGTGCAACATATTTGTAACTACATTATTATCAACGAGATAATTAACGTAATCACTTTGCCGACCCTTTAATTGTTCACTTGTTACCTGCTCGTATACAAGCTGGGCATGGGTTGTTTTCGACTGTACAGGTTTTATTTTAAAACAATAAATTTTGCTATATTATATAGAATTTGAATCGAAAAGTCTCGAGTCCTGGGTTTTTTTTTGCAATTCCCGGGAATCGAGACACCAAAAAGTTCGGGAATTCCCGGGAATAAATTCCCGGGTTGTCTCGACACAGAATCCCTAGTGCAGATGGTGGGGAGTGTATAGACAATAATCATGTTGTTGGGTGTTCCTAGAAGAACAATTTGATATGATGTTTAAACCATTCATTTTTGCTTATTGGTTATTATGTTATTAAGATATTAAGACCTTGAATATTTAATTGACAGACCCTGTATAATAAAATCGCAAACAATCTAAGCACAATACTTAACAAAACTTTACTTTTTACAACCATCAAATTCTTCTTCATTAAATTTTATTGTAAACTAAAGCCATGATTCGTTATCAAAACTATAAAACTGTCAAAAAGATTCTTACCTGTTGTGTGAGGTGTAGTTCTGATTTAGTTAATCCTATAACAGCCACTAAGTACGACGCGCATGTCCCGAGACTTAACATTATACAATATCTAAGTCTCAACGGTAAAGTCACATAGATTAAATAATCCAAAAGCAGCACCCATCCGAGACTATCCCTAGAAGTGACTTCGTTCTTCTTTAAAAATATCGATGCCAGAAGCTGAGCGTTAGCGATGTGCCAAGAAATGTGCGGCATCGCTGCCCATAACGACCACTTCTCTATTCCCTTCCTGCACCAAATCAATAGTAAACAGTTTAGCCCCAAAAACCCACTCATCACACCGAATATTATTAAATCCTGGCCACTGGGGATAACCAACATGTAAATATCGAACAATATGGCAGTTATTAAAAAGCAGTCCAGGCCCGCACGTTTCTGTTTTATGCTGTAACTTTGGTAAAGCTTCTCCAAAGCCGGGTCTTTGAAGGATCTCCATAAGAAGCAACGGGATTGCATCTTTTCCGTTATAAGCGCGTCTCCTTGTTCCCCCATCTTGATGGTGGTTTTTGTTAATCCTAATCCTTATTTATAAGACATTCTATTATGGGTTTGAACAAGAATGCGTAAATCTCTTTCATGCTGGATTTGTGCGTTCGAAAAATTATAATCATTTTTTATCTTCTTTGTTGAGTACTCATCTGCAAATAAAAAAATAATTAATAAACATAATTGTGTTAATATATCAATAGGTTTAAAAAATTGGTTCAGAACAGTATTTAGGCGGTTATTATGTGTTAAGAATGTGTAAAAACGCCAAGAGTATCTTAGTATTTAATTTACCCTCGAGGGGGAAATATATCGTTTTCGTTCTTTACGTTCTAACCGAAAAAATGCTTTTTTCGTTTTCGTGAACCGAAATAATAATAGTTAAAACCGGTTTTACAATATTTTTTTTGTCGTCAAAAAATCATTTTTTTTTCTAGTTACCACAACCTTCTATAAATACGATAACAATAGTTAAAATATAAACGATGACGATGGGGTTTGATGCTTACGGACAGCATATTTTAGACTGGCGAACCATCGCCATATTAAATTTACCAAATCGTTAAACACATTAACATTTAACCATTTTATTAAGTTTAACACCCGTCAGGTGCAAAAACACAACGTGATTAGATTAAATTAGACGCACGATCTTTATCTAAAAATATGAAAATATAGCAAGTGCTGTTTTAAATTTGTTTAAGTACTAAAAATCTATGCATTTGAATTAAATAAGATCCTGCTGTAATTATTTCAAAAGACAAAAGAATGAATTCAAGCGGATAATTTACTAAATGTTATAAATAAAAAAGATATTTAAAAAAAACTTATAGATATTAACTTGAAATATACTTTAACTTTATAGTTTGTCCATAGATACCATACAATACACATTTTCACATTACGTTAAATCTTACTTGCAACACATATTCCAATAAATCTTGTTTAACATTAGTTCTTTTCGAAGTAAGAATAAAATTTACTATTATTATGTCTAAACGCAAATAAAACATACACATTGATAATATATATCCAATCAAGTGTATATTCCATATTGATGATCTAAAAAACAAATTAGAAATAGAGAATATCTGTACCGTTAATTGTGTTACACGAAATTGCAAGTATAAACAATAAAGTTGTTAATACATATTCACGTAAATATATTGAGAAAAGTGAAGCTCATTATTTCAAGTGAGATTTTTTACTGCCTCGTGGAGTCTCCCCAGCACAGAAGGTAAATTTGCGTTTGTGTTTAACAAATAAAATTGAAATAGCGACAAAACTGGTTAAAACCGGTTAAAACCGGTTTTGGAAAATATTTATATCGTTTTCGTTCTTGAACGAAAAATAATAATTTCGTTTTCGGTTTCGTTTTCGTTCTTAAAAAAATTTCGGTTAATTTCGTTTAACGTTTTCGTTTTCGTTCCGTTCTCAGTCCTTGGTTTAAAGTACGCCAATGTTATGAAATTCAATTTGGTAACTCTGCGCCAAAATCTCATCGTAAAGACTTTGTATATTCCTTCAGTATTATTTTGACTTCCGATTGAGTACGTTGTCAACTCAAAGATTTCATCGCCCTAAGTTGTTTTGTTCCATATCACATGTAGATCATTTTGAGCAAAATCGACTTCAAAGTTTCCGTTTCTATCACTCGATAAAAAAAAATATTTATACGTTTAATTTTTCTGAACTAATACATGCCTTAAATGATAAATTATTTTTGTAAAAACTCAAAACAAACTTCAGAATAGTATTATAAAAGTAAATCCTCTTTTTTCGTCATTTAAAGTAAATTTATGCCAGCACTAGTATTTTCGGAAGATTAAACGCTTCTGATTTTTTCATAGATCCGTTTGCAGACTCTCCACACAAGCTTATTTAACTAAATGCTTTATAAGATGTTTTTCTCAACTAAACAAAGTAGTTGTCTTTAGAGTAAATTATCCGTTAAATTAGCATGTAAGGTATTTTATTAAAACAGAGAGACAAAGCAACTTTGTGGTAGTTTAAATTTAAAATATAACAATTTCCATTAAAATTTACACAATTTGCAATAGCTCTTTGGTTTTTGGAGTAGTAAGAATTATTCTAATTAATGAATTTGTATTATAAACTATAAACGCAGTTGTTTTTCTATTTTACTGTGAACGGCATCCGATTCTTGTACAAATCCATGTCTTTTTGAACATTCTTACTCCATGATGGGATTGGCATCACATTAGTTTAAAATAAAATTGAAAAGAGCAGTACTCATTTTAAGGAACACATAAATCTGACCAGAAAACAATATGATCGATGTGAGGGTATTTTAATGTAAGTTTTTAAATTTTATATTAGGGTACTAGTCATGTTGTTCCATTTGTGGCTATGTGCCAAAAATTAATGTTAGTAACACTACAATGGGCGCTTAAATTGTAGCAGTAATATTTACGTTTATTATAGAAAACATTTTGTACACCAAAACAAATAACGCAAATACTGTTTCCAAGTTGACCCTGAATTATTTTTCTATTATATTTACAGGTGTAGATATAGTTATATTTTAAATTAGAAACAAATAACACGTAAAAGATGTTATGTATGGACATGAAACAAATTAAACTGCAATTTCTTAATAGATTTTTTGATATGGAACCAAGTTGAGACTCAGAACTTCGTTACGAGTTCCAATTTTGCTTATGTTGAAGGATAAGGAACACTTTAAACATAATCTTGATTTTGATAAGTCGATTTGCCGCAAAATGGCGTATGGAACAGAATCACTCTCAGGCGACAATCTGTAGTAGAGTTGTAACATTATCCTTTTACACTAATTCTGTAGGAATGGGGATACAACAATTAAATGTGATTCTTGCAATCAATTTTTTTTTTGCATAAATCATGTCAAAACCACATAAATTTGTAGAACGTGTGGTGCTTAAGCATCACATAAATATAAAAAAATTTACTACTTTTATTTGGGTTTGTATGTTGAACCAATAACATGTTTTTGAAAACATAATTTGTATTATATTTAAATAGTCGCGCTATTTTTCCACAGAGTCTTTCACATTTTTTCATGTAATTAAAAAACTTAAAAGGTTCTGATTTTGAAAATTGGAGAAAAAGATACAAACAGCATGCATGAATTGAGCCACATGACAATAAAGTCCATATTTAATGCTCTACTCTACTGCAAATTAGCCCCCAACTGAGTTAAAATAACCCCCCGGTCAAGGGTTAAGCATGTCCACGTTGCAGTTGTTCATAAAAAAAAATATTAAAAAGTTTTTTCACACTCAAGAAAAACAACATTGATTTGTTTGGGCAAAGCAGAAGAAGAATTCATTCGTCCGTATCTAGTGTCTTATCAATTTTGTTCTATTTACTTTTAAAATAAATTACATAAAACACACTGACGCTTCATTTACTAAAACTTGTAAAACTTTAAAGGATCCAATTTACAAGGATCTCAACTTTAGTAAAACAAACTTACGCTTAAATATTATGGAAATGTTAAACAGAAAAAATCCATCAATTTAATTACATATTTTTATTTTATTTACACACCTAACATTTTTAAATTTCAGTTCATTTCCATTTTCAAATATTAATATCAAAGTATTTGTTGCGAACCATTTTATTTATCTGTTGTTCGAAACTGCATAAGCCTCTTACATACCAAAACATTGTAAGCAATTAAAACTTTGTGTTTGTTTCAAAAACAAATTTGCTATAAGGCTCTCACCTCTATTAGCCATGTAAACCGGTTTGTTATAAATATAATCTCTACTAGAAATTTGCCATTGTCAGTACTCTTTATGAATGTAGCTTTTCAAAGTGTGCTGTTGACGGTTATTATATTTACTGGATTTATAAACGCTTTAAAATTATTTATGGAACCTTATTGAAGTATCTTTAGTGTTGAGGCGTATTTGATTTTAATCTAAGCGCTCCGGGGATTCTCTTTTGTTGAAGCGATGTATAATTAATAAATATTGCTGTAATTAAAACTGAAACATAACGATTAAGATTTATCACAGGCGTAAAAGCTATGAGCTATAATATCGTACCTTTGTTGACGCTGAGATACCTTTTCTAACGGCCTAAAAGAGCAGCAAATTTGTATAGGTTATACAACAAATGTAGATTATGGCCATCCTGTTTACTATTGTTTTCAACATAAAAAAAATACAATACTTTTACATTACATTAGCTTAACATGCCCTTTCAATTTCAAAATTTGTTTTCGCGCCGTTTTGATTTTATCTAAGATCGTAGGAAGGGAGTAATTTCATGAGTAGGTATATATAAATCTGCACATACTTATGCAAGAAACGCTAAAACGTGTTTTATTTTTTTGAAACTCGGACCACATCTTGAGATACATTAGCTTAACATGCCCTATCAATTTCAAAAGGTTTTAACGCGCCGTTTTGATTTTATCTAAGATCGTAGGAAGGGAGTAATTGATGAATACCTAACTCTGAAATTATTGTTAGTTTTCGTATTACTGTATTATAACAACTTTGCTTTACCCCTTTGATAAAATTGTAAGAATTAAACTGAGTTAAAACAACGCTAAAAGCACTTTTAACTTACTTTAAAATTTAAACTTATGTTTCACAAAAAATCTTGATTGTCGTTTCGCATTTCTTAAAAGTCTTTCGTTCTACGGCTTACAAAATAAAACGCCCACGTATGTTTAGAAGTCGCATTAAAATAAAAAAAAAAACTTAAAATCCTCCATTTGCCAACTTAGTAATCAGCTCTTAAGTGTTTTGAAAACGTACACTCTAGGTAGCAGACGGTAAATTATACAATTTATTCGTTCGTCAAAGCGCAATCGAGACAAATGCTTTGAGATTGAACGTGGGCATATTTGATTACATACAAAGAGATCAAAGGACATTTTATATACTCGCTTTTGTAAGGCACTTTATGAATTATTAGATGGTTTAAACATTGATGTTTCATAAATACCTTTGAATAAACGGTCGTGATAAGTGTAACTAACATTTAATGACTTAGTTGGTCTTCATTGTCACTTTTCTCATTAAGAGAATTAAGAAAATGTGTGTGCAATTTTACCGAGGTGAGAATAAGGCGAATAAATTTCACTAACCGGTACAGGACTGATATGAATTGTTCCATGCCGTTAGCTTGGGTTAAGAAACCTCTTATCACACTTTAATTTCCTGTTGGAGATTTATCTATATCGGGTGTTTCCGGTTAAACTCCTCCTGTTTAATTCTGGTAAATGTTACTGGCTACCACACGTAAACTACATTCACAACAAAACAAAATCAAGATTAAGTCTAAGCCAGACGCCCAGACGAATACCATTAGCAATATCCATGCGCTAAAATTGTTATTTACAATCAAAATTATTGGGCAAAGAATAGGTAGTATAGAAAATTTGGAAATGTAACTCCAATGACAAACTTGAAAAGTTATTTAGTCATGACTCATTAGTCCTTCTACGATGTAGGACTGTTAAGTTATGTTGTGCTGACTTTTTTTATGTTTATCGGTCTTGTGTTAGATTTTTTTATGTCTTTCTATTTGATGTTGCTGTCCGTTGCTGCTTTTTTAACTTCATCTTGCCAGGTTTTTCTCTCAAAATTGTGCAAAGTACCAGCTCCTAAAATATTAACTATTCCTCCTAAAACACTCTCTATATACATAGATAAAATTTATTTACTGAAAAATTTTTAGTTTACTCTAAGAACATATTATGTTTTCTAAGAACTGGTTAATCAGATTTTGACATTCATAAATGTTATTTACATGTTTTCTCCAATTCTTTGTTCCGAAGCACGTTTGCCATTTAAATACTCTTATAATTAAATTTGCTTACATTGACACGTTTTAAGGGGTAAATTACGTTCGATAACCAATAATCAGTGAAGCTTGATGAATCTAGAGGCAAAACGTAGGTTGTTTCTGAACACCGCTCCTTGGGGACAAGGGTTTAGCAAACAGGAAATATACTATATTACTCGTACAATTCGAAGTACGAAAGTAAAAGTACCTATATCGATATTATAAAAACACGGTTTAATTTGTATCTTATTATTTTTTACTTTATCTGATTTAGTAGTAGTTATTAGGTACATAATTTATGAAAGTAGGTACTATGTTTTGGTGTATTAAAGATCAACATTTTAAAAGCTCTTGATTTCGATATGCCATAAAACTGTCTTTATCCATTGTTTCTTTCCTTGTCTATGACTGATAGGAAGTGTTATTTTGGTTTTAACGTTTCTGTAAATACAAATTAACCCTTGTCAGGCGGCATAGGTACAATTGTAACTTTTTAGTTTTTAAATTGCAAAAACTTTTTTTCTGGAAACCGTAGAGGGCTAAAATTTTGTGACATCTCTACATTTTTGATCTAGATTATAAGATGAGCTAAATTTCAGAGAAATATTTCCCCTCTTCCGAGATAATGAGTCAAGTTGTTTTTCCATCCACCATCCATAACAGGCGGCATAGGTACAATTGTACCTTCATATATTTTGTATGAAATTATGGGGGAAAAATATTTTTTTTATAGTATTTTACTTTTAAAATTATGTAATAAGAAATAGTTGATTTACATTTATTTATAAAAGAAAATTTTAATTCATTTTTTCATTCATTTTGTTCACAAGTAATGCTACGTCCATCTTTGTTACTGACAAGGGAAGGTCACGATACGTTGTCGCTAGAATTTGATTCCGGCTGTGTTTATTACATCAAGGGCATCAAAACTAAATGTTTTCCAGAGCTATACGTGCCACTGGCCATTAGCTTCGGAAAAATAGGGGGAAAACTGAACAGCTGATTAATAAAAGTAATATTTTCGATCGCGTTGGCCATGAAACCGTTAAAGACAAAATCGAATTTCTTCTATTTACCAATGCGCGCATCCTTTCCAAGTAAAATGGTGCAAAGTTTTTGAAAAAATCTTAAACGGTTCCGAAGAAAAACGCAAAAAACGAGGCCTTTGTAAAAACGGTTTTCCCTATGTTAAACGCCTATGCAAGTCGCATAGATATAGTAATACAGATATGCGACAACTACTCAATACATAGCGCTTATACAGGGGTTTCGTTTTTGACGTTTTTCTCCGGAACTGTTCAAGATTTTTTCAAAAACTTTGCACTATTTTACTTGCAAAGAATGCGCCTATTGGTAAATAGAAGAATTTCGATTTTATCTCTAACGGTTTCATGGCCAACGCGATCGTAAAAATTACCTTTTTGTATCAATTTTTCAGTTTTTCCCCTATTTTTTCGAAGTTAATGGCCAGTGGCACGTATAACTCTGGAAAAGATTTAGTTTTGATGCCCTTGATGTAATAAACACAGCCGGAATCAAATTCTAGCGACAACGTATCGTGACCTTCCCTTGTGAGTGTTCATCGCAAACAGGTTTCGCGCAAACTACGCAGGACTTCCTAGTCTTACGTTGTTCCCGATTCGGTTCTCGGCAGACATAACAACTGCCAACGAGAGGTGAGGATCCGCGACTACCATGAGGTACTTGAGGACCTGCTGCCTCTGGTGCTACCACAATCCGTCGTCCAAGCACCATTTCTACTGCACAAGAAAATGGTTTCTCATCGACATCCGGTTTGTACCACGAGCTTTGATTGCAGGCACATAACTGATTGGCCAAATCTTTCAGAAACTTTCTTCGTTGATCGTGGGTTGTGTTCTCTGTAGATGATGCAGGATGCTAACCCAGTGACGTCAAACATGTTATAGAAAAATGCTAGAGGCCAACGCAATGTTCTTCGTTTCACAGTGTACTCGCCTAACATTTTGTCTGTAACATCAACTCCGCCTTTGGAATTGTTGTAATAGTTTATCATTTCTGGCTTGGATGCTTGTGTCCCATCGACTTCTCCCGTCCTTTGCATGGATGAAAAAAGCACGACTGATTTACTCTTCTTTGTCACATATGAACAGATTGTTGCATCACGATTTTAGGCAAAATGGGTCGAATTTACAGGCCTTTTTTTGGCAGGTTGCTTGACATAAATCTCTTGTTTTTTTTCTCACTGTACCCACCTCTTTGTCGTATGATGTTACGAGATCCTGTTTGTGTACTTGGCAGTGGATCACTATGCTATTGAGTTCCATCCTTAGCAGTCCAAATGTCATCCACACTTTGAGATCAGGCTCATCCTCAACGCTTTTTTCTTGTCGTATTCTTTTTCCTGCTCTATGACCATTTCTTGCTCGATGTTTGACTTTTCCTCAGCTGAAATATCCACTTGTGGTACATAGTTTTCGTCATCAGATGCAACATATGATTCTTCCTCATATTCAAAATCAGATTCTTCAAATACTGATTGTGTATCAAATGTCTACTTATGTTGTGATAAGAACGCAAATATTTAGTATCTCTTTGCAGGTGCCTGTTATAAAATAAAAACGAAATATCTAAGTAGTGTTGAAATAAGCAAAATATCACAAAACATGACTTAAGCAATGTGTAGATATTAAATATTATCCGTTTGCTGTATAAAAAAATTTTATTTACTAAAAATTTTCATACAAAATATACGAAGGTACAATTGTACCTTTACCGCCTGTTACGTTGTAAAATTATGCCGCCTGACGAGGGTTAATGTAAATTGACGACTGGTAATTTATTACACACTAATTTTAAGTAAAATAATAATTTTCTACCACACCAAATTTGAACTGAAATGAAATTGTCATAATACTTTTTTTTAAATCCACGAATATGGATATCCTGATTTTGCGAAGTCTTTTTTTTAATAACTTTGGTTAGGGAAAACACATGATCAGTTGTAGACCTCCCATCTCGGAAGGCTGCCTGTTCTTCAGCTTCCATGTCTGAATATTCTTTTTCTAATCTGTTTTTTTTTTTATAATTTTATCGTATAGTTTACTTATGGAGTAAAAGCTCTCCTATTCCGTAGTAGTTTTTGCTTTTATTTTTGTCACCCTTTTTGTGTGTGGTTGTCATATATGATATTTTCCATTCTTAAGAACTTCTTTTAAATTGATACATTTTTGAAATAAGTTCGTATAGTTGGTTTGTTTCATATTCTAACAGTTCTCCTGTGGATATCACAGGAGAACTGTTAAAATCCTGGTCCTGTGGCCTTTCCGTTCTTTAATGTTTTGCATATTTTTGTAATTTCTTCCAGATTTAGTCTGATCGGTGATCCTATCACAGTTATATTTGGTCTGTTCGAATTTTGATGTTCCTGGAATTCTTCTCTTCTCTCTTCTAGCAGTTCTCTAAATTGTGTTTCCCAGTTTTGTGGTTTTATTATTGGTATTATATCCTCATCCATATTTTATTTATTATACTTTATGTGTATTAGTACATAATTATCAAATAATAAATGTCATTGTTGTAACAATTATACTCTTAAATACATAATTTTTAATTGATTTTGCACGATAATTTATTTTGATGTCAAGTCGTAGTCTTGTTTCTGCTGACGTAATTGCGACCATCGAAAACGTTTCAGTGTAGGCAACTAACGTCAGCGTTAAATATAGCTAAAGGATTCCCGTGAGCTGTCGGTCACTGTTGGATTTATTCCCCATGAGAAGAACCTTCCTGTGATTCTTATTGCTAGCTCCCTGAGTGGATTTGCCGGTCCAGATATCTCGGTAGGATTTCCGCAAATTCGAATCTATTTAGACGTACAATTACCCAGCTCTGTCCATTCGTATAAATCCTAGATTACCGCATGTAATCTAATTTTACGTAACCATGTAATGCAATTATGCATTTATTTGACTAGCTTGTTCTTTGTTACAAAATTCTGTAGTAAATTACAAATTAAACGATTTATTTCATTATTGCTTAAATTATAAAGAAACTTTAGCAACAAAAAACGCTGTTTTGCTAATGTAACCATCCTTTTATCTCAACGGTTTCCGAGATCATAAAGTTAATAATGTATATTAAATAAAATGGGATATACAGGGTGAGCATAAAGTATTTTCCTGATTATAAAAAAAGGTAACTGTCTGGTGCTTTGTATTGAATGACAGCGTCATTGGACCTTTTTTGGCTGACTCTACCATTTCAGCAAACGTGTACCTAGACATGCCAGAACACTATGCAGTACCCCAGCTGGAGGAGTTTCAGCCATACATAATCTTCTAATAAGATGGGGCTCCTCCACACTGGGGCTTATGCGTCCGTCAGTTTTGAATGAAACTTTTCCGAACAGATGGATTGGGAGAGAACGGCCAACATCCTGTCTACCTCTGGGGGTATGTCAAGGACTAAGTGTACTGTACATCGGTTCACGATTTACACACACTGAAAGCAAGGATTACCGAAGCAATCACATCTGTAACACTGGAGATGCCTCTAAACACGTGGCGTGTAATTGAACATCGTTTAGATGTTCTCCGGGCGACAGAAGGAGCCCATGTTGACCCTTACTGGACTTCGTTTGTGTGTGAATAAAAACTTCTAGACATATGCTAGTAGTATGCCAAAAACTAGTGTTTTACCTTGTTCACATTAAGTGTAAGAAATGTTTATAATCAAGAAGACTTAATGCTTACTCGGTATTTTATTTTTAACCTTCCTTTTTAGTTGCACATAACGTAGTAATAATAATAAAAGGAGATAATTCTTTATTTTAATTTTAATATTATCAGACACAAAAAATTGTTGCTCCGACTAATTTGATATATTTTTGCAATAGGTGGGTAAAATAAAATTAATTTAGCGTGCAATTAATACAACCGTAAGGCCTCTGACGGAAACACGAAATAATAATTTGAGCAGAAATAAAGGCACTCTCACAAACGCACTTTACACGTATTTGCGTAACTATGTTGTATGGTAGTTTTCGCTACTTTAGTGAAGAACAATTGGATGTTATATTTGTCGTACATAATACAGTGTTTGAGGTTAAAAATGTCTTGCTCGCAATACCTTAGAATATGAGAAGTTGAGCAAACTGAGAGGGATCCTAGAAGATAAATCGCTCAAGACAATTGCTAAATGTGTAGCTTGTTGTTTGCACTTCATCAGATACATAAATGTCTCTTTGTAAAAACTGCGCTTAAACAACTGCAAAAAAATCTTTTAACTGAGTTACACAACAAATTTATTTTTGTGGTTCATAAGTTAAGACAAATATTTGTATTTATCGTCGTTTTTATCTAAGTGTTTTCGAAAAAATATGAGTCCTATTTTTTGTTTCGTTTTGTAACACAATTTATGATCTACATATAAAAAATGATTCATAGTGGGTCTGAATGGGATGAATGAAGGGTCACAAAAAGTAGTATCAAACAGATATATCGTTCGTTGAGCATTGCTTATTTTTCTAGAATTTAAGAAATGATATATTATTATCGTTAAGCATTTGCTACAATTTGTAATATTCTGTAAAAAAAACAGTTCTTTGCGGTAAGGCGCACATAAAAGCAGGAGGAGATTTTTACAAAATTGGGTCCAAAAAGTTGGTTAATTCATAAAGATTGTGTCAAAAAACGTAAAAAAACAAATTGGTAGGTAGGTACTCATCTTAATACATATTACTTGTACTGGACTCTTAAATAAACCGCAAAATTTCGTACTAAAACTTGCTGAAAATTTACGCTTGATAGAGTTTATAGCAAAAATATTATTACCGCTCTGTTACTGGTGGCAATAATGTGAAGCGCTGATAAACGTCTTTCCTCGCGTTAAAGACAGCTCGGTCTTAAAATATTATTGCACTCATTTTTTACTTGTCTAACAGCTACTGCGACGTATTAACTTACCACGTCAATGGGATAGTAAGTTGAAAATCGGTTTGCTGAAGTTTGGAGTAATCCTTAGACGTACAGAAAGCTATGGACTAAATTTATATGTACCGTATTGTTTGGTCACACCCACTTTGGAAATAGAAAATGAAAAGGGAGGTTCTTGTTTACCCTTCGACAATGCTGACAAACGTAATTTTACGTTTTTATCATAGAACGTTTATTTTAAGAACAAGATGTTTACAGGCGGTCTTAAATTATAATAAGTTTTTTTTTTCCATTGAGCGCCAAAAATTATTAGCTATCATATTATTGAAACATATCATGATAAGCCACTTTGCAGGAACAGTAAATAAAAAAAAACTTTAAGCTATAGTTATTGATTTAATTTCCTTATATTTTTTAACGTAGCTAGTAGGGTTTCTTTCCCGGGATCCCGGTCCATTTTAAGCTATTTTATATTTCCCACGAAATGCTTTTTGTCCAGGGAATACCCGGGATTTTAAAAAAGTGTTGTTTTCGTTTATTTTGTGCTAAGATCTTTATAATACTATTATAACTTATCAGAATTTTATGCTTAAAATGTCTTTACTAACAGTAAATTATGGAAAAACTTCAAAATAATTTTTCTCTTTTAGTATGGCGCAAAGAAGCCCGGTCTCCATTACAAAGTTAATATCTTCAAAATACTTTTACAGTTTTATTTTTGTGTACCCTGATAATTCAAAGCAAAATAGCGTATAAATGAAATTTTATTGATAATGACGATGTTTCTTTGCTGCTAGATGCTCTCAAGACAATTTCACCTACATCAATAGAGACTGAGAGAGCATTTTATGCAGCAGGACTTTTTGTTAATAAATTAAGAAAAAGACTAATTGATTGAAGCACAGATCACCTTTGTTTTCTTAAATCACATTACAAAAATTCATTGTAAAAATTATATTATTGTATTCATAAAGATGAAATTGTTTCTCTCACCAATATTATTGAATTATTTGTAATAATCATGGAGCTAAATGTATTACATTATATGACTTGGAATTCTTTTTAAGTAATAAACCGCTCCCTTAATTTTTTGGGTTATTTATTTAAAAATATTGACATAATATATTACATCCCGGGATCCCGGGAAATCCCGGGATAAAGGCCGATTTCTTCCCGGAATCCCGGGACAAGCAAAATGGTCAAATATGAAAAACCCTAGTAGCTAGTATCCCATTAATTGTTGGTATACTATTCTTGTAAAAACAATTTCATATGTAGAAATACCCCTAAGTTACGTTTTCCAATATGTAGGTTTATACAGGGTGTCCCAATTATACACCGCCAAAAAGTAGGTGCATATTCCTGAGTGAAAATAATGACCATTTGTCAAATATTTTGTTATCTGAAAATGCTTCCTTTCAAAGTTAAAGACCTCCAAAGTTGCAAGAAAAAAATATCAAAAAATCGATTACGTCCTAGCCGTTTAAGCTAGAGCTATCAAACTTGGCCGAAATGTTTAGGTTTCCCATTGACTTTGTGGGATAATTAGAAAGAAAACACGTAATTGGAAGTATGATTTACAGTCAGGTCATCCGCTTACCAGGCGAACAAGCCTTAAGTCAAGCATGACATTAGCCAACTAAGTTTAGTAAAAAAAATATTTGACGTGTATAAACAGATTTTGTCGATGCATCTTTAGCGCTAATTTTCTCGAAAACGGCTACGTTTACAGCAAAAAACAAAGAGGGACGAATTTATTCCTCTTAAGTCGCACTTTCTTATGGACGAATGGCATTTTCAATTTTATTCCAGAGAAAAAAATTCTGAAAATAGTAAACGGATGACCTGACTATAAACCATACTTTCAATTACGTGTTTTCTTTCTAATTATCCCACAAAGTCAATGGGAAACACCTAAACATTTCGGCCAAGTTTGATAGCTCTAGCTTAAACGGCTAGGACGTAATCGATTTTTTGATATTTTTTTCTTGCAACTTTGGAGGTCTCCAACTTTTAAAGGAAGCATTTTCAGATAACAAAACATTTGGCAAATCGTCATCATTTTAACTCAGGAATATGCTCCTACTTTTTGGAAGTGTATAATAATTGGGACACCCTGTATAAGTATTACCACAGAAACAATGTAAATGCTTTATTCCATTCCTATTTTGGGCTAGTATTTGTTTCTTCTAAAAACCATCAGACGTATTTAATCTTCTTTCTAAATCATGAGAATACCAAGTAATGCCAATATTCGGTTTAAATGGCTTAAATTGATTATGTTTTAAAATCAGTCGAGCCTTTTCAGTTGACACACCACATTCAAGGGACAACTCCCGGGTAGATGATGTTGGTTTATAATTTACGTATGCCAGGACTCTCTCTTTATCTTCTTGCTTAAATTTCATTCATCTAAATATTGATGACGTAGGTCAAATTTGAAATTGGCATCTGATTTCCCTTTAAATTCTGCACAAATTTGCTAGTTTAAACGTTTCTGTATCTTTAATATTAACGAAGTTACCCGCACAACAGGTTAGAAAAATGGGCACCCTGTATATTAGTTGTTTTACTGAATATAAATGCTCAGCGCACTCAAACTGTAATCGTTTCGTTAACATCAAAACAAACCGTACGGACTTGTTTTAAAGCGTTCCTGTGTTGTTGTTTATTCTCAAAACATTCCATTGCCAAAGTGCATCAAAGCCAACAAACTAACACAATTTCGAATTAAATGACTGGCTTTGAAGTATTCATTGACGGTTTAAATAACATTGCAGCCATATAAGTCCAAACCAAATTGTAACAGGTTAAAATACAGGGTGCACCACGACCCTGACATTCTTCGATAGCTCCTTTATTAATGAAAATATCAAAAAATATTTAATACAAATATTGTGCAAACCTATTTTCTACATAACCTTAAATTATTTTCAAATATACAGGGTGTTTCGTTTGAACGGCACATATAAAAATGTAACTTTTTTGAATAAAACACACTGTATATTATTACATTTTTGGATTCCTCTTAAAATTTAATTTAAAAAATCTTCAAGGTTATATGGGTCTTAAGTCAACCGTTTTCGTAAAATTTACATTTTTATGAAATTTTTGATCGATACAGCACTTTCATTTTTTTTAACACTAAAGTTATTTAAAAAGGCAGTAAAATTTCAGTTAAAAATTAGATTGACAATAGATTAATTAACACTTTGCGCTAGCTTCATTTAAAAAATATTATACAGGGTGTTTTTTACGCTTGGTCAAACTTGTGAAACTTTAAACATCGATAAGTCATTTTTCTTATATGCAACACCTTGTATATTTTTACATTTTCTTGTAGGGAAATTAATTGTCTAACGAAATTATTAAGCATGTCCTATACCTAAAGTTAATATTTTTCGAGCCGTTAAAATCGTAGGTATTATGTGATCGTAGAAAAAGTAAGCTACATAACACGAGCAAAAATACGCACCGCTGCTACGCGGCTCCGTGCACAACTTTTCCTCTCGTGCGTAATATGCTTCTTACAACTTTTCTTATATTATAAATTATAATATAGGTACTATTTTAATTCATAATTAACGAACTACTAAAACGTTGCAGCGAATCACTGCAAAGACATGTTTAGATTCACTTTACCAAATTCCTTGTTAGCTCAATATTATTTTTTGTTTGTTACTCAAAATTTTAATCCCTCAGATAGTCCTAAAACTAATTTACTTTAAACTTAAACCCGTTTAAAATAATTACTTTTTTATGGTGACGTCTGAAAAGTCGTAAAAGTTAATAACGTCTGGAAATGGACAGTTTTCTTGCAGCACATCTTTCTTTAATAAGTTTCTTGTTCCCCCAGACGTTTAGCAGTATGGGTAATTTATATAATCAACTGAATTATGGAGGTGGAGAGGCTGGTGTAAATTACGCGTGTCAAACACGGATCTTCATCATCGATTTTTCGTTGTAATGAACAAGGTTTATTGAGTGTATCGCATCTGGGAATAGCCTTATGAGTATATCGTGGTTTCTGCTGGGACAATTAATTAGACTTGCAAAGAACTTCTATGTTTACTCGTATTGGTTGTAAGCAGGGATGGAAAACGTAACGTAACGATACCCGATAACGTTATAATAACGATTCAACTATAATTTTTTATACAATAACGTAACGATATTTTTTTAACGTTATATAACGTTATAATAACCGATAACGTTTCGTTAAAAGTTGTTATGTATCGTTATTCTCTATAAATTAAATTTTTATATGGCGATCTTTTTATTTTCAGAAGATATAATATTTTGTTTGTATTTTAGAAATTTAAATGAAAATAAAATATCTCAACCTCAACGTAATTTTGTAGGTACTATTTTTTAAATTTACATTTACAGATCCCAAAAATAATTTCAGAGTTACAAATAAAAATTATTTTTATACAGCATGTATCTTAAATAATGCGAAAAAATTCGGGAGGTGATCTTAATCGAAAATTAAGGTAGGTCCTTCATATATTTTTTTTCTTTAGGGTCTCCTTTCAGAGTTACACCCCCCTAAAGGGGATCGGTAATTGGGTTTTTATTTTATTTGCCAAATTTGGATAAATGTGGGAGATTTATGCTTATAAAAAGGTTTTCCATAGTAATATTTTTAATCATCTCCCACCTTCACAGGGGGCAAGTGCAACCCCTGTTGGTTTTTTCATCAGGACTTTATGGTGGGTTGAAATCTAGCAATTTTAAATTTTCTTTAAAAACTTGATTTATTTAGAATTTGTTTTTATTCTTTAATTGTTCTTGTTAAACCTACAGTTTTTGAGTAAAAAATTATATGAAAGAACATGAACCATCAAACATTCCAATATAAAACGATATTGGATAGAAGTGACGGGTGTAATTCATTTTGACGTTTACGCGGCGACAACGCTAAAACGCCCGCCAATTTTACCCAATATGAACATAAACATCATATTCACTCATTTAATTTTTTACTCAAAACTGTAAGATTTACGAGAAAAACTAAAGAATAAAAAAAAGTTCTAAATAAATGAAACTAACAAAAAAAAAATTTAGCAAAATTTCAACTCACCAAAAAGTTCTGATTAAAAAACCAACAGGGGTCGCACTTATCAACCCCCTATGAAGGTGGAAGATGATTAAAAATCATACTATGGGAAACATTTTAATAAGTATAAAACATCTACCAAATATCATTTTTCTAAATTTATCTAAATTTGAGAAATAAAATAAAAACCTAATTTTATCGCTCCCCTTTCATCATTGAGCCGTACAATCCTAGGGATTATGGCTAACGCCGAGGCGTTGTTGTAGATCCATTTGTTGAGGTGGATCAGTCCTCTCCTCTAATTTTCAGTCTCATTGGTTCTGGCTGCCTCCGTTATTTTCCTCCACTCCTTCCTGTCTCTGCATTTAGATTTCCAATCCCTTACTCCCAGTGCCTTTGCATCTTCCTCCAGGGCGTCTTTCCATCTTTTCCTTGGTCTACCCTTGTTTCTAGGCCAAATAGGAATCCATTCTGTTACCCTCCTAATCATTGCGGTTGGTTTCCTTCGCATGATGTGTCCTGCCCAACGTAGTCGCTGTACTTTGATGTGTCGAGTGATGTTTTCTCCTCCGAGTTCCTCCTCTATTTCTTTGTTCCTTCTCAGTCTTACTTCTCCATCTCTTGTTACCTTAGGACCTAGTATTGCTCTCATTATTTTCCTCTCCACTATTTTTAATTCTTCCTCCTCTTTCTTATTTATTGCTACTGTTTCCATGGCATATGTTATGACGGGTCTTATCAGGGTTTTGTATATTTTTATTTTGGTTGTTTTGCTTATTGTTTTGCTCTTTAGTAGGGTTTTGTTTCTGCCGTATGCTTGATTTCCCTTCAGGATTCTCTCCTTCGCTCTGTTCTTTCCAGCTTGTCCCACTGTCACGCCCAAGTAGTTGAAAGTATTAACTTCTTCGAAGGTGTATTCTTTTGTTTGTAGATCGTTCTGTAAGTGCATATTTTCTTTTCCTATCTTCATATATTTTGTTTTTTCTTCATTTATTTCCAGACCCAGTTTTTTTGCTTCTTTGTCTAGTTGATCTATCGCTCTTATTAGGTCTTTTCTTCTATTCCCTATAATTGCTATATCGTCAGCATAAGCCACTATCTGAATTTGGTTGACCATGATGTTTTTCCCATCTAGCTTCGCTTTTCGTAGTGCACCTTCTAGTATTAAATTAAATATGGTGGGGGATAGTGAGTCTCCTTGTTTTACGCCTTTGTTTACTTTGAAGGGTTCTGTTGTTATTCCTTGGAATCTCACTTTTGCTGTTGTGTTGTTGAGGGTCATTTCTAACAGTGTTATTAGTTTCCCCGGTATTCCCAATAGTTCCAATTCTCTTAGCGATTCTTTTCTTTTAACTGAGTCGAAGGCAGTTTTAAAATCTATAAAAGCTACGTGTATCTCTTTATTATGTTCCCACATTTTTTGGAGTATTTGGTCTAAAGTGTGTATAGCATCTATGGTGGATCGACCAGGTCTAAAGCCATTTTGGTAGTCTCCTAGTATTTTCTCAGCGTGTGTCTTTAATCTCTTATTTATCAACTTCGCTAAGATTTTGTAGGTGGTATTTAGCAAAGCTATGGGTCTATAGTTTTTACAATTCTCCTTTCCCCTCCCCTTTAGGGGGGTGTAACTCCGAAAGGAGACGTCTAAGAAAAAATTGTTATATAAAAGACCCCACTTTATTTTCAATAAGAATCACCTTCCGAATTTTTTCGCATTATTTAGGAAACACCCTGTATATCATAATGTATGTAACGTTATATAACGTTATATAACATAACAATTCATTTTTTTAACGTTATTTATAACGT
Source organism: Elmis aenea (assembly GCA_947652605.1). NCBI lineage: Eukaryota > Metazoa > Arthropoda > Insecta > Coleoptera > Elmidae > Elmis > Elmis aenea. The sequence continues at coordinate 5,428,400 of OX393580.1, forward strand.
TATGTAACGAAAACAAATAATAAATAACGTTATACAATAACGTAACGATTTAAAACGTTATTCCATCCCTGGTTGTAAAAGACCAGAATTTTTGTAGTTGTGTAGCAGATGCTGTATGCAGAAAATTAATCAAAAATGAAGTCTTGCTCTAAATTCTCTTAAAAATATATATATTTTTTTGTTTTAACACTAACAAATTAAGATTACTACTTAAAACGATTATCTAAATATTCGAAACAAAACTAAACCTAAAGAGAAAGTCAAACAAACATACGCAGCAAACTATCGGTTATCTTAGATGAAAATATGTATCGGAAATTTGATGTTGTTTACTTTCGATGCGGCTAAAAATACTCAATAATAAAGTTCAAGTTCAACGAATACTTTTGAAAAGGAATCAAAGCAAATAGAAAAATAGGAATTGTGTCAGTGTGCTAAATTATCTGCATCTCGAGTAAAAATAAGGCAGGTCGACGTTATTTATGCCGATAAAGGTGTTCGACTGGATTCGTACAAATAGAGCGAGGTAAAATATTTTCGTGACAAAGGTAGTTCTGGGCATGTTTTACATAAAAATTCACTGCCATGAATAACCAATAAGTTTTGCAAAAACCCAGCGCTCTGTACGTTTACCAGGTAATCAAACAGAAATTAAAGTTTTTAATGCGATAGGCTACATTGTAGTGACATTTTGTAAAACTTTTCCAAAATCACAAAATATTGAACGACTTTTTGGTGTAAATATACAGGGTGTGTATAAATTGGCGGAAGCGCTACACGTGACGATGTTCTTCGTAAAATTCTAAGTCGAAAATCTTGATACAAAAATGTTGTACCATGCTTCCTATGGCCTCAGGAACCATTAAAAGAAAAAAAAATTGGCAACATTGCATACATTGATTTGCGTTTGGACATTTTTTTATCAGCAATTTTTTCTTAGGCATTTACAATTTTTGTTCGAACTGAAAGCCTTCAGTTCGTAAAAATACCTGCAAACTTTTGGTTATCGTAAAACACAAACAAGAAATAATTACGAGAAAAACAGAGATGACAGCTAATGACAATGTTGCCATATGTATTATTTTCATTCAAATCAGTGATTTACATATTTTCAACACCAATTTTTAAAGGGAGAACACAATATCTAGGAAAAAATACTATTCGAAATGTATTTTTATTCCAAATTGCAGCTTTTTCATCTGCAAGTATTAAATAATAACGCTTATTAAAGGACTAAATGTCAAAACTTTGAGGACCTCTTGCAGACACAGCAAGCATGGTACAACATTTTCGGATAAAGATTTTCGACTAAGAATTTTACGAAGAACATCGCCACGTGTAGCGCTTCCGCCAATTTTTACACACCCGTATTTCCACGTGTCAAAATTATCAAACATAATTTTTGTGATAGAAAATTTACATCAAAGCAATAATTATCGTTGACTTTTTCAGTTAAAATTTAAAATTAACCAAATTCTTAAAGGTAACATGTTGTATTTGCGTCCCCCTTTTTTATTATTATTTAGTCAAGAGTCCTTCTACTTTTAGGTGTAGGACTGTTAAGCTGTGTTGTGTTGACATTTTTCCATGTTTTATTGTCTTGTGCAATTTTAATTTAATTTTATTTTGGTACAAATTAGTAAACGCATGTGAACTTAATTTACTTTTGGCACATTACAGTATTTTCGTGTAACAATTAGATCTTATTTGTAATACTTGCTTGTAGCAAATCATTATTCGGTGGCACGTTTAAATATATTCTTATTGCAAACTTTAAAAAAATGTCCCTTAATACATATCTAGGTAATGGTTTAAAATTTAAAATCGTTCATTTCATTGGGCTACCTTTTATTTCTTCTAAAGGTTTAAAACTCGCTAGTGTAATCTCTAAGTGAAGATAAGGTTTACCATTTTAAATGCTAGAAATTTTTGATTATTTTTCAGAGTTGAATTTTGTTTTTATTTTTAAATTTTGTTTATGGCGAGACTTTATAATGTTTTAAGTAAAAACTACCTTATTCATTGTGAGTTCCATAAGTTTAAGACTTTTTCACGCACTGTTAAATAAAAACATCCATTTGTTTCAATTTTGTTTAAATTGTTATTGTTAGATAAATTACAAACTTGCATTTTTTTAATGGAAAACATACTTGGCCATGAACTCATTAAAAAGCATTTATTTCCTTTTTTTTCAATAACATAAGGTTAAATGTATTTAGGTTCAAAATAAATAAAATTCATCAAGTCGTCAAAAACTCACTCTTTTTCGTTTTCAAGACGTTCAACTTAATGATATCAAGGGTCTATCATCGGGATAATTACGGTATTATCCATCTCAAATTTCTATTAAATTCAATGTGATTGATTCTGATCCGCTTTCATTCAATTTCGCACACAGGCACTCGATTAATCGCGCACCACTCGCACCCTAACAAATTGCGTTTAAAAGTCTTGCTAAAAAAACGTCGAAAACCGAAGACACCCCGTCGAGACTCCCGGGATGTTGAACTGAGTTAACTAGGATCATTTTAAATAAAAATTGAATTTAAAAAAATATATATTTCTGGTGATGATTTACTTATTAATATTCTGCGAAACGTATAGAATCTGTCACAATGAGTATAGGTACATATTATGTAATGCGACGCCCTGATGGCATTAACTATTACTATTTTACTTCAATGTTATTTAACTTACTTTAAAATTAATAACATGGAACAAACACTGACGCACCTTTTGCTTAAACTTGCAACACTTCAAAAGGGCCAATTTATGAGGATTTCAAGTTTAGTCAAACAAATTAACGTTAAAATATCACGGTAATAAATTGGGGTGTACATCGTAAGTGGTTGGGTTTTTTCAATCAACAAACCATTTAACGATAAATTTATACATCGCAACTAGGACACACTACCCATAAAATATGTGCTTACGGAAATGGTTGACAAGGATACACATACAATGACTAAGAAGGGCCCTATGGACCCAAAATCTTGGTACGGTCGAGCTTAGAACTAAGAACTAACTACCAAGATATGTACAGCCTATCAAAAGATCGAGAAACCAAATCCAAATAAGAAAAAAATATATATGCTAAGATCTTTACGTGACCAATATGCCCATGGTAATATTATTTTGGTTGTTTCACGACAAAATTAAAGATAAATTTAAAAAATTTACAATTTCTGTTTATATTTTAGCCAATACAAAAATACCATTTAGGCGTATTGTGTTCAAATCAACAAAAATATATTACTCGTTAAACAAAACTATACTACCTAGTACACAAAGATATCAATATAAAGGTTAAAATGAAAATTCATGATATGGTAACATTACCAACAATAATATACGCATCCAAAAACTGGACACTTAGGAAAAAATACGAGGCTAAAATTAACACCATGGAAAAGAAACACCTCAGAAAAATTGCGGAGAAAACTAAAATGGGACAGAATAAGAAATGACCTCATTAGAGAAATAAGAGAGCAAGAACCAATAATAGAAAAAAGAGACAACTAAAATGGTATGGTCATATAGTAAGAATAAAACCTGACAGAATCACGATAAAAAATAATGGAAATTGGAAAACCAGCCAAAAAACACAGAGGGAGACCTAGAAGAAAATGGATAGATCAAAGAACGAAATTGGGGTCAGAAAAAGGAACAACATAAGAAGAAATAAAAACACCAGCAAAAGATAGAAGGGCATAGTGGAAATGGACGCAAAACACGAAACCAACCTCCGACGCCTGAAAAGGCAAAAGGAGTCAAGAAGAAGATAAAGTGTTTCAATGAAGTGTTGATCTGTAGATTACCATAGTGGCCAGAGTCAGATTTTACAGTTCATGATAACAATAAACTAATATTGGCTAGTTGTAAACTCATTTGAACAGCTAAGTTAAACGATTGTTGTTACTGTTAATGGATATAACCAAATTCAGTTTAATTATCAAGATAAAAGGCAATAATTCAAAGCAAATCCTTAATTTTTTGTTTTTTTTTTAAGTTTAAATGATCTAGATTCTGGAATATGAGTCAAAACACAAATCGTCTTATTTATTCTAAAGTTATTATGCAAGGCCTGATTTTGTAGCCTTAAGAATTTTATCAGATGTAAATACATTCGCTCAAACTTCGAACAAATAAATTACTTTTACCCGCATCAGTTTATGCTTTAAAAACTTATACAAAATCAAGAAAGAATTGTGCCACTGATTTCATGTATTGGAAATAATCAACAAAATTGAACGTGATGCAGAGACTAAAAGTAAGTAAGAGTCACCTGGAGAGATGTACCACAGTTAGACAGGAATTGAGAAACACAATCAAGAACTAGGAGAACATACCTCAACACCAAAGGGTACAAGAGAATCCGATTAACAAACGTGTTTATATTTTCTATGCTTTTTAGAAATATTGTAAAAGTTAAGACACCCAAAGACGATCACCTGATATTCAATGTTTTTTTTCCACCCAAAAACAAGTGGCAAAAATTTAGTATTAAATATTTTTTAAAGTATAAAAGAATGTTTGTATGCGCGTAAATACTAGGCGTTACAGAATACCTAAAAGCACCTTACATTGTTAAAACAACCTGGCAAGCAAGCAGTAAAAAACCTTGTCTGTTTTTAGTAGACAGAGGTAAAGATATATTCACTTTGATTAAATTAATTATAAAGAGAAAACTTTTTATCTTTGGCATATACCCCTCCAACACGCAATGTTGACAAGGGAACATTCTTACAAACTTAGGTCAAGAATAAACTAATTAAAAAACAAATCAGTTGCTCCAAACTTTAGTAAAACAAAGTAATATTAAACATTTTTAAAAACTTTATTATCATCAACTTTTCAAAAGGATATAGTAACGGTAAATTTTGGCTAAAGGTATTCCTACAACAGATTCGGCGTTTTAGATGTGTTATTCTAACGGTCAACGATATATTTATAAAATATGATGCTTATCGCTCCAAAAAAAACAGTCAACTTAGCTTTTATATGATGCCAAAATTATAAAGAATGTTTACATTCCTATAAAAATAATCTTACCATTAATATCGTTCAAAATGAAAGCGTAAACCTAGCATTCCTAAGCTCTATAAATTACCGAAAACAGATAATTTTTACGAGATGCCTCTGCCCTCGCTAACACGTGAATTTGTTTCCTGTACCACATAACCTAGCACGCACGTATCGATCTACTGGAACTATAGCTCCACGCGTTGTATACGGTTCCGGACACCGGAGAAAACTCACTACTGCCCGGAGTCGCTTACTCCTGGAACGCATTCAGTAACTCCGGCATTACCAGACCTGCACATGCGCTGGTATGTGTCCCATATTATGAAAAAAGTTTATCTTCAGGAGAAAATGAAGATCACGTCCCATCGCTGCGAGAATTAAAGTAGCTGTGGTAACATTAGCGCGGTTGTTAAGGATGAAATTTAGTGTGTGTTTTAGTGTTGTTATAACAATGCCGCAAATTCCTACATAAAATGCAGAGCGTGGTATTTATTACTAAACAGGAAATGTACCTACTTGAGGAATTAAGTTTGTTGCTGATAGTTTTACGTTGCACGTTTTGCCGCACAAAGATGTTCGGTCGTGCATCGCTTTGCATAAAAAATAGAGGTAACGCCAAACTATGACTGAACAGAGTAGCGGGGGCTCATAGCTCAGCAATCAATATTTCCCTCGCAGAGTTTCATTCTAACTTACCCTACCCTACCGCATCCCGAACGCTGCAGCCAGGCTTGAACCAATTCGCGCTTCGTCAGGGGACATCCTTATTTAGGTCTTGTCCTACACTTCTTCAGCCGTTCTTGCGACTTGATACTTATCTATTTTGCTACTGCCTTTAAAAAATAATAGACTTAACAGCGGTGCAATTTCGGTTCATCGCGATAACTTTAGTTACTGCTTTTCTAGATAAACTTTTGCGTTAAGTACCAATTTAATACTAAAAATACTTTCATTAAGTTTCTTTTCTATCTGAGATACGATAAAAAACTTCCATAAAACTTGAAATAAATCCAAATAAAATTGATTACCACTATTGCTAATATTATTAAACCGTGCTCTACAACTTTTTAATTAGAGAATTTAACAACTTATAATTCGTTTCACTGCATTATTAAACTTACAGAGACGGGTTAAATGTGAGGCAAAGATGAAACGTTTAACATTTTAGTTCTCTATAATAGAATTTTGTTACTAGTCTAGGGAGACTTACCTACAATTTTATTCCAAAATTCTTAAAGACTAGGTATTTTTCCAAGATGACCCCATTGGTGTTTCTTAGTTTTTAACACAAAACACAAGTTTGTCGTGTTAAGCACAGGTCCACTATGCTCTGCCTTAGCACTGTATCGCGATATACACTACACCAGTTCAAAACGTTTGATCCTCTGGAGCCTTCTTTTCAAACCAACACTATCTAGGAGCTGCAGCACCTCGGTGTTGCCATGGGAGTGAAATCTTCTCTCGTGCTTTTCTGCGAACTTTTTGATCTCTTCTCTGACGGTTGGAATCTTCAGATCTCTGTGTAGGTAGCCATCCCGATAGTACCATGGAGCATCCACAATACCTCGGAGCACTATTTTGAAAGACCTGGATGTTATCTATGCTGCTTTTGGCTGCACATTGCTATAGCTTAATCCCATAAGTTCAGACTGGCTTAAGGACTTGTTGTATAGTAGCATCTTATTATGCACGGGCAATTGTGATTTTCTTCCAATCAGAGAGTACATTTTTTTGTATTTAAGGTCAAGTTCTTGTCTTTTTTTGTGTTCCTTTTCTAGATAAACTTTTGCGTTAAGTACCAATTTAACACTAAAAATACTTTTAGGTATTTACCAATAAGTTCAGGAATGTTTCAACAATGTTCATTGAACTTACCGGTGGATACAGTTCAAGAAACAAACAATTTGGACATAGTCGGGATAGGCTATTTGTGGGTAATTTGTATAGTTAAGTATGATTTTAAAACAACTGTAAAGTACCAATCTGAGTGGCTCAAAATTTATTAAACCCCAAGAAATTAATAGGATAGAATATTGAAAAACACATTTGCATGATAAAAGCAAGTTTATTGCAGAAAGCTCTTGTATCAAACAAAATGTATACAAAGCTACATACCTTTTAGCTTTATACTGAGAAAAATGAAAATTCCATAAAGTAAAAGCATGTATAAATTGTTTCACATATTATCGTAAGCTGAACGTAATATAATAAAATATTAAAAGCCCATGTGGCTGTTTTTTAGTGCTGTTGTCGTAATTTTGGAGGGGAGTCATCGCTATACTTATCGTGAGGTCTACAAATATGTTGGTGCGAATTCGCCATAAATTTAAATAAATTAACTTATTATAAAAGAACATAAAATAAATGACGTAAGTTTAAATACGAAATTGAAATGGCTTTAGTTAGTTTTACTGCGGTTACTGCGGTGTACAGGTTTATTATTTTTCATTCTCTTGAACTATCTTTTTTTTGTCAAGCGATAGTTACATGTATATCTAATTGCAAAAACTGAAACGAAAAATATCGTAAATGTCTCCAGTAAGGTATGATGAGTGATCGGTTCCATATGCTGTCTGGGGTGGATCGAAACATTTTTACACTGTTAGAATGGAAATTGGAAAATGGAAATTGAATGGGGATGAATAATTTCACTCGGACTTAAATGGGTTTACTAGATTAGAACTTATTTGAGTTAAAAGATACTAAGGTTAGTTTCATCTCATCAGGAGAAATTGGACAGTGTTTTATTTAATTATAAATTGTACCATTACGTGTTGGTAAATCCTAAAATAATTTATGTAACATGGGATTAAATATAACGAAATACTAAAGGTTATATTTTACGTATACAAAAATATATTAACTGCTTGTTGAATTATCACTCTACAAAATTGACTGTCCTAAATAATTTTTAAATAAACAAAAAAGCATTAAAAATGAATCAGTACATGAATTATTGTACGTTATTGCCTAGGAAGAAGTTGTTTCATATTTTTACAAAACATTTTTTTTTTTCCCACATGTATTGTTTTATTGCACCTATCTACTTTAGCCAACCAGCAATATGTCTTTATGATAGTTCTACTTAAGTTAAGAGTCCACCCGTTGGTGTCTTCTTTTTTCTTCTGTATTCTTGTTTTCAAGAACGACACTTTACACAACCGCACAGTGCTCTGCTTTACACTAACTCGCTAACTCAAACGGCTTGGTCCGTTTAAGCCTTCTCACTAGATGTTGGTTGTCCAAGAGCTGCAGGGCTTCGGTGTTGATGTGATCATGCAGCCTTTGTTCATGTTTGTTGGCAAAGTTTTGGATTTCTTCGTCGACTGTTGGCATCCTCAGGTCCCTGTGGAGGTCGACACTCCTCACGTACCACGGGGCATCCACAATTGCCCGGAGTACCTTATTTTTAAATCGCTGTATTATTTTAATGTTCGTTTTACCAGCACACCCCCAAAGCTGTATGCCGTAGGTCCATACTGGCTTCAGTATTTGTTTGTATATTAGAAGTTTATTTTCAATTGAAAGTTTAGATTTCCTATTCATTAGCCAAAATAGTTTTCTATATTTGATGCCTAGCTCTTCACGTTTTTTTTTAATGTGTTCTTTCCACTTTAATTTAATGTCCAGGTTCATGCCTAAATATTTAGCTGTGTTAGAATGTGGAATTCTGTTGTTGTTTAATATCACTGGCAGGTGTTCTACTAATCTTTTATTTGTGAAATTCACTTGCACTGTTTTAGTTTCATTTAGTTTGATGCGCCATGTTTTAGTCCATTCGAAGATTTGATTTGTTGCGTTCTGGAGTTTATCTGTTGATTGTTCAATAGTTGTTCCGATGGCTAGAATTGCGGTATCGTCGGCAAAAATGGCTACTTTCACATGTTGTGTTTGTGGTATATCAGAAGTGAATAGCAAGTACAGTATTGGGCCAAGGACACTACCTTGGGGTACTCCGGCTTTGATTTCTTTGAATGTGGAATATTCTTCATCTTGTTTCACTCGGAAAATCCTATCTGATAGATAGGATTTTAGGATGTCACAATATTGCTTTGGTAGAGATTTGTTTAGCTTGTGTACTAGGCCTTCGAGCCATACTCTGTCAAAGGCCTGGGCTACGTCTAGAAATAATGAAGAGCAGATCTTTTTTTCCTCAAGTGCCTTTTCTATTTCGTGTGTTATTCTGTGCACTTGATCGATAGTGGAGTGCTTGCTTCTAAATCCAAATTGGTGTTCAGGTATTAGGTTTTTACCGTTTATAATTGGTTTCAGTCTTTTCAATAATTTACAAAACATAAAATGCTTTTTTTTTTTAGTTTACATATAGTATATTACTTATTTTGCGTATTATTTTTATTTATATTGTTGTACACACTAAAGTTAACACTAAATTAAGGTTTTTACGTAAACCGCAGTCGAGTACTTCTTCGTTTTGCCTTTGATATTTCAGAAAAACCAAACAAATTCAAAATATTTAGAGCTTAAATGTATCAAATGCTATCCTTATATATGATTTTTTTCTAAAATGCTATCGCGGAATACAAAAAGGTTGAGAAGTATTGATTTAGAGATCCACAAAACCCATTTGCTGCTTTTATTCTTGCATTAATCTCGAGTTCCATGTTACGTTAATTATTTAACACAAGTATTTGACATTGTCAATTTGCTGTAGCAGCCTCTAATTTACACGAATAACTATTAAATGATAAAGTAAAAGCTAAATAGTGACTTCGATACTCTTCATTTCATATTTTAAATACCATTAGAAAAACAAAACGTATAAATTATTTTATTTTAACCCAAAATTACAATTTTGGATACTCTTAAATCCAACGATATTCTATAAGATTATTTAAATTTGGCTTCTCGTAAAGGTTATCCTTCACTTCAATAGACTTCTCATATTTTGCATTTTATTTACAATACACAACAACGTCAGTAGCTGGTGGGTGTTTGACGTGAATGTAATCCGTGAAATTTTGGATTCAGCAAATCCGATACTGTTTTTATTAAAAAGATCAAAAACATGTAAACATTGACAACTTGGGCTAAAAACAGGTTTGGAAAAAGTTACGAATCGCATAAATTTTTTAAAATGTAATATTACACAAGATTATTGAGAACGAAAAATTTAGTTTTAAGCAAAATTACGGTTCACGTTTAGAAAGAGGCGATAAAAAAACTTTCTATTGTCTGTTTTCAAGCATACACAAGTAGATGTATTAATAAAGGTTTACATAAAAACTTTTGTGTTTGCCTTCGTACGAGGTGTAATTACTTTATACATAACAAGATGATTTACCCGGCGTTGCACGGGCGATTACAATTTTAATTACTTTTTTAACTTGCATAAGCCCAATAATTCCAAATCATACACAAATGACATACTCTGATCAACCATCTTTTCATTTTCTTATAATTCCTTAAAAAATAACTATTTATTGCTTAAAAATTGAATAATAACTCAAATTTATTTTCTTTCGTCTTGTTTCAATTAAAAATGTACTAATAAAAATAATACTTCAGGTACATTTATTGCTAATTGTATACAATACAATCTTTACTTGTGAAATACACCGCGTCGTATCGTGTTATGACCAGGTATTTGCCGACGTAAGATCGAATCCCGTCCAAGTAATATTTTTTTTTTTAAATTGGTAATATGTGCTTGTACTTAAAGATTGGCGTTATATCTGCAAGGTCCTAAATGAGGAGCAATCTTTCGAAACGCAGTATTTGACTCAAGTACTGAAATTGAGCAAAAGATGGTATCATATGCACAAAAAGCACCTGAATCGCATGCGCTATACTGTTTCTTCCTAACTGCAGTAATTGCCGCGTAAAATTTAAAAAAAGAAAGGAGTTTCTTTCAAACTGCAGTTTTTGACTTCTTTTGTTACTTTCAAATCGCAGTTTTTTAATGTTACTTTCAGAACGCAGTTTTTGCTGTGGTTTTTGTTTACTATTTCACTAAGCTTTGATAAAGTAGTTATTGTACCTAGTTTTTGTGCGATGAATGAAATGGATGAAGGACAAATCGAAGTGCAAATTGGAAACTCAGGTGTGCGTAAGAAATAAAAAAAAACAATTCTGAAAAAAGGAAAATCGACAGCTACCTTGAAATTAAAACCTGTCGAATTGGGCAGGCTAGTCAAACCCAAAGAGTTGAAGGACGTTGACGAATTGTTAGGTTAGACAAAGCGTTTTCAAGACAAGGTGACAACAATGAAAAAATTGGCTGGAGGACCGTCGAAAAATTAAGCTGGTATAAGGACCTTATTGATAACACCAATAGACACGACAGTGATGACGAAGAAAATGATGAGGAAGAGCAGGATAAAGATGAAAATTGCGATTGTGGAGAAGACGATCACAGATTGTGGTTGTGATTTTTTTGGGTTAGCTTTGTGCGAATTTTCTACTATCTAAATATTTCAAGATCGAATATGTTTTTATTTCGGAGGATGACATTGTCGTTTGTTTTTTAAGATTATTTTTAAGAATTACATTTTTGTTTGTTTTTACTTTTAAGAAAATGTTGTGTTAATTTATTTCTACTAAATTTCCAATAAAATTACAAAACGCATTATTTGCATTTGATTTCTTTCATAACGCAGTTTTTTTTTCAAGTAACATTCAAAACGCAGTGTTAAATTTTTTGTTGCAATGACTTAGCAGTAATTTTTAATTGAAGATTTTCCAGTAATGTATCATTATAAGTTTTTCTGTTTTAACTATACAGTAAAGGCAAAAATTATAAAAATATGCAGTTCATAACACTAGGGCAAATATTATTGATTATCTCGAAAATTGATTTTTGTCAAATACTGCGTTTTGAAAGATTGCTCCTCAAATAGTAACTGTGCAAAATTTGGTCCCGATCGGTCAACGGACCTAGGATTGTATAGCGAACAAACAAACAAACAAACACACAAACAAGCTCTTTTATATATATAAATAGATTAATGCGTCCTAACAATTTGTTTACTTATTCTATAAACCAGTTGGAATTTTATGTTCGTTAGACTTCGTTAACATTTTGTGCATAAATGGACACGTAATTCAGTTTATATTACTCACACAAACTTCTAAATATTCTAGCAATGAAAATGGTAAAATTACCATTAGAGTTTATATCCTGCTTAACAAAGCTATAGCTAGTTTTGATATTATTTTACTGGGAGTCTTAGTTTTAAAGACCATGCAGTAGTATGCAATGGCGTAGGCAGGAGTTAATAAACGTAAAAATAGTTGAGGACCTATTTGTTTTTTTGCAGCAGGATGTTTGATGGTTACATCATGGGAGGGGGGGTTAATAAAACGTAAAATGAGCCGAACACCTTTTTTTAGCACAAAATTTACAGTTTTCTAGCTCTTTAAAGACTTATTGTAAACCTATGGGGGGGGGGGTAAAATATAATAATTTAGAACTTTTATCGACAACAGTCTTATAGTGACTGTTGACCAGTTTAAGTTTTTAAATTAAACACAGGGTGTTTGTTTTGGTCGATCCATCTTTCTGAATTTTAAACATTTATAAGTAAATTTCTTCACTTTTCATATTTTTTTATACAAAAATATAGTGTCTTTTAAAAAGATTACGAGGTTACATTTCAAACAATTTCAGTGTAAAAGGCCCTACCCCTACAGTTCTCATAAAATTATTCTGTTAGATATTTGGGAATGAGATTGTTGCTAAAAAATATTGATAGCAACTAATTTTAAATACTAGAGTAAAAGTCAAAAATTATTAAAGATATTTCCGTACGTGACCCTGTAATGTGTATCAGTAATTAATGTGCAGTTAAGTTAAGACAAAACAGCTTTAAGCGTTTATATCATTAAGTGCTTTTAAAATAACACAATTAAGTTTTATTATTCGTGAGCCCCTAATGAATATGTAAATATTACTGTGTTCCTTTTTCCTTCAGCTACCCAAAATTGTATGTAAACGTATACAAAGCATTCGGGAGGAAACCAAATGGTGGCTTTACATCCTTTACAATAGCTCCGTTCTGCATTTACATTAATTCCAAAAACTATAACTCTAGAAAAGTGTCACTGCTAAACAAGCTTACAGTGAAAACAAGATTAAAATATTTAACTGGCATTGCAATGGTTCCACATTCGATGCCTTCTTGATTACTATGCAAATTATTTATAGTGAAATACAACATAAAATAAATTACAATAGCGACCTTTAATAAATTATAGTAAATTTGGTTTTACACATTGTTGAAGTTTGCTATTTTTTGTTGTGATCTTGCTTCATAGGCTTTTCTGGTTAACCTTTCTTCTTTCATCCTATAAATTTGACCCAACCATCCCAACTGTATTTCCTGTATTTTTGTTTCAACTGATTTTATCTTTAATTGTTCTCTACCTATATGCATCAATTTTGATTCTATCTTTTTCGGTTTATCCTTAGTTTTAAGCCCTCTTTTGTTTCAAACTCTTCCGATTCTATATTTTGTGTGCTTACAATACTTACCGTTTTTGCGTATATCCATTTTATTATTTTGATTGTTTCTATTTCTATTCCCATCCTTGTTAGGTCTCTCCATAGGTCTTTTCTTTTGATTTTATCGAATGCTTTTTCCAAGTCTATAAAACATACATGTATTTCCTTGTTTTTCGTTAAGCTCTTTTCGATTGTATGTCTTGGTATAAAGACTGGGTCTTGTGCACTTATTCCTCTTCTGAAACCGTATTAGGATTCTTCTAGTGTGCTTTCTATATTTTTTTTTTACTCTTGCCAGCATTTTCCCTGGTACACTCATTAATATTATTCCTCTATAGTTAGAACAATCCCTTTTGTCCTCTTTCTTTTATAACGGTAGGATTATTCCAATGTTCCAATTCCTTGGTACTTTGTTTACAATATTTTAAAGATTCTTTTAATTTATTTTTTTATTAATATGCTTGAAAATTTGCTTAAGTTTCCATGACTTAAGCAGAATTAAAATATTTGAAGTGCATGTTCAATCAAAATTTCGTAAAACAGAGCTTTTTTCTCTTTAATATACCATGTGCCTTAACAACGCCTATCACTCAGTTGTGGTAACGTGTAAGCCATATATTAGTGTAACATAATTATACATGAATACTTTGATGCACGCAATATGATTTTGGTAGAAGCTAGAAGGTAATTATTACGGCTGTGGATAAACGAAATTACATTTCCGCGCACCCCGGGGATAAAAGTCCAAGAATTAATAATAATTATATTTGGTTTCCTGGTTGTCCTCGTCCAATTTACCATAATGTGAAAGCACAATCATTATACACAAATCAAAACCAGTGGATGGTGGTGTCGTTTTGCACGACGTTATAAGAGTTTTTAATTTCGCCTTAGGGCCGAGTTTCGCAACTTTAAATTAAAACTAGCCAAATACTAATCAAGTTTATATTTAAAGACATATACGATAACTCAATCCTTTCAATTTTACAAAGATCGTTAATGTTCATAAAAATTAATGCTACTTGATAAGACTGTTTTTCATTAAATTGTTTTAAAATCTATTGGAATGTTGCAATATTATTATGGGAAGTACTACTTGTCTAAACTTTCAATGTTTTTAGTAGCTTTAGAAATGAAACAGTAATAGCCTTTACAAGCGCGTTAGGCTGTGGTTATCAGATGACTACGCTTAAGAAGACCCAGGTCAAACTATAATACCCTGGGTATGTTCTCTGGTGTAAAACAGTAACGCGTTGCTGTGAATAGTACCTACTGCAGAGTCAATTTAGTGTAATTTCCTTGTTATTAATGTCTACTGATATATAAATTGTAAATTAGTAAATAAAAATAAACTAAATGCCTTTCACGAAACATTTTGTTTTAAAAAAAGTTTCACGTTAGTAAATAGTGCGGGAAAGATTCTGAAGTGATTGCTGTCACAAACGCCTGTTTTAAGAACTTCGACGAATATAACTATAAGGATGGCATAAAGGCTCTTAAATATCGCTGGGATAAATGTAGTGAGCTAGAAGGACCCTTTGTCAGAACAAAATCATTTTTACCCAATATTTTGTTGTTTTCCTTTCTCATCATATCTTCGTACCTATCTATGGCTTTGTCGATTTTTGCTTAAATACAAACATAATTTTTAAGAGATGCTTTTATATCCTAGAAGTTAATTTTAATCTCATTATTGCCTGTTATATCGAAGTGTTCGAAAAGCTGTTGCTCAAAAGAATGAAACCGATAATAAATATAATATTTTTATTATAAGCAGGGCATGAAACCGGTTTTTTAAACCGGTTTAAAAAACCGGTTAACCTTTATTTTTTGTCCAAAATTGTGATTTTTAACCGAAACCGAAACCGTTATTTTTAAAGGCAAAAAAAACGGTAACCTCTAACCAAAATAATAAAAAACCGGTTTTTTAAACATCTCTTTTTAATAAAAATTATTTTGAAAAAATACAAAATCTGTATTAAATGTGATTAGTTTACCAAAAGTAATTACTGAATGCTTGATTGTACATATATTATAAAATTATAAATAGATACTATCTTTTTATACTTTGCATTCCAAATCTGAATAATGTTAAAAACCGGTTAAATTAACCGGTTTTTTCAAAACCGGTTTTTTAAGGAAAAAAACCGGTTTTTCAACAAAAACCGTTATAAAAATAAAGTTCTTGAATTCGGTTAACCGTTAACCAAAATTTTTTTCGGTTTCTAGCCCTGATTATAAGTAATATAAATTTAAAAAAAATCCCTATCAAGTTGGATTTAAAATTAAACATTCAACTATTGACCAAGTACATAGAATTACAAATGTCATAGAAAAAGCCCTAGAAGAAAAAAAGTTAGTTTAAGTAAAAGTTAAAAAGCAGAGACTGTGCTGTAGTGTGCACGTTAATAATTAGTATACTTATATTATATTAGCAAACTAAGGACTACTATTGGGTAAACGTTAGACTAGGTTAGAACATTATTAATTTAGGCTAGAATTAAACTGATCATTGGTCTCAAAGACCAGATTGCATTATTATAAACTCTATTAAAATTTTTAAAAAAATACTAGAAAAGTTCCTGATCGCGTTATCATGACTTAAAAAGTTGTTTTAGACATTTTTAAATTCTTAAATAGACTCATGATTTGCAGCAAATAATTTATTATTTTAGAAAGTATTACCATGTACAGTATGATAAATATAATGTCTTATATTTGGGTAAGATACGAGGTTGTTAGCCGCAAATCCGGGTATTACAGAGAAATAGAACGTCTAAATTAGATCCTACAGATAATACAAACGCAGCTCATGAAGTCTGATACCTTAATTTGCGGCTTTGCTAATTTAATCAATTTTAGTTTAGGTTTCATGACGAGATACGAATTTTAATTTTCACTGTAATTAACTTTTTAGCACCATAAATTGCGAATAATCTCCTAATCAGATCATTAATATGGCTTAGCTGTCTTGTGTAATCGATAAAATAAATGGTTTCAAGACTTTATAAGGAATTTTTCATGCCACGACCATCTTAAAACAAAATATACGTTTGTAAATTCTTAGTCTTCAAAAAAAGTTTTAAAAAAGGTATTTACCTATGCTACTAACAGTTAAGGAGAGCCAGTTTTCTCAATCAAATAATAAAATATTTTTTTAAATTTCAGGAATATCTGGCCCATACAACTTTAATGTGCGGAGATTACACTGTCTTGTGTTTATGCTATTTTTATTTAACCGTTTAAAACTACTCTTATTTTAAGGTTTTTTTCCTTTGCAGAAAAGTTTACAAAATCATTTAAATTCATGCCACTTTGGAAACCTTAAGTCGGGGCAGGGGTAAATTGAACCAAGTGCACCCCTCACTTGACCGTCCCTGATAAAGTTAATGTAATAAGTAAAATTTAGCAAGTTTAAAAGCTAAGCTATTGGACCAGAAAAAACAACCTATGTTTTGTTACAAGTGACCAGTTCTAAAACATTTTGCTCAACTCTCCATAAAAACTGTTTACTTTATTTTATGCTAGAAAGAGTAAACCTAGACAAACTTATGTAATCCTCAAGTTTTGACGAACAAATGCTAGTCTACAGCAATTTTTTCTAAACGGGCTTTAATACAGATCTGGTTGAAGGACGATAATAAATGTATTCAACGCATAACACGCATTTTTAAGCAGTTTATCGAATTATGTTAAAAAATGCTTTATGGTACTGAACGATTTCTTTGGTTTGTAGCAATTACGGTTTTCAACTCCAATGGAGCTTGCATTTTAGAATTTTAGGTCTTCCAATAAAAATCTTTAAAGGAATTTTGTAAAATAAAAGCCTTATATAAATATCGATCCATCCTGCAAAAATTTCATCTGTAGGTAATGGTAAAAGCTGCCTTATTCTTTTATCCTTAAATCAAAAATCATTTTTGATAAAATTAAGCAAGCTTTTATTTATTTATATTTAATTGTGGATAGTTTATGAGAATATTTTTTTGCTAAGTTGTTTCTGAGATCCATTTAACTCCAAAAAAAAAAGTTAAATAATAATTGTAATAATAGCTTCACAGAAACCTATTTTAGTCAACTTTAAATTTTTAAACATTAGTCTGGTTTTTATGCTTCACATGTTATCTGAGTTGTCTATTTCATCTGAGATGCCTGACTGAAAAATCACTTTTCTGCTTTATCACTGTTTCCAAAAAATTGACGTGGATTTTCGTATCAAAAACATTGGTTTGAATATAACGAGATGTAAAGAAATATCTTAGATCGCAATAAATTTTAATGACATAGTATTTGCTTTTTAACTTGTTAACTTGTTATTGTTTAAAATGTGCATAAATATAAACATTAGTGCAAAAGTAATGTCTCATATTTAGTAATAAAAGTGCAAAGCTTTTATGAAATTTAGTAAAGGTAATATTTTTTATTTAGTAAATTATTTAATTTATTTAAAATCTAAAATATTCTAAAGTTTTATTACAAAATACATTCTTGCATATGATTTTGTGCAACATTTCGTGCATAGCTTTATTTATAATGGGTCAAAGTAACTTTAAGTTTTTATAACTTATGGCTGAAATGTTCTTTGACGGAATGACATTTGATAAATTGCCTTTAGCAAACTTTGTCTATTTTGTTCGTGATTTGCGGTAACAGTTCAAAATAGATCACAACAAATGCAGACTGCTTCAACATAAAGAAAACATTTTGCTCTATATTAATTTGCGTACATAATTTCATATGCAAAAACTATTGCTTTAAAAATACCTTACATATTAAGTTATATCAATAATTATTAGGTTATCTCCTATTTATTTAAACTTGGAAATGACAACATAAAATTTTGGAAGTGAGGCACATTTGGCTACATAATCTAAAATTATTTTCAGCTATACCAAGTGTTGTTTCTGCACTCTAATACTATGTAACTTTTTACTTTAAATATAACACTTTGCCAATAAACATGAACAGAGGCTGCATGATCACGTTAACACCAAAACCCTGCCCCTCTTGGACAACCAACACGTAACAAGAAGACTTAAACGAACCAAACCGTTTGAGTTAGTGTAAAGAATAGCGTACAGCAGAGCACTGTGCGGGTGTGAAAAATGTAGTTCTTGAAAATAAGAATACTAGACAGGAAAAGAGAAGATACCAACGGCTGAACTCTCAACTTGAGTAAACAATTATTATAAAGACATATTGCTGGTTGACTAAGGTGACTGGGTGCAATTAAAAAAATTAATATTGTTATATTTTGACCTTTATGTTGATGCTAATTTACCCGAATCTCTATCTCCTATATTACGCGAGATCTCCAAAGTGGCCTAAATCAAGTGGTACGCTCTTGTATATACATATCAGGAATAGTTTGGTTTTTGCGTTTGCGTATTGGTAATATATTTTGCGTGTAGTATTTATTAATTAAAGACAATCTTCTTGCGTAATTTTTTAATCTGTTTGTATTTGCATTAACAGTTCACTCGTATTTTTTTTTAAGCTAATATATTTTGTATATTTCACAATATAAACCAGACCTTTACTCATTTTGTCATAAATTTCATCTAAGTGGTAGCGTTATGTTATGCAAAGTATTTCATTATGGAGAAAATATTTAATAGTAACCGAGTACTTTTGAAAAGATTCGTTTTACGGATCAGTTAATATGAAGTCTCCTACGCAACTCGCTTCTTGGCGCAGCTATAATGTTAGTAGAAACGAACATTAAAGTTCACAAATACCATTATCGAAGTGAACAAGTAAACCCTTTATAGTTTGAAATTGTTGCATGACAAGGGTCGACCATTTTGCGTTGTGTTTAGTGTATGCTTTGTTACTGATTGAATGTCTCACCATCTTAATTAATTTGCAGGTTGTGAAAATGTGCCGAGCGCTCTGAAAAGAATGACGAAGATGTAAGAGTTGCTGCTAGAGTTGGATTTATTTGTTAGCATGCTCATGTTACTTTTTAAAGTTTTAAAGTCATGTAATCTGATTAACGTAATACGAATTTTGTAAACGTTAAATCGTTGACTTAATTAAGTATTTCAATATAATGTAATAGTTGAATAAGTAAAAAAATATTTATTTTTTCTTTTAATAAACTCTAATAGCGTTCTGTTATTTACATTATCAAATACAATATTGTTTAATTCATTAATGTATGATTTATTGAATTTTACTTTCATATTGATTATAACCTTTCTAAAATTGTGTGTTGGATTGCTATTTATATCATAAAAAATATGAGCAAATACATACACATGCAACCTACAGGAATAAGAATGGTTAAATCCTATTGTGTTCTACAGATCTCACAACGTTAAAAGCTTCTACCTAAGAAGATTTTCTTTCTCTCTTAATATTATTACTAAGTATCTAAAAATATATCAACATTCTTTGTAATTAGAATCCTACAAAATTAGAAAACTCATTAAATTTGTTTCAGCTAATTGGGATTAAATTAAACTAATTTAGAAAAATATTTCTACCAACAAATGCCATCATTGAGATAAAGAATCGTAAAAAGTTTTTACTGCTTCACGACGAAACTAAAGTTCAGTCAACAACTCTCATCCTGACGTCAGAAGACGGCAATAATTGGCCAGCATAAACTTTTTTTGTCGTTCCGGTAAGACTTGAACGTTTGTAAAAGTATGCAGTCTAATTAGCTTCAAATGTATGAGTTGTAATGCTGAATATACAGAGCAGGGTTGAGCAGATTTATCATGATTTAAATCAAGTGATTTTTTTTTTAAATCATTGATTTAAATGAAGTGAATTTTTTAAAAAACTTATCATTTTAAATCACAGATTATATGAGTACAATATAATACTCCTATTTATAATAAAACAAAATTGTATTACTATTAGTAATTAAATACACGAAATGGTGAATAAACCATATCAATTTGCTCTTGTAAAGTATAATTCATTGTGGAAATGCAATAATTCAAGAAATGAATGACAAGTTCTTGACTTTAGCGAAGTAAACAGTCAGTTTTTTCGATTTCCACGGCACTCTATTTGCTTTAATAACGATTTGAAGAAAAATGTCGAATATCTCGAAAAGTATGAGTTTTGGGTAAGGGTTTGCATTTGAAAAAATCGAGTTACGAGCTTTTGAAAATCATGGAAGTTGCCACCTATTTATAAACACCCCTGTATGTGTGATTCAAATTTTTTCATATCGAGCGAACAGAGAAATTTTTTCTGCATGTCCATACCAAATTACAACTCTGTACTTCAAATATAACTTCGGGAGAATTTTTTAAATAAAGACTTAAAACCTTGAATAATTTAGAAAATTATTTTTTTTACAACGCCGTATAAAAAACCTGTAGTATTTTATATTGATGCAAAGCTGAAATTAAGGCGGTCAAAAATATTAAATAAAAAATTGGGTGTTGTATTTGAAATATAAAAGTTGCTGTATATTTGAAAATGTTTTTATTGTGTTGTTTAGAAAAAACTGTATAAAATAGCATTTGAATCAAGAATCAAGAAAGTGTTGCTTAGTATTTGAGTTTAGGAAAAAGTTTTACTGAAATTTTTTTCTTAGAAAAAGGTCCTTTATCACCACTTAAAATATTTGCGCAGATAACGGGGACACCCTGTATATCGTTCACAGTTTCTAAAATAGCCTTAGAAAGCTTCTTTTTCTTGTTATCATTATGGCTTTGTTTTGATCAACAGTAGAAACTTTAAATAAGGTATTTGTAATTTAGCCAGACCTTAATCGCATGGTATTAAAATTAACATAACATGCTTAGTTTTTGAGATTCAATAGTCATTTTTTTATTTCATATGAGCACCATATTTGGTATTTGTTATAAATTGTCAAATTTATCGTAAATTCATTATATTTGAAAAAAAAAGGATATATTTAGTTTTTGTTTGTGGATTACAAAACTAACTAAATACATTTCAGACGGTGCGGTGTCTCCATTGCTTACGCTAGCAAAAAAGTTTCACCTTTACATAGTTAGGCAAGTATTCTTTTGCGCACTTTTATTTTGCCAGCTTTATTCGATTTTACTAGAGCTAGATTTAAATATACCCCAAGATTGTCTGCCGACAGCTTTTCGCACTCGGTCTGGTGTAAAACGGAGATAAAATACGAGCTAGAAAATCTTTTTATGTTTTATTTATTCAATTTTACCTTTCCAAAGAAAGTAAAGATTCGATTTGGATTTAGTTACAGTCAATATATTTTTAAATTATGAACTGATTTAAGCCTGTGCTACTACATCTATCAGATGGAAGTGTTCAAATTATTTTTTATTATACATTTTACGGCATGTATAACGATTTTTTTCTCGTTTCCGATGAACGCGTATTCATCGCAACGCGTCAAGAGACTAATCAACCGGTGTGAATGGCTGGAATTAAGGTAACCTAGACCTAATTTTTGCAAAAATTAGTTGACATGAACCAATACAAAAAATAGCAAAAATGTGAGTTGCAATGTAGCTGTATGAGCATTTTTCCCTGTTTTGCAATATTAGAGTAAAGTGCCCTAATATGGAACAGTTACCTATTGTGGAATACATCAGTTTTATGACAATGAATAAGCGATATCTGTTGAAAAGTATATGTACCTATTTATACATTGATCACACATTCCCAAATGTAAAATAGTTAAATAATATTCACTAGATTACATAACAGATTCAAATATATTTTTGACGTGCTACTGAGTTTTTAGGCTAAATCTTTCAGTGCAAAATATTATATGCTAGGGTAAATGATATAAAATATTTTATTGCATGTTTATTTAGCATGAGCCTTTACATTTCAATTAAATAGACCAGAATTTTGATTGGGGCCATTTCATGTTTTACATATATACCGATTTTTGAAATGTCACATTGATGCCTAATATGGAATACATAGATGTACCTTATAATGAATATGATTATGGTCACTAAGTACAGCAATATGGGTTCAGTGTCAAAAGTGTCAGAAATGGGCAGACGAAAAATGTGCAAAATACCCAAAAAACAATTCTATTGTCCCACCTGTAAAAAATAAATAAATTATCAACATTTAGTTTGAATGACACTTGAATTATAATTTAATTTACATAAATAACAGAGTTTTGGTTTGGTTTAAGTAATAATGCAATTCAGAAAGAAATAAAAGTTTAATCTATAAACATATCTTTATTTTAAAGTATATTTCCTATATAATTGTATATTCCATATTAAGAACCCCTAGTATTCCAAATTAGGTTCCCCGGCAGCTTAATATGGAATAGTAGTAACATTTAAAAAAAATAGCTATATAAGAAATATCTACCGTAATATCGTAGGTACCAGAATTCGAGTAATGTGTTGCGTATTCATTACAAATTTCTTACAATTTTTTTTGCAAAATTTTGTTGAATAAATGTGAATATTATTGCCGAATATAAAAAAGTATTCCATATTAGGGCACTTTACTCTACTGGTATCTGGTTGATGGAATCTTGTTTATAAGTTATTTAATGCATCACTTGAAAAATTCCCGTATAGACTCCAAGATTTCCTCTATGCATAGTCTCAATTTAAGTGTTTTCTCTTCAAAAATGGCGGCGGTAGATAATATTAAGCGTCATGATGAAAATCAAAACATTTTCAAAAAATCTAAAAAAACTACTGAACCTAGGTATAGGAAATGCTATTAAAAATCCCTCCAAAATAACGCGATAAAACTAAAAATGCAATAAAAAATAGACCATTGTATTTGAAATAATAAGGAAGTGGATGTCAACTTCCGGTATTTCCGGAAGTTTCCCCATCTTGAAAACATTTTCATTAAACAAATCATATGCCATTATAGTCATAACCAAAATTTCAGATCAATACCCTTTTTCATTCTTCATATATTTCTAATGCCCCGTCTCAATAAATCACCCCGTATAGTTTTTGGATAACTAAATGGACAAATTATTGTATTGCATTACGTAAAAAGTTAAATTTTTTGTATGTTTAATATCATTTAAATCAAGTTTCCATTATTTAGATTAATTAAAGGGAAATTGCTTTTAATTTGTTTTTTGTCATAAATTATTAAACGACTTCACTTGTGTGTTTAAAAGAAAACTAGTTTCGATTTTAGTTCAAGAGAAATACCTCGAATTAGCGCTTATCAGGTTCCTAACAGTCATAGCTTTGCCATACATAAAGTACATAACGATAAGCCATCATACCCAGGTTATAATCTTTGCATGGCTTGCAAGTGTTCTCATAATTCTGCAAGTCAACGATGCAGCAAGGAATTGTGGAAACAAATTTACTGAAGCAGTGACATTATCATACGGTGGCAAACGTGTTAAAATGTTATTTGTGGGAATTACAATTCAATGTACTGGCATTGAGTAAACAAGCCATTATTTACTATAAATTATTTGTCGGGTTTACGTCAAAATTAAATTCAAATAAAAATAAATAATAATGACGTAAGTGTTTCCATATTGTAGAACACTTTCGAAATAAATAAATACTTGACAGTACTCTTAGGTTTTGTAAAAACTTTTTTGGAAATGCATATTGTAGGCTTTAACTGAAGAAAAAACATACAGATGATTTAGTCACATATCCCTTAAAGCTATTTGAACGAGGACTTACTTATTTAATCTAACAGTAAGTATAGATCTTTAATAGTGCAATCCTTAATCTTCCTTTACGACGAAGAACTTCGTTTTATTGTATCTCCAACTACATGTAAAATTAAAAGCAGATTTTATTGCTGCCGTTTCAATATCTACACGACAATACCAGTAGACGAGTATTTGCTAACTCCTGGATGTAATAAAATAACATTTGATTTTGATTTTAGACAAATTTGCACATTGCTTCATTAATTCCACATAGGTTAATAATGAAAAGCGTTTACACGATGCATCAGTTGTTTATTCAACAAAGTATACATATTCATCTTCAATATATTACATATACGAGTATAACATAACATGTGTAAAATTATTACTTTATGCAATGTTGTGGTGTACATGTAACTTGATACGCATACGAAACTAAATGCTGTAGTGATTTGGCTGTTATATTAACATCAACGAATTTGGGATCATATTTTGTCAACATAACATTAATTAAATGTGAACATATAGACAAATATGCAACCATTCATAAAACAACACAATCTAAACCACGAAAACAACATGAAATAATTAACGATTTGCTTTGTTTTAAATTATCTGTGTCCTATTAAGTATTATTCTGATGATAAATTAACGTTAAGATTTTCCTTAAGTTTTGAACGTCTCAAGCGTTTATTTTAGAATGGGAAAAACATTCATTTTTTAAAACGTTGAATGTCCCTTACAACGCAAAAATCATATTCTAAATACCTAATTTACTTTTAATGACGTCCATCCGGCGATTAGGTCAAAACTACGAAAGTATTTATTTAGCTTGATTTTAATACTTGCTTCTATTGTCTATTTTAACAAAACAGTTTCTGGCAATGATCAACATAGACAAAAAAAAAATTTAGACTCAGGGTGGATATTCTTAACATGTTTATTAGTTTTAAACTTAAAACTTCTTATATTTTACAGACTTGAAAAATTAATATATCTACGCAAAGTTTTGTGAAATGTATTTCTCTCTTTAATGTTTCGATAAAAAATGCAATGAATATACATGAATTGAAAAAACCAGAAAGGCACCTTGATTTTGCTCTGATTATATTATGTAATGTAAACCCTCGCATAAAACGTCATTTTGCAACAAGTCATTTACAAATATGAGATTAATTAAAATGCGTGGTATTTATGGCCAAAGACATTTGATGGCCACACGTTTTTTTTTTTTTTGATTAGGTATCTTAGTCATTATTTTCAGTTAGACGACGAATATTGGCTGCTAAGAGTAAAAGTAAAATAAATTATATCATAAAAATGTGGTGGCAAATTTTAGGAACTAATATTTATAAACCTTTGGTCTCAAACATCACTTATTTAAATTATTTATATTCATTTCTGATGAATATATTAACTGAATTTAAACTATACAGGGTGTCCCAGATTACATTTCCAGCATGGGGATCTCGCTTATTATAAGAGATACAGGTTTGTTTAAACTAGATGAATTATTTCTTAGTATTAGAGGAGCTACAAACAATTTTTAAAAGTACAAAATTTCTCGTGCTTCAGATGTTATAGCAAAAAATATGAAAATGTCCAATTTCTTTTTCCTCTCATAACTTTTTTGTCGTAATCATTAGAACAATTTTATTTGTACTTTCTTAAGGCACTTTTTAATGGAGAATGTAACTGTTATTTTAGATTATTTTTAACACCTACCATTTTCGAGATATTACCCCTAACTTAATTTTTTCTTATGGCCCGCGAAGTTGGCTATGGAATAGTTGAATGTGCTTTTTTTTCCTCTTTACAATGAGATATTACTTGCTACTTTTATTTTTATAAATAAGTCACAAAATCAAGAAAAATCGTATTTTACCCAACACTTATCAAGTTATCTATGAAAATAAAAACAAAAAACAACTAATTAAGTGTCAAATAACAGTTACTATTTGTCTGCGGTATCATTTATGAGAATTTAATAGTATTGTTGTGTAATTTGAGAGTCTTTGTAGTAATTGTTATAATGATAGCAACATTTAAAAATAGCAATTAATTTGACATGTTGAGATGCTACATTCTTTGCCATAAAAACTGTGAAGAAGCTGAGCGAATATAATTAGAGCTATATCCCGAGAAAAGGCAACGAAGGATGCGTAATTACAAAAATTTGGAAATAAATTTAAAAGTATATGGTTTTTTCGACAAACCAACCAAAAATCCAAAACAAATCAATAATTAATTAGAATTATTTATTTTACACAGTTTCTATTGTAAATAATGTGGCATTTCAACATATACAACTTTTAATTAGTTGTAAATGTGCTCATAATTATATGATAACAAATTTGCTACAAAGACTATCGAATTATACAACAATACTATAAAATTCTAATAAATGATACCGCAGACAAATGGTAACTGTCATTTGACACATAATTAGTTGTTTTTTGTTTTTATTATTATAGATAGCTTGATAAGTGATAGGTAAAATACGATTTTTCTTGATTTTGTGACTTATTTATAAAAATAAAAGTAGCAAGTAATATCTCATTGTAAAGAGGAAAAAAAAGCACATTCAACTATTTCATAGCCAACTTCGCGGGCCATAAGAAAAAATTAAGTTAGGGGTAATATCTCGAAAATGGTAGGTGTTAAAAATAATCTAAAATAACAGTTACATTCTCCACTAAAAAGTGCCTTAAGAAAGTACAAATAAAATTGTTCTAATGATTACGACAAAAAAGTTATGAGAGAAAAAAGAAATTGGACATTTTCATATTTTTTGCTATAACATCTGAAGTACGAGGAATTTTGTACTTTTAAAAATTGATTGTGCCTCCTCTCATACCAAGGAACAATTCATCTAATTTAAGCAAACCTGTATCTCTTATAATAAGCGAGATCCCCATGCTGGAAATGTAATCTGGGACACCCTGTATAGCTGTATTCTTCTCCATTAAAATTATAAAAATTAAAATCTTGTTTTCAGAAGGGGCGCAATTAATTAGAAAGTCTTTTTATGTTCTGACCAGAGATCGTCTTAAAATAAAAATTGGAATCATGTTTGCACTTTATCGGTGTAGTTTGGAAACATCCTGTATATTAATTACCTACATATTTAAATAGAGCGACTGAGAAATAAATGTTATAACTTTTTAAGGACTTTGAGTTTGAACAAATTTAGTTGTTTCAATATTTAAACGCTGAACATAAAAATATGGTACATCATTTGATATTATTTACAAAGGCAAAGCCAATCACTACTTTAGAATATAGGGCATATAAATATCACGTACAAAACATAGAGCGTTATATTTAATTTCCATTATTATCTAGTTTGTACCCATATTTTTCTGAATTCTTAAAATACTGCTCTTCTGCTAAAAGCTGCAGATGCCATGGTCTGTTATCGAACAATCCTGCAGCTCCTCCGTATTCCAATGGTAGGATGTCAGGGCTGATAAAGGCATGAAGAGAGCTCAGATTGTTTCCATGCAGATATATCTGTAATCAAATAATTTAATGGTAGTTTTCGTGCAAGCCGATAACGTATGGAACTACACAGAGACACTAACATTAAAATTAAAACTGGAAGATCGATATCAAAAGGATTTTTAATACATCGAGAGGATGTTGGTTGTTTCCAACACTATTTAAAATATACATTGAACACTCCTTGAGAACATGGGGAAAAATGCAAGGGCATGGAGATAAATATAGGAGAAAGCAGTATATACACTTCAATTTGCGGGCGACCAGGTGCTTCTAGTCCAAGAAAAGGATTACCTCCAACACATGACAAGGAAAATTAAAGAAGAATACGAAAGAGCGGGGCTTTCAATAAATATGAAAAAACTAAATACTTTTGTATTGGGGGAGAATCCGCGGACCTAGAATTAGAAAGAGGAGAGAAAATATTTAAATGCGATGGCTGCCAATACCTGGGTGTACAAATTCAAGATAATGGAAAGGACGAAAAAGAAATTCGACAACGAATAGGACAAGGAAGACGAGGCATCAAAAGGCTAAATGGAATATGGTGGAGTAAAGAAATAACAAAGAAGAGAAAATACAACATATAGGTACAACACAGTTATTAAAAGAGTATAGTATTGTATGGAGCAGAAGCATGGAGGTGGACAGAAGCAGATAAAAGGCTGGAAGCTCTGGAGATGGATGCCCTAAGAAGATCGTGTAGAATGTCTAGACTAGAAAGAGTATCGAACACAACAATTAAAGAATTGATCGGACTATAATATAAGAGGCAGAAAGACGACAACTAATTTGGTAAGGACGTAAGAAGGATGGCAGACCATCGACTGCCAAAAAAGTTACGCTTGACTGGATCCCTCCTGAAAGGAAAAAACGAGGCAGACCCAAGAAGACGTGGAACGAGAGCATTCAGAGAGCTATGAGCGAAAGAAATCTCTAAGAAGACCAGTGGCAGGATAGGAAGGGGTGTAGGAACAGTCTGAGGATCGGACAGCTATAAAACCGATTTATATTTATAAATAATTCAATATAATTTAAACTATACTGTTATAATTATCCGACACAAATTAAAGAAAAGAAAAAATCTTTAAAAAAAAACAGATTTTTTCTTGGTTGGTCTCGAAAACGGATGTAGATATTTCGTTATAATAGAAATCTCTCATATATCTGGCTCTACAATGTGCTCTAAGTCTGCGTTTACAGTACAAATGTCAAACGTCTACAAGTAAAAACAAGTAGGTAAATTATAAATGAAATCTGAAGTTTTTCAATTTTTTATGATATTTCAGAAACTATCTATAATGGTTTTGAGATCCTTAGTTCGTTATTATGAATCATAAATACATATATAATTTCAATGAACATAAATCATGAAACTTTAAGATGTGTTGTTAAATTTTGATTGAATCTCTAGACGCGCCACTTGTTTGTCTAGCTCTAGATAAATGTAAAGTTGTTCAACGTTTTGTAATTGCTTGATATTTATTATTAAGCTTAACAAGAATGCGTCCGTTGTTTAGCAGCTGTAAGCTTTATATAATTAATCAAGCTTTCAAACTTTTACTCCCAAGAAGTAAAAAAGTTTTAATTAATTGTAAGAAACCAATTTTGACAAACAGTTTTTTATAAGCTAGGTTTTATACGCACCCGTTTTCGAATTTTATCCTTCATAAACGGTTTTAGCACAGCCATAATTGCGTCGAAATAAAAAGGCTCGTTAACGACATGGAAGCCCTTGAAACGCAAAGGGAACGTCTCTTGAACAACTTCCACAGTTCTTTTGGCGTAATATGGAGTGAAAAATCTTGCGTGATGTAGGCTTAAGCCTGCCATATCCAAAAGAACTACGATGCCACTTATTTGTGTTTCTGGTTCTCTCACAATCTGCTCTAAGGCTAAAAGGTTTGTTTTAAATATATCCTCTGTAGTCACTTTAGATGAATCAAATTTATCTGAAAAATAATTGTAGAAGACATGTTAATTTAGTTTTTGAAAACTCTTAACAAATATTTTAAATCGTGTAGGCTGCGCCCTCTATTGGTGACATTTCTACTTATATTTTGTACCAGGGGAAAAACTAAAAAGTTGAATAATAAAGGCAATTTTTGCGATCGCTTTAGCCATGAAACCGTCAGAGATAAATTCGAAATTCTTCTATTTACCAATGCGCGCATCCTTTGCCAGTAAAATGATGCAATTTTTTTGAAAAAATCTTGAACGGTTCCGGAGAATAACGCGAAAAACGAGGCCCTTGTAAAAACGGTTTCCCTTATGTTAAACGCCTATGCAAGTCGCATAGATTTAGTTATAACAGATAAACTTCTTAAATCATAGCGCTTTTGTGGGGGTTTTGTTTTTGACGTTTTTTTCTGGGATCATTTAGGGTTTTTTCAAAAAATTTGCACCATTCTACTTGCAAAGGATTGGTATTGGTAAATAGAAAAATTTCGATTTTACCTCTGACGGTTTCATGGCCAACGCGATCGCAAAAATTACCTTTGTTATTCAACCTTTCAGTTTTTCCCCTATTTTTCCGGAGGAAATGGCCAGTGGCACGTATAACTCTGCAAAACATTTTGATGTTTTTGATGCAATAAACACAGCCTTGATCAGATTCTAGCGAAAACATATTGTGGTAAGTTGTTAATAATAATTTACTGCACTAATTTTATTTAGAAAAATTGTGGCTTAAGCTTACCTACTCGAATAATATATACTCTTCTTCCAAAATGATCTCTAATTGGCAACATATTTTGAGCTTGATAATCTAAAATGCTGCTCACGTCCGACGGCAGAGGACATCTAAATAATTCTGGACTCTTAATTCTCATCATGTAATAACGCTGCAACTGATTAGCGCAGAACAATAAGCAAGAATTTAATAAAAGTTTTTCAAATTACCATACGAAACGCTTTAGGAGCGTCAAACTTCCTCGCCCGCAAAAATCTAAGGAGAAAATCATCGTCTGTTGGAACCGTAAAATTCACATCGCCTAAAACAGATCTCCAATTATCTTAAAATTAGTTAAAATTTCTGTAGATTGTACTTAAAATTAAATTCCGCAAAGTTTTTAATTGCTTTTTACTATTTTCCTTTGTTTCGTGCAATTCGTCTTCCGCTTTCCTTTGCCACTTTGCATCTAAAGTGTGACTTATACTGAAACATTCCAGTGCTTTGTGAAGTGGCGAGAGTGGAGGCGAATCTTGGTCCATTGGCATGTCTGGAAAAGTTTAAAAATTCTTAACACTTTCATGTAGAGTAACAATGAGATATTTTCTCGTTTGTGATCAGCTTGTAGTTTAATAACTGACTTGTTTGTATGTTTAGATTACATGTAAAACTGAAATTAAAGTTGAGTATGTATTATTAATGTAGAAACCATCCTTAAGTCCTCTAACAACAAGAAAATTGGATTTGTCTTGTATCTTGGAGCACCAAAAACTGGAGCGCTGCTTTATGATGTCATATAAACTGACTTTAATATGAAACAGCCTTGACATAATTTCCATCCCTTATAAGTACTAAATAATGGTCTAATTTATTATTTAATGCTGTGCTTTTAAATTCGTGATACATTTTTCAATGCGATGTACCATAAAATGCTTTCAAAGCTTTGGTAATTCAAGTTATTTACTAATTAAAAATTTATTTATTAAATTAAATTAATTCTGCAGTTTACATAATTAAATTTAATTAAGAACACCTAATACCACGAAGTTAAGTACTTATAAAGACCAACTAGGGTTTCATTGATATAATTTTATAACAAAATTACTGTGTGATATAATCTCCTTTACTGTCTCTAAAGTAAACACGTTATGTTATAATTATATTATTTTTTATATTTTAATGGTAGTCGAATATTGAAGTAGTATATCTACTACCGCTCAAAAGTATTTGCCCACCCAACAAATTAAATATTTTTGATGTGAGGAGTTGGAAAATAAAACTTTTAATGGATTCTGTTTAGAATATATTTAAAACAAATAAATACTGTTTACATAATTTTTATCAAATCGATAAAATCACAAAGACACGTCACAATGAGCGTAAGATTTGAATGACGTTTACTTAAAAAAAGTTACAAAAAAAAAAAACTTATCCATATTTAACCCTTTCAATACTGCGGAGATATATACGTCCCAAGGAATGTTTAAAAAATTCTGCATTGTGTAATGTCGCTTTATAATACTCTGGGATGGGATTTTATAGTAGTTTTGAGCTCACACTACACGTGAATCACTTAAATTTGTATCAGAAATACATGTGGCTCCTTTCAGTCAACTTTTGTGTGGTCATGTGTGTCTTTATAAGTTACTGCTGGGACGAATTTATCCCAAGCACGGTCTACTACACAGGTTCGGAAACTCCCATATAAAACCGACTGAGGCCGGTAACTAGTTCCGTAAATTATCCCACAGATGGCGATAAGTCTAAGAACCGTTCGTCAAAAATTATCGCTAGATGGCGATAAGTCCAAGAACCAGCTCGTGCACAAGATTTTGACAGTCAGCAAGATTTATAAGCTCTCGCTTAAAAAATTCAAATTTAATCAATCAGATGACGTACATAAAAATGTTTTAACCGAATTTTTAAGTCAGTTTTGTTCAAAATGTGTTCTTAAACATAATCGCTATCTAACGGATTTTTATGGCGAATGGTTCTTAGACTTATCGCCACCTAGCGGAAATTTATGTCGAAAAGTTCCAGATTTTTTGACAGGCTTCCTAACCTGTGTAGTAGACCGTGATCCCAAGCGATCTATACTGCGGGGACATTTGTGTCCCAAGCTCTTCTATGAAAAAAAGTAAAAGCTAAAAATATTAAACTTTGTATACATATATTCTTAAGCCATATCAACACATTTTTATACATGACACAAAATTTACTTCATTGGCCAAAAGTCGTATTAAAAGGGTTAAATGACATATAAGTTTATGACGTAAGAGCAAAAACAAAAAATAAAAATTCAATTACCTGATTTGGATAATTTTGGCCAACAATGAAAAACGGTTTTTCTTGATAAACACAATTATTTCAAAAAAAAATCCCTATATGTAATTACCGCCGTTTTCAAGCTTTTTTAGTTTTCTATATAAACTGAATGTAGCTATAACAACAATTTAAAAAAAAAAATTTGCAGGATGTTGTCTACAAATATATAAAATTATAAAAAGTGGAGGTGGGCAAATACTTATGAGCGGTAGTGTCGATTAACCAAATCTACTTTTGTTAATGAATATCAATCAAAATTAAATTCTTATTTGCGTAATAGGCCAAATAATATATAAACCCAATTTATTTTGGAGCTAGACCATGTCAATGTTTGTTGTTCATAAACATCTAAGTTATTTAAAATGCTACACAAAACCATACTCTTGAATTATAAGCTAAATCTAGAAACAGTAAGATGCAACACATTATATCTTAATAACAAGCATAAATAAGATTTTTTTTACCTGAAAAATTAAATCCTGTGTGATTTTTTTTATGATATAAAAACAAGTTTGTTGTTATTTAAGCTTTGTCATTCGCTCTGATTAATGAAATGGAACATAATGTAAATATGTAATACTATAGTGTATAGTAGAAACAATATATGAATTTTACTTATTTTAAAGATGAATATTTGTAACTATAATTTAAAAATTACTTTTCTAATTTGTAAGACAATCTCTTAAATAAATCCAGACCAGTTTCAACATTTTTGTCTCTTTGCCAGTAGATTTCTTATTTAATTGTTTTTAGTTTTTAGTTTTTCTAAAAAAAAAAAAAAACTGACGAAGAACTGGTTTAGAATTTATTTAAATCGGCTTTTCTTAGATCTAAGATGACTGAGTATTAATTAAACTGATTAAGACTTTTATTTAAACCATTATATTAAATACTTTAGGCATTTTTTTCATTTTTCATCAGTCATAATTTGTAGTAACGAAGGATATTTTTGTTGCATTTTTTTGTGCAATATATTAGAAAATGGTAAAAATGATCAAATACAAAGAGAAAGACTTTTCTTAATTTATCTTCATAAATTACACTATCAAAAAGTTAGAAAACAGTAAGGAACACATATTGCACTATTTCATTGCAACAAAAAGCAAAAAACTTTGGCAGTTTTTATGAAAAACAATCAAGATTATTTTATTTTACACATTATTTCCTCAATAACTCTTATGTTAACACATGACACAGAACAAAACTACAATTATCAATGAAATACGTACCAGAAAACTAGTAAATACATGAAGTGTGTATAATCCCACCTAATTTTAAAACATTTACGTCAATCTGCAACCAGTACGGCACTATTTCACAAACTTTGCTCACCACTCGAAATATCGACTGTTCGCTTCAACGTTAGAGCTTTCGCATTCCTAGAACGCTTTCCCTCATGTTTTTTCCATACATTGTTATCTAAATCAAAATGTTTGTATCCCCGCTTCAATTCAATATTTGTAAGAGATCTGCATGCTTTTTAGATAACTAAAAACTACAAAAGTTTATAAAAAGTCTACCCAAATTTTTTTATTATAACTTAAATAGTATGGGAGAAAAATTAACTTTTATGAAATAAAAGACAAGACGATTGGTATTTCAATTATAAAATTATTAAACGTTATAATACTTTGTAGTTGATAAAAAATATCACAGCATATGGAAATATAAGGTAGGAAGTTAAAGAAAAAGTGTCCAATATCAGATCACTGAGGTCCGATTGCAGAAAAGTTTAACTTGGAATTAACCCCGCGATTAAACCACGGTAACCCTAAAACCAAGAAAAATCGCAGCATAGTTGGCGCTGATTAGCCTTGTTTTAGGGATTAACTTGTATTTTAACACCAGTGTTTCTTTGTGTAATCGGCTTGAGAAAGTCAAATGCGCAGGTTCTAATTTTTACAGGAATAAATTTAAAGTTGTGCATCATTATTTTTGTCTAACATTATTGAGTTTACTTTTAAACCGCATAACCTGTTATGGAAATATAAAATGAAAAAAAACTGTATGTCTTAGGACGTCCAACCCCTTATCACTAGCTTTCCGACGAAGGGCGGTAGTCCTGAACCTGGTTTCGTTTTTCTACAAAAGAGTTTACTTATAAATAAACAGATAAGTGACTTATAAATTAGCCAATTCATATAAAATCATGAAGCAATGTTAAACCAGTATTGAAATGCATAGAAAAACAACATCTAAAGTGGTTTGGGCCTCCAGTAAGACAAAAAAAATATGGCTCGCCAAATCTACACAGAAAATACAAAGAGGAAGACCGAGGAAAGCATGGGATCAAGTGGTGGCTGAATGTTTGAAGGATAGAGAAATGTCCTGGAGTGAGGTGATGAGGATGGCAAAGAGCAAGAAGAATGGGCTGTATTTATTCATAAAATTAGTTGATGTTTTTGTAATCTACCGTAACACCTTCAAATAAATAAAGCTATGATTAACAGAACTTATCTAGCTTTTTTAGTTTTTGAGATATAGTGAAAAAAGTAAAAAATGGATTTTTGTATTTTGCCCCCAACTTTTTCATTTGATGTCGAATTTCATTTCTGAAAAAACTTTTTCATGGCCACTTTTTGCAAGGAATCAAAATTGCCAATAATTATAGTCCTAATTTAACCGAAGTCGTAACTCTTAGACTCTTACCGTTTACGAGATCCCCATAGTGGCCCTCGAAAAACGAGAACCCTGTATATAAAATCCAAATTTTTTTCTCAGATAATGTAGAATATAATTTTAATTTAATTTAATTATAAATTTAAATTTAAATAATTTAAATGAAATAGTAATTAAATTATTGAAGAAAAAAAACAATCAGACATAATATTACATGATTTACAAGCTTTGTATGAATTGATTTTAAATCACATTTTTCATTGCCGTAGATCTACTTTTTAGGAGGGCTAGGGTGGAAATCTATGAACATGCGTACTTTCGAAGGGGTGAAATAACCCTTCATATAATATGACGTACTGGAAAGTACCGGTGAAAAACTTTACATCGATATTCACAATCATGCCTTCATGTAAATTAGGGTACGCTACATAGCAACAACTTCATTATAATTTACAATATTAAATTATTAACCTACACAATAAGTAGACGAAGCATGCTATGGCCTACAAAAACTGTTTGTACCTTGTAATTTTATCGATAGTAGTAAGATGTAGTAAATGGATACTTTAAAATTATGGAAAATAAGTTATGATAACCTAAAAAAAAAATGGTTGACTAGAGCAGGGATGACGAACCTTTTTACGTTTGCATGCCAATTTTTTAAAATTTTCACATACTGAAATGCTGGCCAGGTAACTTTTGAAATGAATATTAATGGGAAAAAAATATTACTGATTGTGAAGAGTATAATAATTGTATTAAATTAAAAAAATTATTGACTAATAATAGAAATTTGTTATTAAACAACAACTAAAGGTACAAAATTAAATTTTAAAAGAAATATTAAATATTTTACCAATAAAAAGATATAGTTAGACCAAAATAATAACTGCACATTACATGTGTTTACTTTTCAAACAACATTAATTAAGTAGGAACCTACAATAAGAATTAAAATATTAGTTTTTAATGCGATTTTTGTTGTTGAACGCTTTTTGTTAAGTTTTCTTTATCACTCCTAAATATTTAAATCTATCTACCTGTTCCAACCTAAGCCCATTTAAAGTGATGTTATGCCCTTTGTTCTCTGTTGTGACGATCATGGTTTTAGTTTTTTCAGTATTAATTTTTTCCAAGTTTCTAGATTATGTTGCAGATTTTTTTCTGTTTCCGCGACTAAGACCATGTCGTCTGCGAACATTGGCTCCGTTACGTTTTTTTTCCATTTTTCCGTTGCCAAGGTGAAACGGTCTCATTTTTTGTTTTAGTTCTTTAATTGCCCCATCCATAACTACTGACAGTGAGAATAGTAACGGACTCAGCACGCATCCTCGTTTTAAACCCTATTCTGTTTCAAACTCTGCCGATTCTTCATTTTGGGTTCTTACGATATTTACCGTTTTAAAATGCACATGTTACATCATGTCAAAACCTTCAGAAACATACTGATCGTTTAAATATTTTCAAAACAGTTAATAAAACCCTTTCGTTAATCGGATAAGCAATTTTCACAAATGTCAAGTATAAAATGCATTTTTAAATGAAAATACAATAGATTACAACATTTATTTTACACATTTAAAAATATTGTCACAAAGTAACGTTAAAATCTTTGGAATGTTTGTTACCTAAAAAATCACATTTAAAGCAAATCAATTAACTAAATCTGAGTTAATCATCTACATGTTACGTCTTTTTTACTATATTATATTTCATTTTTTCAGCAATTTCATCATTTTTGTCATAGAGCCGTTGATTGAGTTTTTCAAAGTTAATTGGAGGTCCAGTTCCCCCATATTCTGGAGGCAATATCTGTGGATCTATGTAGTTGTGGAGAGACTCCCAACTCTGGTGAAATTTAACCTAAAACATAAGAAAATAATTGTAGTAAAATATTATAAAAAACGAATTCTTGGTACAATAAACACAGCCTTGATTAGATTCTAGGGACAACATATCGTGACCTTCCCTTGTTAGCATATACTGTGTAAATGAGCTGCATAGACATTTCTCAAAGGTAAATTGTGATTTACACCCAACTTTGGCCATTTAATCGCCTCTCTAACTCTTGTAATAAAAAAGTAACACGTGCAACGCAATAGATTATTGTCGCCCTATATACATAAAATTAAAAAGCAATGCAGAAGATGTATACTTACACCTTCTTTAATTTTAGCACTTAAAAACGGCCAACATATTTTGAGACTAGCATTAACAAGAGTTGAAGTGTTGACTATATGATACACCAATTGTTTCAAAGGATAAACGTCTGTCAGTTTAGATCCAACACGCAAATTTGAAGGTGTCAGCCATTTAACTAATTTCAGAGAGTATCCTTTCGTGTCCATTAAGATAGTTATGCCGTTTGCTTGGGTCTCTGGATCGTCCATCACAAGCTCCATCCACAGCGCATCTGTGTGCGCCATTTGCAGCATGTTTGTTTTGGATGTGTCTATGTTCCCTGTAGAAAAAAGCAGTTTAAACTGGAGTAAAGAAACATTCACACAAATATTATTACTCAATTGTGCTAAGAAAATTGGACGACCTACTATATCTCTTCCAGGTAAAAAAGCTTTAATGTTCAAATCTATGAGTTCCTTAACGTCCAAAGGCGAACATGTTGGAAACCATTCAGGATGTTCCAGTAACGCGTCGTAATGGTCATTAAACTAAAAACAAAAAAGCTTGTATAATTGCTTTGGAGTAAATCTTGGTTTTTTTACCCGTTTGAAAGCCTTTTCGACATCGAAATGTGTACAATGAAGGTATCGCAAGAGATATGCGTCATCACTCCTACAATTCGTGAATTTTTTGTCAGCTGGAAATAAAAACTTAAATAGAATTATTGGAGACAAACCACTGAACAAAATAAAAAGTTTTTAATGATAGGTAGAGAAAAAAAGTTTTTTTTCTAATACGTTTTAGACTGAAAAGTTACAGTTTATATTATAACAGTAGTAGAAATTTTGTGCGAACCAATAACAGCAGTTCCCAGGAATTTATAACAACAGTGGAAGTAAGACAAGGAGGCACATTACTGCTCTTTATAATTCTTATGAATAAAATAATTAAAGAATGTAAGCAAAACACAAAGAAAGTCTACTGGGGTTGGAATAAACTAAAACCAATATCCTTAACACAATAATTAGCCTTTGCAGATGATGTGATGCTATTAGCTAAAAGAGAAAAGGGCTTGCAATTCAATCTAGACGTATGGGCAGATACATTAAGTAAATATAATATGAATATGAATATAACAAAGAAAAAGGCTATGGTTATAGCGAAAAATATGAACCAGTTGCAATTATGCTAGAACAAAAAAAGATGGAGCTGGAGGAAGATCTGAATAACAGAATAGCGGCAGCGACGAAATTTTACAGCACTTGGTATTTTAAAATACGTCTTGTCTTGTGAAAGGTCCTAAAATGTCTCGTCACCTAACATGGAATATTTTTGCACTAACATATTTTTATTAATATGACAAAAATATTAGACTAAAACAATTTATGAAAAAAATATAAAATCACAGAAAGTAGTAAAAGAGGAACTTTATAAACTGCAATTGTTCAAAATATTACACAAATATGAAACATAAACTAAACGGAATAAAAATTTAGGCAAATTTTTGTTGTAAAATTATTCGACTTTATTTTAAAGTTACCTCGTATAGGACTTTTACATAGGTACTCCTTAGGAGTCCATAGACACCTGCTTCAGAACGAAATCGTAAAATAGTGCCTTACATAAACTTTCATTGCAAACATTTCAGTAAATTTTATAAAAAAAATTAAATGTAATATCTCGCCTAATTTCATTTACTAAAAGCACGTTTCTATTAAATAAGCAAAATTACTTTAACAATTTGTTTTGTTAACGCTTATAATTTCTCTCATTTCTAAGATTTGCATTAAAAACAACTCATCTTAAATAAAATGCTCGCTCGTATTCAACTGTTGCATGCTAATTTATTAAATATACTTCCATCTTACATATTTTTACGATTTTGATAATTGTTACAACTTCATATTGATTTAGCAATCGTGTTTTGAAATAAATGTACATAGATTAATAGGAATACCCGGGTACGTATATTTCAAAGTAATTATTTGTATGAAAAACTTTATATCGATTGGAATCGAAAATGTTTCTGCTGACTAGGCAACCCACTATACACTTCTATAGCTTTAAATATTTATTTACTAGTTTAATATTGCTTTGTACATTTATATTGTGTTCTTTAGCTTAATTTAAAAAAAAATGGAATGATTTTACAATGTTCAATATACAATTAGAAACTCTATCGTTTCCTGCCTCTTCCAGGGACAGTTTTTTTTAGGAGTAACCAATTTTTTTAAAAACGTATTTAGAGGAAAAATAAATATCGATATTCATCATTTAACATTGCTTGTTAATTATTAATGTCGAATACTGTCATGAAATTAAATAAAATTGTTTAACGTAAAATTACATTGTCATAGACGTTTTATAATTATTACATTGGCAACAGCAAATTAGAAAAACGGATCAAAATATTAATATTAATCAAACATAATTGCTCATTAAACTGCTTACTTACTCAACTAATCAATTAACTGTGCGATATAAACAATTAATTTACTATACTATAATATTTACTAATAATATTTATAAATTAATTACCTAGTTGGTGTATATTAAAATGTCGTGCAATTAAATTTATAAATATAGCAAAAGTGTGAAATATCAATTATATCATACTATGGCAGTTAAGTAATAGATATATCATAAACATTTATTTAATTATAGATCACGTGTTGAGAAATAAAAATTGATAAACAAATCTGCATTAACAAGAATTACCTACTTTGTGTTGGCACTTTATTTCTTTTAATGTAAGAAAATCGACTTATCTGTTAACATTGACACTTATAAGTACCGACCTAAATTATATTTTGCGAAAAGAATATTTCTGTTGATGTAGGTTAATTTTTAAATATTTTTAAATACAAGTGACATTTCATTCAAAAGCAAAAATGAAATGCTGTTTAAATAAAAATATCTATTAGGGCGTCCCATAGAAGAAAACACGACTGCTAAAGTTATTTACCATGTTAAATTATTTATAGTCGTAAAATGTCAATTTTATTTTTAAAACTAGTAGGAATTTTAAACAAGAAAAAAATGCCTTTATTAATTTACCGACGCATTTTTCAAGCTTTTTTAATATCGGGTACTATCTATATTTATTTTGCTAATAAAACCGAATCTCCATTTCTTGAGAGTTACTAATAGTGTCTTGAATTAGGTGGGTAGTTAAAAACATAGACTATTAATACTTTTGGATTGTAAAACATTGTTTCTTTTGTGTAATTTTGTGCTTGTCACGGTTTAAGTCTTACAAACATGGCACCACTAATTGTGGTGTCAACTAACATTGGTACCAAAGTGCGTTATGTACATTGTACATTACGTGGCCCTTCGTTTGTAGGTATGTATGTGTTGTGTAAAATGTGTTCAGTGGTATTAACATGGTCTGTAAACAATGGAGTTGAACAATATAGGTCAAAGACGTGGTTTAAAATTAATCAACACGAATATATTTCAACAAATTAATGTACATTTGAATAAACTAAAGTAAAAACATTTCAAGAGATATTGCAATAATAATTTTAGTTCAAAAGTATAAGTCAAGATAAGGTTAATACACTTAAGGTGTTGCCAATAATTAAAAATTTAATTGATTATTATAGTTCAAAAAATTAGTTTAATACCGCTTTGGGTGCTGCCAATAATTAAAAAATAAATTAATACGATAACAGAGAAATTAGGAATGTTCTACACATCGTGTCAGTTATTAAGTATACAAAAATTTAAGGTTAAAAAGTTAAATAATGTAATTGTAACGTTACCCAAGGAAAAATGGTTGCATGTTTACAGTTACGTTACAATATTAATAATTTTCTGTGTCACGACTTACTAGTTTTTACAGCATTTTAGTTAAGACAAACATGCAAACCTGATATTATTAAAGAGAAAATAATAACACTTTTTAGTGTTATCAAAGACAGCTATGGTTCCTATCACAACAAAATACAACTTTGTAATTTATCTCGCGATATGAATTATGTTTAACAAATGAATATAGCTATTTTATAGATTGTTAAAGTGTTTACAACTTTCTTATCAGTAACTTGTTTTTATTTACAAATTCAACGGAGTTATTTCAGGTTTAAAAAAGTTGCTTCTTTTAGTTTTTCTTCTGTACTCTGTGTGCCATAAATTTGTTTTAAAATATGAAAATATCGTTGAGTGGTATTCTTAAATAGGATCTACGAGATCTCTGCAGTGTACCACTTGTTTGGTTCGCCCTGTATTTATATTTTCATGTCTTTAAAGCATTATAGAACTTTGGAAACATCCTGTATTAAACATGTTGTTCTTTATTTAATGGCAAATATTTTAAACTCAAGTTTCAGCCTAAAAGACTGCATGGTTATTGCCCAGAAACCCCAATCTTTTACCTTCAACAATTCCGCAATTTAGAAAGAACCGCGTTTCATCAGAAGACTTGATATTCAAGTGTTGTTCAAAATATAGTCCTTTGTTTTCAATTGTGCATAATAAATGGTACGATGCAAAACTGACAATTCTGTCTCTGAAGATAAAAAGAAGTCAAAGTCTTTTTCTGCTTATTACAGCGTTGCCACGTTTTGAGACAAAAAACTGATTTGTGTGTTCGTAATTGATTGTAATAATGAAATACGTGCATTTATTAAATATTCAATACCAGCAAATATTTTAATGTAAGCAGTTATAAACCAATACTGTTTGGAAAACTTATTAATCTATGTTCGTGCTAAGTCATACCTTTAATCAAATTTCTCAGCTCTTCAACACATTCTTGAAGTTCTTCATCTGTTAATGCTTTTCCAGAGGAATCAACAGCAAAATTTTCTTGCGGTGGCATGATTTCACGAAACCTGTGACACACATAAAAACAGACCACTGAATATGTTATTTCAACTTCAGGCACAGTTTTAGAGTAACCGTAACAGGTGAAAAGCAACACTGACCTTAGCAAAGGTCTGATTCAATATGAACTTGTTACTAACTACTCATTGAAATATAATATGTGCAGTGATACTTTGCAACATGGTATGTGTAAATAACATTGCACAAATCAGCATTATCGACAATTATATGCTCGCTATATTACGCGTGGATAAATTTTTAAATTGCAACGCTCAGATTTGCACTTTATTAAAACTTGTCTATAAACAAATATGAAATATTTTGCTTAGTAACAATGGTTATCTTAATTTCTATCAGTGTATGGAAAAACTGAATAAAACACTCAAATTAACCAAACATCCGGCATAAACAGAAACTAATAAACCATAAATTTGAAATTTTTATATCATACTAATAAATATCCACTCAGTTTTGGTTGGGTTTTACAAAAACAGAGCCAGGAATGTGTCATGTTTATTTTTAGATCGATGAGATTGCCTGACAAATCAATAAGTTTTGTAAGGTAAACTAATACTTAATTAGCATGTTTCAATCGTGTTTGACTTGTACATATTTGTGGTAAGATTTATTATGCAGTAAAAACGTATGCTTCTTCGACAAGTTTGCACCAAAATAACTATCATTTACAGCTTGTAACAACGACTATACAGGGTGTGTAAAAATTGGCGGAAGCGCTACACGTGGCGATGTTCTTCGTAAAATTCAAAAATCTTAATACGAAAATATTGTACCATGCTTGTTGTGTCTGCAAGAGGTCCTCAAAGTTTTGACATTTAGTCCTTTAATAAGCGTTATTATTTAATACTTGCAAATGAAAAAGCTGCAATTTGGAATAAAAATAAATTTCGAATAGTATTTTTTCCTAGATATTGTGTTCTTCCTTTCAAAAATTGGTGTTAAAAATATGTAAATCACTGATTTGAATGAAAATAATACATATGGCAACATTGTTATTAGCTGTCATCGCTGTTTTTCTCGTAATTATTTCTAGTTTGTGTTTTACGATACCCAAAAGTTTGCAGCTATGTTTACGAACTGAAGGCTTTCAGTTCGAACAAAAATTGTAAATATCTAAGTAAAAATTGCTGATAAAAAAATGTCCAAATGCAAATCAATGTATGCAATGTTGCCAATTTTTTTTTCTTTGAATGGTTCCTGAGGCCATAGGAAGCATGGTACAACATTTTTGTATCAGGATTTTCGACTTAGAATTTTACGAAGAACATCGTCACGTGTAGCGCTTCCGCCAATTTATACACACCCTGTATAAGAGTTATCACTATATTACTCTGAATATATCTAAGTAATTTAATAATCTTATAACGAATAAAAATATAACATTTCTTCTTTTAAGCACAGAATTTCTTATAGACCAGTTTTAAGAAAACTGCTACCTACAGGAAGGGACTACAGCCCCGATACTGGTCTACCATTTCTCCAAGATTTGCTTTATAAAATGAGTTATGTTATCTAAATTTAACTTAATTAATGAATAAAATATTTGAATATTTAATGTATGTAATATAAATATATCTTGTCTTCAAGGAATCTACAAATAAAGAGATCATTCTCCAAACTAGTGTAACATATTTACCAGACTTTTTCATTAAAAAATAAGCATGGAGATTTGAATGATTAATTTTTGTAATACTTATAATAAATAGTTTTTAAACATAACTTATCTTCATATCAAAAATATCTTGCGTAAATGTTAGACCAGGATAAGTTTCATTAGTTGCAATCCTATTACAGGAAATCCTTTTAAAAAAACAGATTTTTAAGTAAACGGCTTTACTTAAAGTTGTGTGGGTATATGCATCTATTAATTTGTTTATTACATGTTATTAAACCTTATTCAGAATTGCAACAGAATATTTTTAATATTGCGCTAGGCATAATTTGCATTTAATTAAAAGGTTCGTTAGTTTAGCTGAATCACTTCCACATACGAACGTCATAACGATTTTTCAGTGATACTGATCAGTCATTTCCTCCTTTCAGAGGACATGAAAAGTAGGTATAAA
Source organism: Elmis aenea (assembly GCA_947652605.1). NCBI lineage: Eukaryota > Metazoa > Arthropoda > Insecta > Coleoptera > Elmidae > Elmis > Elmis aenea. The sequence goes on from OX393580.1 coordinate 5,472,616, forward strand.
GTTTTGTTCAGATTGGGTAATCATTAATTTGGATACAAACTGCGTCATGCAGACTCATATTTTAGGATCATTTTCATCAATGTGAGATAGAAATTTTAAAATAATTATCCTAATAACATTTAACGTCAATACAAATAATACAATGTTGCAGGAATTTTGATGTATTTTTAATTGGTTCTCAATTATTTTTAACGATTTTGTTACGTTATATAACCTACAGTAAAATTCGCTAGGACCAAATATGTACATATTTCGCTATACAATCCACTGTTATAATAAGTTAGAAAACGCTTTCCTATAATTATTATTATTTATTTAACTACACTAATTCTTTAGATAATTTAGTTTTCTCTTGTTTCTTGATATATAAGGTTAAATTGAACGATGGTTTGCTGGTTTTTAATTCTTTAGTACAAACAATTTAGGAAAACAACCGCAAACAAAGTTATCGAAGCATTTTTTGTAGTGTGATTATAATATAAAACAAACATCCACACTAAAAATATCAAATCAGTGTTGAAATTATCCATAAAACTGAATAAAATTACAATTTTTTTTCACATTTTCCACTACAGTAAATAAGTTAATATAATTTTGAAAAACAAATTTGTGAACATTTGCTAGTATTTATGTGCAATTATGTTTTCTGAAATATGTTATCCAAAAATCTACTAAAATTAAGCAACAGTAAAAACAAAACAAAACAATACTCCATTGATTAAATGTTTACACTAGAGCGCCTCTTGTGGTGATTGAACTAGTATGAATCTGTTTCAATATAGGATTACATATCCACTACATCCTTTAGAATAGAGAAATAGCTAACTTGGCTAATATTTTTAGTTTTTCAAGAAAAATTTATATTTTGTTTCGTGGGTTTTAAATTAGGTAGGTACTGTTAAAAAAGTATTTCTTAACCATTGTAATAATTTGTATTTATTGTAGTTATCAAAGTACTCCTATTATATTATAGTTACCTCCCTTGTCTTTTTATGCTTAATTTGATGTTCTATGAACATTTCCCAATCTTTTCTTTATAAACTATAACGCAAAATTGTGCATATGATGCCTTTATACGATGTTTAAAATTTTTAATAATAACAGTAATATACCATTATTCAAATGACCAAAAAAATAGTTTTCTTGGAAAGTTTAAAAATTGAGTGTGGTTGCAAATGTTTTAAGTATACAGGGTGTCCACACAGAAGAGATCTCGTAAACGGTAAGAGGTACAAAGAAATTTAAATTACACAAAAAGTTCCTCTTTTTGACACGTATTTAGTGATGCTTTAATGTTTTAAAAAAGTTTCATGGCACGCTAGATAATAAACCAAAATCAAAATGGGATTTTTTTTTAAATCGGTAATACCTTGGTTATACTTGTTGATACAAAAATATTCTTGGGGAAAAAGTTGTAGATTTTTTTGCGTAATGTAAAATGAAAACATTCATTTGTTTCAATATTGTTTAAATCCTTAGATAAATTACAAGCTTTCATTTTTTTAAATGGAAACCATAGTTGGTTATGACTTCATGGGGAAGGCTTTTTTCCTTTTTTAAATAATTTAAGGTATAATGTATTTATTTTGATATTTAGGCTCAAAACAAATAAAATGTATCAAAAAGTCTGTATTGAAGCTATGAAGTGCTATGAATTTAAACAATATTAAAACAAATAAACGTTTTCATTTAAGTGCGTTGAAAAATCTACAACTTTTATCCCAAAAATATTTTTGTACCATCAAGTATAACCGAGTTATTAACGGTTTAAAAGGAATCCATTCAGATATTTGTTTGTTATCTAGCATCTAGCGTACCAACGAACTTTTTTAAAACATTAAAGCATCACTGAATAGGTCTCACAAAGGGAAACACTGTCCAATTTAAACTTCTTTGTACGTCTTACCGTTTACGAGATCCCAATAGTGGCCCTACTATGTTGAAAACCCTGTATAGTGCTCAATTCGTCCGGACAACTGCACTTTTCAATAATTTAAGCATCTTTCTATCTCTAATAATAAGCGAAACAGCCTTGTGATCTCGCCAAATTCGAACCACTCTGTGAGCCAAACTATAACTGGGCATTAATAAAAATCAAAATTTACAGCGGAAATACGTTTACCTACAAACTACAAATTAGTACAATAAAACAAGAATAAATACCTGTTGACATATTACATCAACTCGAGCAACGAACGCTTGAAAATTTGATTCACCAAACACATGGCTAATTGCAGTTGAACGCTAAGTTTCAATTAATCTTCATTGAAGAATAAATTAAGAAAATTGCACCAACTCAACGGATAAAGTAAACATAAAGAACACTACCACAACTATGACTAAATATAACCACACATGACTTAAGAGTTTAATGGCGCTTTCATTGACCCACTTACAAGCTCTTCAATGCAAGATGAATTCTTCAATTTAATAACGTATAATACAAGAGGAAGCGAGCGGTGGTCCGCCGAGCAGCATGCGATCCGACATGATTTTACACTTCAGAGATTATTCGTGTCGTTACTACTAGTTACTAGAACGTAATTATGCGAGGATATTCAAAAGGAATAGAATATTTGCAAACATTTATGCAGTGAGTTAATCATAACAGCAAAAAATGTTTGCTCATGGCTTAGTTCTGATTCATTAATTTTAATTAAAAAACTTCGAGTTATGTAAGTCACGTAAAATTATCTGGATTTTTTTTAAGTTCTAAACAGTGTAAAGGTCTAACTTATAAATTAAGGTCACAATTATTTTAGTTAATGTGTGTCATTTTTTTGCGTCGATTGACGTATCATGACGCGTTCGCTTGCACTGCTTACCAAAATTATGTAAAAGGCAGGGCAAAACTTTGGATACAATTTATCTAGAATGCTAGGTACTGAAGATTAAAATTTGTTATCAGCTAATTTTCGTGCGTTCAGGATTTATGACAGTACCTATTGAGGTTGAAACACGACTTCCTTTTTAACCGAAAACAGACTAAAACTTTCCAAATTTTAAAAAACACCCTGTATATTTTCATACAGGGTTGCGCAAAAGTATGAAAACAGACAAACATCTAGAATACTATTGCAGATATAAAAATGAAATTTTGTATCTGAGCGTTATGGTATTTTTCGGATTCGATGAAAATATTAAGGTTGCAATACGACTTCCGGTTCAACCGGAAACGGAGTCGAACTTTGAAATTTTAAATGGAACATCCTGTATATTTTTACATTTTAGGATTCCTCTTAAAGTTTACTTTCAAAAATGTGTAAATTTAAATGATCCTAAGTCAACCGTTTTCGTAAAATTTACATTTTTATTAAATTTTTGAGCAATACAGCACTTTTAATTTTTTTTTTACATTTAAGTTACTTAAAAAAGCAGTAAAATTTCGTTTAAAAATTAGATTGGCAATAGATTAATTAACACTTTGCGCTAGCTATATTTAAAAAATATTATACAGGGTGTGTTTTACGCTTGGTCAAACTTGTGAAACATCGATAAGTCATTTTTGTTAAATACAAAAACCTGTATACTAATGTAAGTTCTTACCCTAATGCATCTGTACGCAGCTTTAGAGAATAAATGTAGGTATGTGCCCGTATGAAAGCGAATTACAATCAGTTTAAATAATCTTGTTGCTAATCATATTATGCTAAAACGCCTACAAAAGCATATTTTACAAAAATATATTAACGAAACTGTTAAAATATTTATATTTGCAAAAAAGTGTAGATTTTTGTTAGGTATAAACTTTATTACATTAAATAACGATAAAATTGAAGTGGTGATCATCTCTGATACAGCTTTAATAACTTATTGTTCTATTTATAAAGTGTTACTCACTGTAAACCGTTGATTTATAATAATTTCACTCACTCTTTGTAATTTTCTTGAATCCAAGTTCTTTTTACAAAACAAATATTTTGTTTAAAATTGTCTCTGTTAAAATCATTTAATTTCTGTCAATTTCGATAGATAACAATTTGTGCTTTTAAAAATAGACGTTGCAACAAATTTTTAACACTACACATTAAAAAACGTCCCGATTCTCAAGTACTTGAGTTCAAAACAAATATCAAACTACAACTTTACATTACAAAGAAGCAATAAATTCGATTAAATTATTCATTTTACTAAACACAATTCGACTGTTTGGGACCTAGTCAGGTACAAAGATTGTTCCAGCTCATTACTAGTCACATTTTGCTTGTTTAAGGTCAAGATAATTATGTAAATTTAGGTAAAAAAATTTGATGATTTAGCATAGCCGCACAAATTAATTCCAAACACAGCATATGTTAAATATGCTAAAAATGTGTTCAAGAACTGGCATACAAGTTATTCCTTGAAACATTACTAAAATTAAAATTAACGTATAAAAAACATAAACAAACCATGGCAACCACCAAAATGATTCGTTTAGGTAATATTGGAATATTTGATGGTTCATGTTTATTTATTTTATTTTTTACTCAAAAATTGTAGGTTTAACAAGAAAAACTAAAGTATAAAAAAGGTTTCTAAATAAAGCAAGCTTTCAAATAAAAGTTTTTAAATTGCAAAATTTTAACCCGCTATAAGGTTCTGATAAAAAAAATTCAACAGGGGTCGCACTTTGCAGTTCCCTGTGAACGATGATTGAAAATATTACTTTGGGAAACCTTTTTATGAGTATAAAACATCTACCAAATATCATTCTCCTACATTTATCCAAATTTGAGAAATAAAATAAAAACCTAATTTTATCGCTCCCCTTTAGGGAGGTATAACTCCGAAAGAAGGCGTCTAAAGAAAAAAAATTATATGAAAAACACCCCTTAATTTTCGATAAGGAATCACCACCTGAATTTTTTTCGCAATATTTAAAAAAACCCCCTGTATATTATTGATCCTCTGAAGCCCGCTTAACAAAACTAGCAATTACTATTTTAAGGAAACAAATCACAAAATTACATATCTATGTATAGTATTTTACAACCTTAACATTAATTATTACTTTTAGCAGATTATGAATGAATGCTAATGAAGGGTGAATTATAATATTTTGCAAGTGTGTAAACAACAGATACAGTAAATTACAAACAAGAAACCAAGGTTGATTTAAACTATCCGACCGGAAATGGAAGTACGCAATGAAATCGCAAAAATAATATGTACATACCGTCAACTGTAAGTGAGCATAAGGCTGTAGGACATGTACTAACAACTACTTCACCAATGATGTAGCATAACCTCTTTAATTGTAACTCTTGATAAGATAAAAAAGCATCATAATACACAAACTAACCGTCGAACCTTTCACGTAACCATAGATATAACTTATCTTCTTTATAAACTTCGAAGTCATGTGTCAGTCAGCAATTTAGTTAACGTTTGAAATACAGTAATTACTTAAAATGTAAACTGCAAATATAATGTTTGCACCATTATACTTCAAACAATATTTAAAGTATTAGTAAGCTACTATACAGGGTGTGTAAAAATTGGCGGAAGCGCTACACGTGGCGATGTTCTTCGTAAAATTCTAAGTCGAAAATCTTTATACGAAAATGCTGTACCATGCTTGCTGTGTCTGCAAGAGGTCCTCAAAGTCTTGACATTTAGTCCTTTAATAAGCGTTATTATTTAATACTTGCAAATGAAAAAGCTGCAATTTGGAGTAAAAATAAATTTCGAATAGTATTTTTTCCTAGATATTGTGTTCTTCCTTTCAAAAATTGGTGTTGAAAATATGTAAATCACTTATTTGAATGAAAATAATACATATGGCAACATTGTCATTAGCTGTCATCTCTGTTTTTCTCGTAATTATTTCTAGTTTGTGTTTTACGATAACCAAAAGTTTGCAGCTATGTTTACGAACTGAAGGCTTTCAGTTCGAACAAAAATGGTAAATACCTAGGTAAAAATTGCTGATAAAAAAATGTCCAAACGCAAATCAATATATGCAATGTTGCCAATTTTTTTTTTCTTTAAATGGTTCCTGAGGCCATAGTAAGCATGGTACAACATTTTTGTATCAAGATTTTCGACTTAGAATTTTACGAAGAACATCGTCACGTGTAGCGCTTCCGCCAATTTATACACACCCTGTATATTAATAATGACTTAAAGAATTTAAATACTATGCACAAATCATTGCTATGATTCAGGGAGATTAAAAGTGAGAATTACAAAAACAACAAACTGAGAAACATACAGGTTGTATGATTCACTACATTGGTGTTTAAGGTACTATTGAAAATGAACGAATCATTAGACTAGCAAAATGAGTGTTTTTACGTTCCTAGTAAGAAATAAACTGAAAATATACATAAAGCCTAGTTTCCCAGACATTTCAATTTTATTATTTTATTATTAATGATAGAAATGAGACAATAGTAATTTGGTATGTAAAGGCGTAATAATTGACAAAGCTTGCTTCGTTTTTAAGATATATATGTAGTTCAGCACTACAGGCCTACAATGCCCATGGCTTCAAATTTCTTTAAAAAAAAATTCCACTCGTTCCGGTCTTCTGCTTTCTCCTTCCAGTATCCCTAGCCGCAACATGTCTTCTTTACTCCTTCCATCCACTTTCTCTTCGGTCTGCCTCTCTTCTTTTTCCCATTTTCTCCCATTGTTAATCCCTTTTTTACCAGTCTGCTTCCTTCCATTCTTATTACATGCCCGAGCCATCTTAATCTTTGTATTCTCACCGCGTGTGACACACTAGGTTTTTTGTACAACTCCAGTAACTCCTGATTTGTCCTTCTCCAGCCAATCCCTTCTTCCTTTGCACCCTAGTATTTTCCGCAGTATTTTCCTTTCCCATATATCAAATTTAGCCTCACTTTGTTTGTTAAATGATAGAACGTACAGCGACCTGCCGGCAGGACCAAAACAACTCACTTGAGTACTTTACAAATGATTAAATTATAGGCTTCTCGGTTCTTCTAGCAGGATTAAAAGTCCTATGGAAATATTCGTTACATTTCAAGCTAATAGCGCATTTTTTTACCATAACTGTACGTCATTCCGTTTTAAAGTTACACCCTGTTGAAACTAGTCGTCAAGATGTTCCGAGTCGGGCAACGCGTTTCAGCTGCGACGAGCGGCGACCAATTTCGACAGTAAAAATAACAATTCGTGGAGTATTTCGCAATTTGGTGACCAGTGGCAGTCCGCAAAATGTTGGGGCACGATAAAAAAAATAATAAAATCAAAAAACTCTGCCTCTGTATTATGGGACATTGATAAAAATACTATGAAAATTTCATTAGATGCCCTAACAGTAGAAGACAATAATATTCCCGGTATGTACCATTTCAAAATTGTACTAATATAATATAATATGTATTAATAATAAAACTAAACAACCCAGACGCAAAAAGGAGGGAAATTATAAGTTTAACACGTGTTTTTGTGCGTGTCATGACGCGCTCGCGCGTTTATGTGTGTGAGTGTGTGTACGTACGCGTGCGTGCATTCTGTGTGTCTGCTGTGGCTCATCAACGTGTGTCCAATTTTGATACAGTCTTTTTTATTTTGATTAAAGTTAAGGTATATCTCCGGGAAGGTTGATAGCCATATTTAGTCATCAGTTCAAAAGGTTTTTTATATTTAATTTGTTAATGATAACAATGAGAATAATGTGTAATGTGTGTTTTTTATTGCCAATTTATAAGATAGAATATATTGTTAGTATTATTAAGTTACCATTTTATAATTGTTTTTTACAGTACTTTATTACTTATAGGTAAGAAATAGAATTTTATGTTTAAATTTGTTAAAATAAACTTTGCGAGATTTACACGACTTTGTTTTGACGTCAGCTACCACGCCACTGGATTCATATCACATAACAATATTTTAAAATTAAAAAAAATGCCTATTAATACGCTTCAGATTTACTACATACTGTCCGCAGGACACTAACATCCTTCCGGAAGGACAGCCTTATTTGCGCATGTCTCTCCTACATGCAGGACCAACTTTCTGTACAAAAGTACTTCTACGAGCGCTTCCAGCAGGACAAAGCTCTGTACGTTCTATCATTAAGTACCCACACTTCACATGCATAAGTTACTGTTGGTCTAAACTACCGAGATCACTGTAAAGACACTTTTCGTGACAAACAAATATCAACTTTTTACTTTATTCATTCTCGAAGCCATCCTTTTCGTAAGAAATAATATTGATCTGTTCGAAGTGAATATAAGAAACCATGCAGCCAATACCCGACATAAAAAAATCTAAAGCCCGATTGCTTCAAATATACCTCTCCAAAAAAATGTTGCCTCTATAATTATTGCAATATATAACAAATTTAACACATCACCTGAGAGTATAAAAAATCTACCCATCCCCGACTTGAAGAAAATATTAAGAAATGTTCTAATTTCTAAAGCTTACTATGGAGTTGGTGAATATCATAATGACGCTTACTTTAAAAAATCCTTTAAGTAAATATAATTTTATGTTGTATATATGCGTATATATGTGCATTATCATTATTGTAACATGTCCTACGACTTTTTGGAGTTTCAGAACAAATAAAGACTACTACTACTACTATGTTGTAACAATTATTATACTTTACCTTATTCTTTTTGTACAGTAATGTAAGCACTGACACCAAGTTATTAATGTTCTTACACTTAAAACCAACTGTAATAATTTGCACTACTACTGGCAGATTGTATTAAAATACTGACAGATTAATCGATTAAATGTCAACCTTGATTAGATGTTGAAATTTCGCTAAAAACAACCTTTAGTGTAACATAAATAATCAACACGTCTGTGTAAAGTAGATTTTAATGTAGTTAATTTTTACATTTACTTTACGTTATCACTAAATAATCTATGGAAGGCAAACATCCCATTGAGTAAATATAGATTAAATTCTAATGGAAATAATCGCAAATCCAGTTGTTGACCCTAAATTTCGGCGAGCTGCAGCGACCATGATCTTAAAACTGGTTTTTTTAATACATGCAATGACGCAACTTTATTTTGCAAGTCTTGGCTAAATTAATTCATTATGTATTTATTTAAAAAAAAATTACTATTTAGCGTTTCAATGTTTAGCGCTTTACGTGCTACAATTAGATTTTTTTTAAATTTCTTCTCTGCAAATTGATTTCGTGACTCCAACTTGTAGTTTTTTTGGTGTAGTGTTAACTACTTTTAACTAAACAACACTGTTGACGTAAAATCATTAGTAGTATTACATGTTAAGTTTAAACAGTGATTTAACCGTTAATTTCAGATTCAAATATGTGTTGTATTGTCTTAAAAGTTGCCGTGTAAAAGTTGTTTTTGTCTTTGTTTAAATGAACTGCAAAAAAGCTTATTAAATGTTGCTTAATATCCTTGCGTTTGTTAATATACATTTTGATATTTACAATGCAACACAGACAGTAAATATTATTACGTTTATGAATTCCACTAAATTTCTTCTTACACAAATAAATATGCAAGCCTTAACTAAATAAATGGCGCAAAAAATGCATACAAAACAAGAACAGTGCCCCGAGAAATAAATGATTGTGAAAACTCAAGGTTTCAAACATGAAAAGATCAATATTAAGGGATGTAACAGACATAAAGCATAATAATAAGAAAGAAGACGAAGAGTTTTTTACATTTCCAATAGATTTGATTGTTAAAATTATTTTAAACATTGCCAGGATTCAAATTAGTTTTTATTTATATTTAATTTAATCCAAGACTCATACAACTTGCTATAATAAATAATGAAAATTGTAGCACAGTACTATTATTTCCACGGCGGTGGTTCCATTTCGGGTTCCTGTACTGCGACCTATTGGTCTATTGTACCCTCTGGTGATAGCCCCTTACAGGAGTCCAGTGTTTTTGAAAAACTCCAGAATTTTCTTTAGAGGTGTTTCCTGGTTGGTTTTTTCCATCCCTAGAAGCCTACGCCAAAAGGGTGTGAATCCTTCACACTAACAATAGTACGTGAAGAGAAGTTTCTTCTTCTTCATCACATCCTCTGCATATATCGGTCTCTTGAGAGCCCTATTATGTAGGTCTTTGTTTAGGTTTAGGCCACAGTGTCCTGAGACGAGTCCTGTGGCTGCTCTGATGTCTACTCTGCTTATTTTAAGCATTTCTTCTGTCTTTTCTTTAGAGACATATGACAGGATAGCTTTCAAATGGGCTTTTCCTGCTACTTTTTTCCAATGAACATTATGCTCCTGTACCATAGGATGTACCAACTGCGGGTTCTGGTCCGAAGAAAGGTGTCTCGCTGCCAATTTTGGCTAGGCGATCTGCCTTTTCGTTTCCTGGTATATTAGTGTGGCCTGACACATTACACATTACATTATTCCTACTTCCTAGCACGTTAAATGCCCGGATGCAGTTCAGAACGTCCTGAGTTTACTTCTGACGAGCCAAAAGCTTTAAACGCTGCTTGGCTGTCGGAAAGTATGAAGGTTCTTTTATTATTATACGATACTTTTCTAATAGTGTTTTTGCACATAAGTAGCACAGTAACTGTCATACACGTTATATGCAGTGCCGCATTAAATAGGAACGGTTACAAATTTAAAGACCCAAAGGAACCTCAACAGGGTTTGAAGAACTATTTTATTCCTTAAACAGTAGCTTACAACATTCTGTCATCATGCATGTGATAACATAATTAAATTATTGTGATCATAGGTACGTACATATTCATTGTTCCACGTTTAAGTCCGGCACTGTTCATTTGCATTAAATAGTCTTTTTATATGTTATTGAAGTACAATTAATAGCCATAAACGTAAATATAGTTGCATTTCAGCTGTACACATTCTCAACGGAAACTAAACATCTAGAACATCCTGTCTGTTATTATCATGTAACGTTTCAGGTAAAATACTCATTTTATGATTAGTTAGTTAAGTCATGCTTTAATAAAACTCATGTCTGTTAGTTATACAACGTTATCAAACTTAAAAATTTATAGTAATTATAACAGATGCAACAAATAACAATATTATTAGGTAATTTTAAGTATCGAATTTTATATTTAACCTTTTACATTTTATACAGGGTTGTCCACTTTTTTGTAGCAGGACTTTAACAGTCGATACAAAAACTGGAAGAACTACGTTTTTTAATACTGTAACTATATGACTTCATTAAATGTCCGCTAAATAAAACATACCTTTATTTTGACACTCTGGGGTACCCTCAGTTGTTTTTTCTTTTACATGTTTACTTCATTTAAAGAAGGAACATGAGTTTTCAGCTATTAAAAACAAATAAAGTACCTGTAATTTTCATTTTTGAATAATAAATTACAACTTCTTGGTCAGAATTTGTTTGTTGGACAAAGACCTTGGAAATATATCTTACTCTATTTTAAGACTGAATAGTCCACTCTTTTAAGTTTCAAAATATTTTACAACTATATTCAACACATCTTACTCCAAAATAAATTTATTTAATTTGTTAGCATTCATACAGCAAAATATCACATTATGTTTGTAAATATTTAAAAACTAATTATAAAACTACACAAAAATGTTTCAGTACGATTTGGGCTTCTACGTAATAATCAAAGCAATATTTATATAAATTAACCCTGTTCCAGCACTTATGTGTAAGTATTTTCACTTCTTTAATATAATTGGATTTCTGATTAAAGTTGTGCGTCCCCCTTCATAGATTTATTATAAAAATTAAGCTCGTTTTGAGTTTGAAATATCTTGATCCTCTAAGCCTTTTCGTTATTTTCCTCTTTATTTAGTTCCTCGGTGTTCATAGAATAACCAAGGGATTTTAATTCTTTTATTATTGTGTCGTTTCTCTTAAAATAATCGATCCAATCGTTATAGTTATAGTCGGGATGAACACCGCCATATCTTTCGGGTAAGTGTTTTGGATCGACGTGCTTGTGCAAGGATTCCATATTTTCACCGTGAAAATACATCCTCTGTGTCATGACTTCACTGAGCAAGGGTTTGAAAATACTGTAGACCATATCAAACGCCCAAGATTGATTCACTACGTGTAAGGCATGAATTTTCATTGGAAACGATGTCTAAAACATAAAAAAATAGTTAGACCAAAGGTGTAAAACCATTCGTTCAGGAGTCATATCCGCCCAGACTTATAATTAAATTATTTATTTAAATAATTCAGTTTCCTGTATAATTATACTGTGCGTAAAATGTTTCAGTTATGCAACAAAGTTTTTGTTTTGCGAAATGGAGATTCTAAGCAGAGTTAAGGAAGTGACAAAAATAGACAAGGTAAAATGCGAAATGATAAGGAAAAAGGAAGAATGTAAAGATAAAAATTGAAACACAACAACTTTGATGGTTCGGACAAATAACAAGAATGAAAGAAGAACAGCAAAATTGAGGTGGGAAGTGGAAACTGGGAAAAGAAAAAGACCAAAGAAGAAGACATGAAATAACGTGGTAGCAAACTTATATATTTGCGATTTTTTTTACAGTTCAAAACCGTTTCTCGCATCCTAATCTCCATCTTCTTCCCTCGAGCCAATCTTGTTCTTGGAGTCCTCTGTCCTAAATGGCCTCCTCCACTCCTTTTACCAGTTTTTTCTTGGCCGTCTTTTTTCCGCCTTACAAGTGGTTGCCACTTCCATACTCGTGCTGGTAATCGATCTTCTGGCATCCGTCTTAGATGGCCATACCATTTTAATCTCAGCGGCATGACCTCCAGTAACTTTGGTATTCTGTTTTTTCATTATTGATGTTTAAATCCCATTTCTGATATTCCTCGTTTAATTTTCTGAACATGTATTTTATGTCGTCACTGTCTTCTGCCAATACTTGTTGGTCATCAGCAAAAAATAATGTGTACAGTTCTATGTCTTCGCCCATGCTCCTTCATTTTTTGTTCCAGTTTTCTAAAGCTCTTTAATATTTCAGTAATGCTAAATTTATTTGAATTGTAAACGATGAAAAGTAAAATCCGGTACTTCGAAACAACAAATTTTTATGATAAACTATGTTTACTGAATATAAAAAACTGCACCTGTAACACAGTCATGGTGACCTACTATTTAAAAGAAGTTAAATCAAATACGTATTGCGAAAGTTTACAATCTGCACGTTTAGTGTCGCCATCGTTGCGATTTATTAAAGCTAAAATCTTCCTGAGGCAAGGTCATAGCTGTTATACAATAAAAATTTACCTATGTAGGTTCAATAAAATTTTATAATTTTGCTTTATGACTATTTCTATTAGAATTAGGCAACATGAAGCTGTAAACAGTCTAAATATATACCCAGCTAATGAACAGATATACTATTGAATTATAAAAATATTTTTAAATAAATATATCATAGATACTCAAGTACTTGAAGGAATATTTAAATAAAAGTCTGATTTTACAGGACGAATTATTAAACCAAAAGATTTATTGGTATACTTATGGTTTAATAATTCGTCCTGTAAAACCAGACTTTTATTTAAATATTCCTTCAATCATCATTAAAGGACTCAATTCCAATATTTAATACTCAAGTACCTTACACCTATTTACAGCCTATTAAAAAAGAAACAGAATATCTCATTCGGCCAAAGTTTGTCACATTGCTAAAAATAGCCCGAACGACTTATAGACAGAAAGTCAAAGATCCAGGCAAACCGTTTCCATAAAACGAATTTTTATATATTTATTGCCCCAAACAGTTTATTTGTGATACAATTTGAGAACTAAAAATAGAGACCTAACCAATTAAGGACACTAAAAACAATTTCTTTTTAATTTCATTTCTAAAATCAATATTAGGCAGAACCTACCCAAATCATGTAAAGATAAACCTTTATTTAGTATTTGTACAGCTTAATAAATGTTCTTTATTCGATTAACTACCTATCTTAATTTACTGCTTCTTTAACAAAAACACATAGATAATTTCATAAAAGCATAACTAATATTGTAGCAGTCTACATTCGCATTAAATATGATTAATTAACTATATCAAAATTACGTTTTAAAATTTGTGACTATCTTTTTTATATACCCACATTTTTTGGGTAAGAGATTTAATTGTAAAATTAAATTTTAGACTTAAATCGGAAAAGATTGTAAAGAAACTGTTTAAGGCAAGTCAATCTGGTTTTGGTGCTCTCAAAAAAGTTACGGTCAAGAAACAAAAATATTTATATACAGGGTGTTTCTTAAATATTGCGAAAAAAATTCGGGAGGTAACTCCTTATCGAAAATTACGGGAGGCTTTTATACAAAAAAAAAAATCCTTAGACGTCTCCTTTCGGAGTTACACCCCCTAAATAAGAGCGGTAAAATTAGGTTTTTATTTTATTTCTCAAATTTGGATACATGTAGAAGAATGACATTTCGTAGATGTTTTGTACTTATTAAAAGGTTTCCCATAGTAAAATTTTCAATCATCTTCCACCTACACAAAGGCCTGACAAGTGCGACCCCTGTTGTTTTTTTTTTATCAAAACTTTTTGGAGGTTTGGAGTTTTGCAATTAAAAAAATTTTCTTTGAAAGCTTGATTTATTTAGAAACTTTATTATTCATTAACTTTTTCTGCAGAACCAAAAGTTTTTTAGGCCCCTTGTGAAGGTGGGAGATGATTAAAAATATAACGACAGGAAACCTATTAATAGGTACAAAACATCTAGCAAATATAGTTTTCCTGCTTAAATCCACATTTGAAAAATAAAATAAAAACCCAATTTTACCGTTCCTCTTTAGGGAGGTATAACTCCGAAAGGAGACGTCTAAGGGGAAAAAATTATATAAAAGCCACGTTTTAATTTTCGATAAGTAATTTTTTCACGAATTTTTTCGCTATATTTAAAACACATCTTGTATATAAAAAAATCATAACTAAATAAATAATATTAAATAAAATTAAACTAAACGAAAATATTATTCACTCAAATGAATTGCGCGTTACTAAATGAAAAACATTGGTTTGTATTTTTGAAATCTCAACCAATAAAAGTATTTTAATTATCTCAAATAACGTAGATGGTGCAATTTATTAGAAATTTATATTTATTTATTTTCAAATGCATCAGGCAACTCCATTCTTGCAAAACAGTTAAACGTGTAAAGTTTCTGTACAATGCAATGAATTAAGTAGTAAACAACTATTTATAGAACTGCGATGTTAAACTGACAAACAAATGGAGCTAATTCTTTCTTTGCAACATAATTATTGTTTAATTACGATGAGTTACTTCAACATAATTTAAAATTGATAAAATCAGTTTAATATTCATATTTCATACCAATATTAAATTTATCCATATTTTGACATTCTTAATTACCACTGTATATAAGTGTTATGTAACTACTGAAAAGAAATATGAATTAGAACACAGGTACCATAAGTTTCTTAAAATTAAGTAATTATATTGCGAGCGTAGCAAATTAGTAACGGTTTCCCATTTTTTTTATTAATTGTTATAGGTATTTGACCAGCGTACCCACGATAATGAAACAAAAATTGTTGGGTCACTTTGTTTTTGTTTGAAACCATGTAATTTATCACTACGTCTGCGAATTCTTTGTTTATGCACACAGGGGTTTGAAGCGCAGCACGGAGCTGGAGCACGGAGCAGTGGAGCAATGGGTTTTTGCCCGGAGCTAGAGCGAAGTCCGGAGCAAATAATTTTGATTGCTCCACTGCTCCAGTTTATTATGTACAATGAACACTATTTTTTTCGTCTTTTTAACATTTAAAGATCAATAATTTGTTCCTACAAACATTTATTTAACTTCACTTGTTTGTTAGGGTCAAATATTGTAATTTTTGACCAACTTCCACATTTCCGATAAAATTAAAATTTGTTTTTAAAAACGATTTTTTTAATTAAAAAATTTGTTTTAAAAATTTTAATTTTTGGAGCGTGGAGCGGAGCTGGAGCAGGCATTTTGATGCCGGAGCGCTGGAGCGGAGCAATTAAAAATATTGGACTGCTCCAAACCCCTGGTTGCACAGAGTAGGTATATTTTTAATTACTTACCACCATAATCTGCACCATTTTAGCTGCTACACTGGGTGTACAGTACCACGCTTGCTGCATTGTAAGGCCGCCGAGATCAAAAATGCAGACGCCTCCAAGAATTTGGGCTCTTTGTTCCAAAATGGCTAACTCAAGTATAGCCAGTGTAGCTTGGAATATTTCATCGACCGTGAACTTTTCAGGATCCCACAATCCTATAATTTAATTTGATAGTTTGGGTGAAATTACATTTGCAAAATGTTAAATACTTTTAATATAAATTCATCTAATGCAATTTTAAACATTTTTAGGGTATTTTTTTAAAATATTTTAACATTATATTAAAGAAAAAACGTCTTTATAAATTGGAGAACAATATCAGACAATTACAACAATGACGAAAAATAATCCGGAAAAATCTGAACATAATCAATAAAAAAATTCAGCTGAAATCGTTAAAAAAAAATCGTATAGACGAACTCGTTGCAAACATTTTGTATCTGTAATTAATATCAAGTTCGTTTTCATGCCAGGGATTCTGCTAGCTCTGTGGTTTTCTATTAGTAGGTTACTTTCAGTATTTTAAGATAATCTAAACATGTTTGTTGTTTTTAATGTTGTGTTTGTAAAAGTGAAGTATCATAAAAAATTGTAATATTATAAACTGCGAATGTCCCAAGGACTTCAAAAATATTGAGAACTACTGGTGTACTACTACGTTCACAAAACTTTTAAGCAATGTTTTTACTTACACATACATATTTGTTTTCAATAACTGGGGCTTAAAATAAAAAAGTTATATAGATTAACAAATAAGCGTAGAACAAAGTTAAAGGCCTCCACTCATTACCCAACTTGTCGGAGCCGACCGTCGGGAACTCCGTGTTGGGTGTTGTCTACACACTCCCGACCAGTCCAACCAACACAACATAAACGTCTAACTTTTTTTATTATTTTGGCTTGATGCCATTTTGTGGATAACACATTTATAAATAGCGTTAAATTTTCGGTTTAATAGTCCTTATCTAGAGGAATGTGGTGGGGCGGTTGGCTTGTTGGATGGTCTGGCCACCCGACCGTTCCAACTTGTTCAACTGTCGGGTGACAGACTACACATTAAACAATTTATCGGAATGGTCGGTCTGTTGTACCGACAAATTGGTAGGTGAGTAGAGGCCTTTAGTTCTTTTTTTTTGTGAAATGTAGTTATGAGTAAGATTTTTTTAGGTGTTCTTGGTCTACAGGTTTTTTTGCTTGTATGAATGACTTAGGTATAAGAAAAGTTTAAGCAAGATGTAATTCAGCCTCTAGTTATAAGAACACATTTAGGTAAAGGTCAGTTTTGTCCAAGAAAATAGCTTTATACTGTTTAAAAATTAAGTAGAAACATTTTAAACTAGCTACATTTTCTTTTTCATTAATTTTTATACGTGATCATTCTCTTGTATTTAGTTTTCAGATCTGTTAACTATATATAACTACAGCAGACCTCTTTTTGCCGGTCTCACTTTAAGCAAAAACTGAATAAACGTTTATTTAAAAAATTCCTAACTAATAAAAACAACACCTGTGAATATGACAACATTATGTCTTTATATTTATGCAGATGTTCCAAAAACAATTATTTTCTGAAACATACTCTACATGCATGGTGGGAAAAATAGTTTGTAAAAGGATTATTTTCGTCCTTTTTTTTTATTACGTTCATTAATGAATTATTAACAGAAAGTATGTAACAGATTTTTACTATCCAACTCGATAAATTGAGAGTCTGCCTAATAAACACTTGTGTCGTAGTAAATTACATTGTTACTTACCCATTCTGTACAATAGTATTCGCCGCCCAGATTGTTCCCTGTACGGCGGTACAGTTATCAGGTCGTGATCCCCAATTCTTTTAAGGTGAAACAAATCGACTCCATCGACGAATTCTGGATTATTCTCTTTGAACTCGTAATAATTTACAAACTGAAACAAATTACCCAGTAAATGCACTAATTCATCGTGTAAACATATTCTAAACAACAATAAAAGATATTTAAAACAACGAAGGAGCTTCGATTTTCCCTTATTTAATTCATTTGTTTTTATCGCGAGTCACGCATAGATAGATTCGTAATAGTTTAATAAGCACGTGAAATGTTTATAGCTGAAGCGTGTGTGTTAAAACAGCGGTGCTGAGGCTTATCACTTAGTATTATTTATTGGCTAATTAACTTAATACTAGTTGCAAATTTATTGGTTTTATCAAACGTAAAAATATTTTTAAAGAGAGTTAATTTTTGTTCTAAATTACCCAGAACGAGTAAAACACAATTAAAGTTATATGCGTTTTAATTAAATTTACACATACAAATTAAACTAGAAAATCTGAGGTAAAATACGCTTAAAGGTTAAATCAATACAAAAGTTTTAAACTTTTAAACAAACGTGTTGATGACACCACTGCTTAATTAGACAGTTCGTTCACAACTGTTTCTTACGAAAAATTAACGAAAAAATTAAAATTTAATTGTTTAAACAAACCAATACTAAAGCTTATTATAATAATAAGTACAAAAAGAATTAACAGAAGAATGGTTAATAAAATATTTCACCGAAATCCCATTATCCCTTTCGAGACTAACGGGACAATAAGTACTATATCCCCTAATTATAATAAGTAGGAAGAGGATTTACAGAAAACTGGGAATTGGTAATAGGACAAACAAGGCCATCAGGAAATAAAGAATTTGAATTGCTAACACAATCACACTATGAACTGCTTCCACTAAATGAAGAAAAATGCAAAGATATAGCATATACCTTATTTCAAAATTTAATATAGAAATAAATATATAGCTATAGCAAATGAAACTAAACATATGAAGTCAATTTTTTTAAACTTCCGATTAAATTCTCTATCAAAAACTCTAAAAAGATATAGTTTCATTTAATATTTTAAGTTTGGGTCTATTTCCCGTCATAGTGGAAGCGGAATTGCAACCTCAATATATCAAATCCTGAAGGTACTGTAATTACCAGATAACAAATTTAATTTTAATACATTCAATAGTATTCTAGATATATGTGTGTGGCCAGACATTTTACCAGTACTGAATATAAATACAGCGTAGTTAAAGTTTAGAATATATAAATCTATTTAAAATGACTAAACATTATCAAATTAAGCCAAACTACGAACCACTGTCAAAAATAATTACAAAAAACAAGACTTTTGTACACAAGCTTTTTTTTTTTAAATATTGATAACAATGCAGTACTTAGCTACCGACAGTTCCTTTCTCTTGACCTTCTGATCTTCTCCCTCCCTGATGCAAACCTTAAGTGAAATTTAATGAACAAGTACTACATACAACTACAAACTCTTCTTTAATACATGGGTACCTACTTCAAGCAAGAGTTTTTAAATTAAAAAGTGAAAACATATGTTACAACTTAACTCAGATGCTTTAAAGAACATTTTAAATTCATGACTGGAAAATGTTTTGCACGATAAAACAAAAAGTTGCAAATGCAATATACAGAGTGAGTCACGACGGACGCCACGGAGTGTTATGGCGAAACGGCATGTATTATCCAACTTCTATCGCAGTTAAGCCCGTGTGACACGGTGTAAATTTCTGTATAAAATTTAATACAAAATATCTTGTATTGTTATTCTTCTGCAGATTTCAGTACATAATTCCATTCGTTTGAAACTGTGTGTGATACTGATACAATTTTATGTACAAGTTACTGCCCATGCACATGCGCCTAAACAGTATAAACATAGTTATGCACTCCCTCTTAAAACAAGGTATTTATCCCTTGTAATAGCCATTTTAAACAATAACAACATCCTGCTTCGGGTTACCAAGAATTAACTGCTAACAGAAATTTCTGTTTATATTTCCTTTAGCTGCAGATGTTCAAAATCAGCTGTTAGTCGCCATTATTCACGAACTGAATGCGCATATGTAGCACGCACTTTCTGTTTAAAAACTTGCTTGCAAATAGAACACGCCCTATTGTATTTTCTGTACAAAAAAACTGCAAGGAACACTTGTCCATGCAAGAAACTATACAAAATTTTGTACAAGAAACCCATATGACACGATATAAGATTTTCTGTATAATATTTGGTACACATTTCTATATAAAATCTTTCATCGTGTTACACGGGTTTCTCGTACAAAATTCTGTATAGTTTCTTGCATGTACAAGTAGATTATGTAAGTCAATAAGGGCTACATTTAAAAAAAATTCAAACAAAAAGGGTGATCCAAAAAATAGTGGCATATCAAAGTTACGCTTTTTTTAGTGGAACACTATGTATATTTTTAAATTCCTCTTCAAATTTACTTAAAAAAATGTACAAGGTTAGGCGGTATATGGGTCTAAAGTCAACCGTTTTCATGAAAATTGCATTTTCGTGAGAATACAGTACTTTCAAAAATTTTCAGCATTTAAAAACTTTAAAAAGTCTGAAGAAATTCGCTTGGAGATTAGATTGACAATAGATTATTTTACGCTTTGCACTAAATACATTTAAAAAAATATATACAGGGCGTTTTTACGCTTGGTCAAACTTGTGAAACTTTAAACTTCGATAACTCATTTTTTGAAAACACAACACCCTATATTTTTTACACAGTCTTATAGAAAATTTAATTGTCCTTTGAAAACATTACACCTGTTTTATACCTAAAATTGATATTTTTCGAGATATCGCGATTTTATTGTTGATTATTAGGGCAAAGTAATATTATCAAGTAGGATATGAAGGTAGATCGCGGTAATTTTGGAACAATTAAAAGAAAAACAACAAGAAATTTATAATTCTATCTTTGCGACAAATGTGTTACCCTGTCTTTTCCCTTTCATTTCATTTTAACCGAAAATCAACACTGATATCACCAATTGTGTTCATTTCTATTTGAATCTTTTGTGGGCTTGGATTTGCTTTATTAGCAGTGGTCAAATGTCATTCATATAAAATAGAGAATTGTGAGTTCAACATTGAGAAAAAATCATTTCAACGTGCTCGGTTCTAAGCGCCCTTGGATCAATGACGTCCATTAAACCAAATGGATAAGGAGAGCCTGAATATATCTAAGAAACTTAAGTTAATAAGATACAAAACCCGCTGTATCACTTCACAGACCATTACATAAGCTTGATGTCTTTAAAACATAAAGCGCTGGAAATCTTTTGAAACCCGATAAACTTTAATTACACCAATAAATAGCAAAAAAGGTACTTCATAAAATAGATCTTTATACTGTCGCCGATTTCTTCATGTCGTATAATCAATACCTTGCTTAATGTAGCCAATTGCAGATATTTAGGTTACAACACGATGACTTGCTTAAGTCGCAGAGTGCAATGTACAGCTAACGACAAAATCATTTATCCTTTTACAATCTCACTTTAAAAATCGCGAGTGATTGCACACTTCGTGTTTTAAATTGACAAGTGGTTCAAGGGTTTCCACTTAAAAACTTAAGTTAATTACAGGAATCACAAGAAACAATTCATCAGTCCAACAAACGAGGTGTTACTAAACATGAATCAATTTCGCAGTAATTATTTACAAATAAATTGCATACATATCTTTAATCTGCTAAGATTTTATTAGCTAATTAATCCTTGTTACGTTAATTGCCTACTTTATGAGTTACAATTAGGCGAGTTACGTTAAACTCACCTAATTGTAAATCATACAAAACATCTAGAAATCAGGAAAGAAAATGTGATAAAATGTTTAAATGTACATATATAATGAAAGCGTGCTTCAATGTTTAAAAACGTTTCTCCGTAATATTTATTTGAAACAATTGTTTGGTTATTCATAAAAAATATTAAGAGGGTTGCCAGTCCTAGTCAAGCATTTTATTAGAATTTATATGTAACCAACTGATTTCTAAATATTGAATTGATTTCTAAATTAAATTTTTATATGTCTTATCGAAACGGACAACCATTAACGGAAAAGATATTATGGATAGGTGGGAAGATTACTTTTACGAATTACTCAACAATGAAAGGCATGAGCAAGAGGAGAATATAAGAAATTAAAAAAATATGAACTTAAACCAAAATAAGTGAAATTATAACAGAAACAAAATTACAGAAAGCACTAGACAAATTGAAAATAAGAAAAGCTGCCGGAGTAGATGAAATAGATTCCGAACTGCTAAAATACCTAGGACTTACTGGAAAGAAAAACTTCCTTGATATACTAAACTTAGCATGGCATGGAGAACAAAAAGCATACCTAACAAATGGAGCATGTCTATTATACACCCTATATACAAAAGAGGAGACCCTAAATTATCGGGGAATATCACTATCATGAACCACACTAAAGGTTTATAAAAGCATTATTGAAAATAAAGTAAAGAAATATAGTAGGCACAATTAGCAGATAAACAAAGCTGCCTTAGACCAGCTTATAGTGTACGTGACCATATATTCACAATACAGCAAATCATAGAAAAAACTCTAAGGAAGGGAGGGAGAAAATGTGTATTTAGGATTTATAGACATGGAGAAGACATTCGATAATATGGTGAACAGAGAGAAAATATGGAACGTCTTGAAGAATAAAGGAGTAAATACAGATATATTGGAGACGGTCAAGAGTCTATATGGGACAACGAATAATAAAATTAAAACATGTAACCAAACCTTAGGAAATTTCGAAAATAAACATGGAGTACGGCAAGGAGGAGTATTAAGCCCGCTACTGTTTATAAGTCTCATTGATGAAGTCATAAAACAAGGCTGGAATCAAACGACAAAGTATACATAGGATTTCACAATCTACAAGTCAAAATACAAGCATGCGTAATCGCAGATGATGTGGTGCTGGTAGCTAAGAACAAAAAAGAACTTGAAAAGAATATTAATTTATGGGCTTATGTAATGCAAGATTACAAAACTAGGTAATGACTATCCCCAATAAAAAAAAGAAAATCAACATCAGACTTGGAGAAGAAATTTAAGTATCTTGGAATAATTATAAACAGTAAAGGAACACTAGAAAAAGAAATAGAAAATGGGATAAAAACAGCAACAAGTATAAATAATGTTTCCATTAGTTAAACTTAATGTCACTGCTAATTTTAATGAACATAAATAGAAAATAAGAGACCAATATAGAATAATCGCAAAAAAAGTATTTTGATGTAATAATTAATTATACAAGATTAAAACCGACAACGTTTTACACAATTTGTATTCTAAATATACCTCAGTTTACACACGCCCATAGGGCAGTATAAAAACTAACTATAAAATAAATTTCACATAAGAAATTTAACAGCTTTGGACTTTGCATAATCTATAAAATAACGCAAAGTAAAAACTCTTATTCTTACTCTTACTACATCAAATACTTTAATGTAGGTGCAAACAATTAAGATGAATGTGCAAATTGTTACCACATACTTCCAGTGTTCTTAAAAACATACTTTACTTAACATTTTGTTTAAACATGCCTACTCCAGACATCAACTCGCTCAGTGTTGACAGAGCAAATACGACTAGACATATTTGTTCATACAAATGCAGTTTTATTTATTCATTATTATTGTTATTAAACCTTTTTCTAAGTGCTTTCTATAGAGGGTGATTCTTAAATATATGGCGAAAAAAATCTGGAGGTAGTTCCTTATCGAAAGTTAAGGGGGGTCTATTACATAACATTTTTTTCTTAGACGTCTCCTTTCGGAGTTACACCTCCCCAATTAGGTTTTTATTTTATTTCTCAAGTTTGTATAAACCTAGGAGAATAATGTTTGGTGAATTTTTTACTTAATAAAAGGTTTCCCATAGTTATATTTTTAATCATTTCCACCTTCACAAGGGGCTGAAAAGTACGACCACTGCTGGTTTTTTATCAGAACTTTTTGAATGCTTGAAATTTTGCAATTTAGAACTTTCTTAGGAAGCTTGTTTTATTTAGCAACTTGTTTTATTTTCAACCTATAAAGCCTACAGTTATTGAGTAGAGAATAAAATAAGCGAATATGAACCATTATTCTAAAATAAGACGATTCATTTTGGTGGTTACCATGGTTTGTTAATGTTCATATTGAGTAGAATTGACGCGTATCGTCTTGGTAACGGTAAAATGCATATCGCATTTTGAAGTTAAAGAGGTGACAACGCTTTCTCTAGACAGCTTTTTATATTATTAAAAAAAAAAACGTTTTTAGTAACATTCTGGACGGAAAAAAATCGTTAGAGTCGAGTCTATTTAGATCTTCAAGTAGAACGCCCCTTGTGTTACATTTTCCTTATCAAGTAAACGTAAAAGAAATGTTAATTTCGATAATCACTTCGAAAAAAAGTAAAACGATTAAAACACATCAATCATTTCCTTTTAAATTTAATTTAAAAAAATTAAAATTCTGTTTTCTCTTAGCGAGTATGTGTTCATAATAGTATATCATCCAATGACTAAAAACTAATAACATACCAGTCTATGAGCACGTTCAACAGTAAATTTTCTTGCTCGTAAAAATCGTAAAAGAAAGGCATCATCCGTCCTATGTGGTAAACATTCTCCCCTTTCTGAAACCAAAGAATAAAGATTATGTTATTTAAAGTTTACAATAACACAGTTATTTACAATTCTACTGCAGTACAATGCTAAGATAAGTTTTAGTAGGAAGTATGAAACATTTGTTAATTAATGTTATTACACTTTCATCTAATAGACGGTATTTTAAAATAAAATAAACACGATTGCCTTTAAGGCAAAAGGGTAGGCTAGTGCCTAAGGCACCGCTTTTTCAGAACATTGCCCATAACTAAGAGTTATCGTAATAATTAAATGAAACTAGTTTAAAACAAATTAATACGATAACTTCCAGTTACCTTCAAGGCGAGTTCAATCTTTTTTACTAGAATTATATTTGGAGGAAAATCATTTTATATTCAATATTTTTGTACTTCCATACAATTTTTAAAGTAATGAAGAGCAAAGAAATTATTTAAATCAGAATAATGTTCCAAATAGTTTAGTAAACAAAAACATAAGATTGTGCAAATTTAAATGTAGGTACCTACTGCAAATGAATATAACTTTTCGAAAAAATCTATTCATGTTTAGTGTAACATTTCCATGCATTTCTTGTATACACGCGCCCTCAACTTAAAAAGCCAATATTGTGGATATGCGACAGAAATTGATTATTAACAAACATATAAAAAAATTTAACTTTAAATTCTGTGCACAAACAAAACAAATTACCTGAGTTTAAAAGACATGTATTGTATCAATTATTACATTAACCCCCACATTTTAATATATTTAAGAAATATGACATTTAAAACGTTGCAATAAAATTATTGATAGCTGAGTTGCTTGAGTACTAATAAATGTTGCAACTTAGTCACCGAGTCACATTATAAATGATTTATTTTATACCTCAAAGCAACGCCACATAAAGCTCGTTCCATCATTCTTAAGTTAAAGAACGACGGTTGTGATCTTGTCGTATTTATTTGCATACAAATTATAGTTTAAGAAACAAACACCGGAAAAACATTAGTGATTCTCTGTAACTATTCAAAAAAAAAAAAAAAAACTTGTACCAAAGTCACAAAATAATGGAATAAATATGGAAAACAGTTCACAGAAATTCTACAGAATTAGTCTTGCATGCCTAGTAAGTGAGTTATAACGCACGGTAGGCAAAAAGCACACTTGTCTAGAAATGTCAAAGTAGGCTAACGCCAAAATTGTCAAGACAACGTAATTACATGTGTATATTAGCCAAATAATTAAAATCGTAGGTATTATGTGATCGTAGAAAAAGTAAGCTACATAACACGAGTTGTAAAAAAAAATTCCACTCGTGCGTAATATGCTTCTCACAACTCTTGTTATGTAATATACTATCACGAACTACACTAGTTTAAAACTACTTAGCAACAAATTTTACGTGCAACCTAAATTTTTAAATTAATTTTAAATCCTTTATTTTATTACTGGGTATTGCACCAAGAAAAATTACACAATCTTGCTTATTATTGATTTGTATGACTCTCAGTTTTAACACAAGCAAACTTATCTTTGTAAGAAATGGTTCTTCTAGGACTGCTTAATTATTTTTTTTAAACAAGTTAAAAATGTAATTCACTTAAAAAAAAAAACTTGAGGCCATGCACTAAACAAAACAACGGTCATAAAACTACGCAATTAAATATTTTGCAAAAACGCGGCCCGATCAAATAAAATACAGCAATAAAAACTTAAAAAGGCGAAACAGTCGTTATTAAATATTAGTTGTTTCGAAATTTTCAGTGCGTTGCTTAACAGTGCATGTTTCGATTAATTACAAGCATTGCTTAAAAAGAGTTTTATAAACGCTACTTATGTTTTTGGGCAACTGTATTTTACTGGCTTTATTCCTCATGTACTCACATTATCATATATTACTAAAATGTGTTGTAGTTTATAACATATAATGTAACAGCGCGTAATATTGCAACAACATTACAAGTTCAAAGATGATATAAACACAGTATTGATTAACCAATGAAACACCAAAATGTTAAAATGATCGTTATACATTGAGCAAGTCTTTTCTGGAGAAGTTGAGTCATTAAAAAAATGCCATGATTGTTTAACAATTGACCTTGCACAAAAGAATAACAATACACGCTATATAATTAAATAACCTTGTAAAATGGTACACATCTAGATTAGTTTACAAACTATTTCTCTATAATTGTGCGACAAAAAAAAAACTATCCATTCTCCTATGATATATTTTTCTGGTTAGATTAGTCAGGTGAATTAATTTTCTTGTTATTTGTGGTAAAAAATGCTAATTAGATTAGGGGTCCGCAAAAACATATCAAGGTTGAGGCATTTTTATCCTTTCAGTTACATCGTCAAAACGTGTTTCAGACACAATTCAATAAATTGGATTAGTGCCAAACTTGTATTAAATTTAATTACATTGATAAAATTTGGAATAATGGTAGCGTTATTCCACTCTGTTGGCATTTCTGCTCCTTTTCACATGTTTGCTATTCGTTCATATATTTAATTTTTCATTTCCTCTCCCGCATATTTAATATTATCGGCTGTTATTCCGTTCTTCCCTGGGCTTTTGTCATTTTTCAGTTTTGTTATGATTTCTTCTATTTCTTGTCTTGTTTTGGCAACATATTCTTTAGCGAAAACATACTTTAGTCCTTCATGCCCGACTTTATCAAATGCCTAGGCTACGTCTAAAAATACTGAGCATGTTTAATTATTAAGATTATCGCCTCAATAAAAACTGAAACTTTTGCGATCTGCGAGGTTTATCAAGCTGCCACGTCGAAACGTTTCTATGAAAATGTTAAACCTAAACAATATTTTTTACTTCCATCAGCAATAATTAAATGAAAGTTGAAAAAACACTACAGAATGATCTTCCAAGACGAGAAATGCATGTCAAAATACTTCGGATAAATGTTTAATGCGACGTTAATTATAGTGTAATAAGCAATAATTTAGCATATATTTATATGACATTATGTACTTATTTATAAATTACATATAATAAATTATATACATTATTTTATTAAACGCTAAAACAATTTTAACATTCAATATAAACGAAAAGAACAAATATGTCAATGGATTTGACTACGATATGTTCCTAGTGTATGCATTTAGTGCGCAATGTTAATGAACAATAGTTCATACAATTCACTTGATCTATTCAGTGTTTGCAATCGACAAAATTTGAAAGCAGTATTGGCTAAGGGCATCACTAACACTTTAACAAACTGCCGGAATAATAATGGAGAAATCGAATTTCGCATTGCAATAGTAATTAACAATTACTTCTTACTCAATCTGAACGTCAATTTTAAATCACTAGTTGTATTGAAAAGTGCAAGTTACTCAAAGAGCGGCAAACAATAAGGAAACAATGAGATTTTAATTAAAAATTCTATTTACCTGCGTAATATAAATTTGTATGACTTTCCTAACATGGTTATTTTTATTATTTAAACGAAGATTCGACTTAAAAAAGTATGCAATAATTTATTACATACAGTAAAATGAAATTAAATGCCATTTAAGTTTCTTTAGAAACTAAGAATTTTAATTTCTGTATGCAGTCTTGTGTTATTTCGATAGAATTGGTTTCCTTGTGTCTAATGATAGTTATGCAGCTTATGAAAATTTGTAATGTGTAATCAACTTTGCATCCAATAGACTTTCAGCTTAACAATTACAGCGCCGGTTCTGGCCCGTTAGCAGTTTGCGTGCGAGTACAATTTTTAAGCCCCTAGCCCCTATTTGTTGTGTGAAAAAATTGCACAACAAAAAATTCAATTTTTATATTTAGAGTTTATATAATTTATAATTTAAAAAAAATAGCAGTAACTTCTCGATTTTTACACCTCTAAAACAAATTATTAGGTTTTTGAACGAACTGAAGGTGGATATATTGCTTATCGTGTGTACAACATTTTTATTAACTATCAAGCCAATCGCAAAAGTTTCGAACTTTTTCCAAAACAAATTGAAAAAGTATGTACTTCGAATTGTTTTAAAAACTTTGAAACTTGCAATATTTTTTAAAGTAGATATGTGTTTCTTAAAGCGGCGTTCCTAGGTCAGTTAAGTTAGCCCAAATGTTACTATATTTTGCTTCGTTAGTGCCTCTTTGTGCTTTAAGAATTATCTAGTTTCGATTAACCGTTCTCCCATTATAAATAAAAAACTGTACTCCGGGGTAACTTCACGTCATCTCGGACTTTTTCACCAACAACATAAATACTTCACGTGCATCAATGAGGAAACTCAGAATAAGTAATGTACTATTAAACTAAAACAATGAAATGCAATAAAAAACGAAAAAAAGGTTTTCTGCCAGCAATTATCTACCTGAATTACACCATTTAGCCCGTATAACATTACTGGTCCAGCCAGGCCAGTGGTGTACCAAATATGAGGTGCAGAGGTGGTGTTCACACAAGGTTAATTTAGGTTAAAGAAATTAAAATTGTCTTCAAAATCATGAATGTTTAATCACTTTCTTTTCGCAATTACGTTTTATTAATAAAGCTAAAAACGTCTTTAACAATTTATGATAATAAAAGACAAGTTCAAATATAACAGTAACATCAGTTTGTTGCATAAGTTAATAAGGTAGGTTGTGTCGACATACATAAACTATTGATGCTTTTAATAACCAGCTAAATAAACCAAGAAACTAACCAACAAAACAAACAAATAAAACAGACTGGAATTTACCTCATTCCCTACATAAAACCATCTGTATGTTACAATTACATTACATTTCCTACGTTACACTTCCAATGCAATCTCCTCCGAGCTTGTGACGATTAATTTAACATGAAGAATTCGATCCTTTTGTAGAAGCTTATTAACAGTCTTTGTTCTCTTTGCGCTGCATTGTAATAGGTTGTTACGCTAGGTTAGCATCACGCTCGCATGGAAAATATTGCACCAATGCAACAAGAAAAATAAAATGGCGATGGTGAGATTAAATTCACACTCATTGAAAATAGCTTTTGCTCGCAAGCCTTAAAAAAAATATAAATTAAAATATATTGTTTAGAAAGCAGGCACTGACTATTCAACACGTACAATCCCTTTTCCTTTTTGGTCAACTATGGTTCGTTCACACTCCTTAGGTACTAAAACCTACGATTATAAAAGGCATCGCGTTGTTCAGTAAATAACAAAGAAAACGTCATGACGTGCGAACCTTATATGCAAAAAACAATGCAGGGCGGACTTTGCTATAATATAATGTTTTAAAGAGTTGTAAATCACACTTTATGACTCATTTTTTATATGGGAATGCAACAATAAACATTTTGTCGAGAGTAACACCTGGATTATATATCATGTCGTACACACTATTAAAATTTTACTTGGCTAGAAAGCTAATTTCAACAAATTAACAAAATTCTACGAACAACTTTCCAGTTTTATGACAATTAATATTTAACATGTCCAAAGAAGTATTAATTCTAGTTCTACATACTTGCTCAATGTTTTTGTGTATCTCTATACCCTTGCAGGGTTTCCTAAATTTTAAGTTTGATCGACAGAAAAGTAAACAAATAAAACCGCAAACTAGATTTTGTTTTTTTATTTAAATTTGTTGTGGAATTATTCTGGCAATAATTTCTTTATTTATATTACCTTGCGACAAAAATTATTCTTTAATATAATGTTCGAACGTTATTCTCTTATCTTACAAACATTAACTCGCTGTATCGCAACCACGGACTGAGAACGGAACGAAAACTTTAAACGAAATTGGAGAAAATTTTTAGAAGACTAAAACCAAAACGAAATTATAATTTTTCGCGTTCGCCAGATTCACTCTTATTTAAAGGCAAACTGTTTTAATTTAGATATTATTACATATAAAGTATTTGTAGGTGTAATGTGGCTTTAGACCGGGTAGAAGCACGCAGGATCTAATTTTTACGTTAAGACAGTTAAGTGAAAAAACAATAGAACATACAAAGATGCTGCACGTGTGTTTTATCGATCTCTCTAAAGCCTTCGATAGAGTGCCAAGGGAGAAGATCTGAAAGATATTAAAACAAAGTAGAGAGGATTGTTAAACGCCATTAAAAGTTTATATAATGGTGCCTGTCCACCTGAGAGTAAA
This sequence comes from Elmis aenea, assembly GCA_947652605.1. Taxonomy (NCBI): domain Eukaryota; kingdom Metazoa; phylum Arthropoda; class Insecta; order Coleoptera; family Elmidae; genus Elmis; species Elmis aenea. The sequence goes on from OX393580.1 coordinate 5,503,231, forward strand.
CTACTCTCGATAGCAGCGTCGCCAATGATACAGCCCCTGAGAGTAACTCGCGATTGGCTGTATCCTTGGCGACGCTGCTATCGAGAGTAGTTTACTCTCAGGTGGACAGGCACCATGAGTATGGGCGAACCCATAACAGCAGTTCCCAGGAATTTATAACAACAGTGGAAGTAAGACAAGGAGGCGCCTTAAGTCCACTACTCTTTATCATTTTTATGGATAAAATAATTAAAGAATATAAACAAAACAAAAAAGCCTACTGGAGTTGTAATAAACTAAAACCAATATCCTTAACAGAACTAGCCTTTGCAGATGGTGTTAGCTAAAATCGAATAGGACTTGCAACTCAATCTAGACGTGTAGGCAAAGATATTAAGTAGATATAATATAAATATTTATATAACAAAGACAAATGCTATAGTTATAGCGAAAAATCATGAAACAGTTACAATTATGATGGACCAAAAAAAGATAAAGCAGGTAGGGAATTTTAAATGTTTAGGAACAATAATTACAGAAAATGGTAAATTGGAGGAAGTTCTGAATAACAGAATAGCGGCAGCGACGAAATTTTACTACGCTACTAATAAATGTTTGACAAGTAAGGAGGAGACGAATCATTTAAGATGGCTTGGACATCTACTACGCATGCTAGAAGGTAGATTCGCGAAAATAGGTTGGAAAATGAAAATGGAGGAAAAAAGAAATAGAGGAAGATCAACAATAAAATGGGAAAAAGAAGTGAGGCAGACACTAGAAGAAAAAGGAGTCAGCTAGGGAGATGTGCCACAATTAGCTAACGATAGGCAGGAGCGGAGAAACTTAATACAGAAATAGAAAAGCATATCTCGACACCGAAAGGTACAAAAGTAACCGATTAAGAAGAAGACATTAATAGATATTTGATATGCAAACAAAAAATATATTTTTGCAGTAATTAATATTATCGACGGTTAACGGAGAAGCAATTATTTTAGAGGTATTGGCTGGTACATGCACCTACCCAAAAACAATTACATAATTGTATAATTCTTTTAGTCCATCTCTCTAGAATACATTTGTATTGTATTAAGTCATATAAAATTTTGCATTTTGATAAAAATCGCGGGAGAAAACCGATTTATTGGTCACTGTTGTGTATTAATAGTGATAGCGATAGTTTTAAAACTAGTATGGACACTCATTAAAAAAAAACTTCTCCTTTTTTAAAAAAATAATTGTGAAGCTTGAAAGGCTCATATTTTTGTCTAAGGTATTTTACCTTTATTTTCCGTTTATGATAATTGATAACCTAAGATAAATTAGTTATTGAATTTAAGATGCTAATAATTACTTTCATAATACACTGAAGCATGTGTTACATTTAAACGAAGATAGTATGTTGCATTTTAGTTCTTGGTTTCGTTGGAGGCAGGTATAAAAGTGACCCGAAAATGTTTATATGTTTGCCAGTCGCCACCCCTTGCGGGGGCACTTAAGTTATACAGTTCACTTTCGACAGTCTTTAGTATAAGTTGTTAGAATTATACATGTTACGTGTATGTGATGCTGTGAGGTCATAAAAAGGGTTGGCATTGTGTAGTGCATGCAGTATGCAGTTATATTAGATAGTATTATGTAACACTGCAGTTATTGAGTATTATTATGTTATTGTGCTATGTGTTATTGTGTTTTGGATTGCAATCATTTGGTAATGTACTAATCATGCTGCTAATTTCTCTCCATTCCTCCATACAGGGTGCTGGGGGGGGGGGTAGTGGGCCCAGGCTGTGTGCGGGTCCACCCCCTGGCCGTAGGTGCTCCTGTGTGGGATACACCTGGGTGATGAGGCGCAGTAAGCGTAGGAATCCAGCTGTACACCGGAGTGTCCACCCAGGTGCCATCAAAGCATGCCAACGGTACCCAACGTGATCAGAGAGCCTGTTAGCTGGACGGTTGTCCAGGTTGTTGAGCTGGACTGTTGTCCAGGGGTTGAGCTGGACTCGATCCAGGGTGTATGCTAATACACATGCTCTATTATGTTGCGTGGGATGCCATGCTTTTGCCTTTCAGCTTTGTGTGCGAGAGAGACCACCTTGTTGCTTTATGCTTGGCTTTATTGGAGATTTGTGTGTTACTGTAAAGTGGTGATGGGCTTATATTAACCCTGGCGATCCAGCATCACACGCGGGGGTGGGTTCCCCCCGGTGAGTAGATAATTGTTATCAATTGTTAAATTGTTATCAGTGGCACAAGCTTCTTTGTTTTATGTACACTGCATACACCATGTAAACTAAAGTAGTTAACGCCCCAGTTATTAAGTATTCAAAAAGGCATCCTAACAAGCTGCTTCAACATATTTTATTTCACGCTAGCTGTGCTATATTAATGAAGTAAAAATTTTTTAACAAATATAATAACAAAATAATTAACTTTTGTTCAACTTCTATCCATTAAATAACTCATATATTTTAACATACAAACGTTTGAAACTATTTTTTTAATTACAAAACAATGTTCGGATCTGCATACCTCTAAAACCTTGAGTGATTCAGTATAGATAATTTAGGTTGTTTATTTTAATTGCATCAGCATATTTTTATACGCAAATATAGCACACAAGGAGCGTTTTAAATGTTATTTGGTAATAATTATTGCAACAAATTATGTAAAATATTAGCATTAATTATCATGAAGGTGTGAATCGAGTGTCCGTGAAAATTTTCGACAATGCGTCTATCTAATGAAATTATTTAATGTGTAATATTCTTGAGGTTAATATGCTTATGTAAAAGGAACATCAGACATTTATAATTCTTGCAGTTAGAGCTTTTATTGGTATATTATTCGTCTGTTGATGAACAACTCGTTCAAATACCAGTTTAAAATTTTGAATAAATTTACCGTTCACTTTAAAAAAAAAAAAAAACACTAATCCTTTTTTTGAAAGGATTTTGTTGGCGAATACAATACCAGTTTTAAGACAAGAAATGCTTCAAAAAAACACATAAGTGATTTTTAATTAAGCTTATTTACATGCTTTTTTTAAATCAACTTTTACTTTGTTTTTGATAGTTGTTAGTTTTGGTTATTAAAATATCATTACAGTAAAATTATTCAGTCTAAGAGAGAAAGTTATAAAGACGTAAAAAAAAGGTGACTTATGGAGTACAACTCCATGTGATCACGGTAAAGATAATAAACGTCAGATAAAAAGAAATTGCGAGTTCATATTTTTCTTCTGAATATGTCTTACAATTAGGACAAGTGCTAAATTAAAACAATTTTAGTTGTTCCCTTCAAATATCAGCACGCTTAATTTAAAAGTTTTTTTAATACTTTTATCACATACAATAGTACAGGTTTTTTGCTACTACCGGTTAATTTATTGATGAAAACATAGTTAAAAGTTGAAGGTAAGAAAATGAAGAGTATTTTAATCTAGATAAAAATTCGAGTATGTTTGGTTCTTGCGATTAGAGACTAAAAACGAATAATATTTCGTTCTTGCTGTGCGTTCTCATTCAAAAAATGTTGTTTTTGTTTTTGTCAACCAGATTATAAATACTTCTTCTTCTTAATCGGTTCCTGTTGTACCTTTCGGTGTCAAGATATGCTTTTCTATTCTATTTCCAATAACTCCTTAAAATATATTCCCATCTTTCAATAATGTATAATATTAAAAACATGTTTGTTTCAGAATTGTATGCAGTCTTAAAGAGCTTTTTACGAGACTCTCTGAGAGGGCGCAACCCCTAGTTTAAAAAGCCCTTATCGACAGTTCTCTTAAAGCTACTTAAGGAAATGCTTTTAATAAATAAACAAGTGAATTTTTATTAAAGTATGTACAATTATAATCCCAACAAATCATTACAACAAACCTTTAATTTGACACATAACAAACACATTAAAATTGGTAACAGTTACGTTTTACCTTCCAGCATCAGTAGCGTAACTTTAATTGCAGGATGTGATACACATTAAATTATAGCTCTTGCTTTCAAAAGCAAATTAACAAAAAAACTGCCGAGTTGAACGGTCAGACTATATTTATCTGCAAAAACAGAATCTCGCTCATTTTTATTAAGTAATTATGACGTAAGATTGTGTAATATAACTGCTACCTATTGCAAAAGTTGATCGCCACAAAGTTCATTGCCAACTATTTTTAAAACAACCGTGTATCTGTTTTTTCTATTAGTGGATAGAAGTGCACGAATGTGCAAATACTTCCCTTCACTTAAGTAGGTGAACGAGCCGGTCTAGAATTAGCAAAACATGATTTGTTTTTGATTGTATCGTGTTTCGATAGTTAATTAGGTGATAAAGTTGCATGCACCAAATTAAATATGACAAACAAGTTTTAAAGGTAGGTAACTCGCTTTAAACTGATTCTACTTTTTGTTGATATGTTTAATGACTAATACTTGTCAGTCATTGTACTGTCTGTCAATGAAAAAAGTAGGTCGTTAGTGTTATTGTAACATAAATCTTTAAGGAATTTATTTTGCGTGACACAAAATGTATTGCATTACAAAAAGTAAATCGACTAAAGTTCAAAATGATTCAGAAATTTGTTATTAAATGACAAAACAACAGTACAAACTTAACGAATGACTAAGAAACTAGAGTTGTTAAGCTGTTTACAAAAATACTGTGTATCTTTTTTTTAACACTAATGTTTTTGATTAATGTCTTAAACTAACAGTTTGTAGAGTTTGTACTAAATACATTTAAATATTAATAAAAGTAATATTATAATTTCGCGTAGGACAATAACCCCCCGGACATTAAATCCCTGTCAATAACCCTCTGGACAAACCCCCCCTCCGACTAAAAACCCTTCGGACATCAACCCCCCGTATAAAAATAAAATACCTACAATAAAAGTTTCTTGGCACAATAAACATTGGATTCAAAAATATATTTAGCAAAATTAATATTTTATAATAAATTTTACAAAATAAAAATTTAAACAGCAATTACTTTGACAAAAAAAAAAGGTCAAAGCAGTTAAAATTGGTTGTGCATTCAAAGATAACACCCAAACAAGATTAACGTGTTGTTCTGCATTTTATTTGTTTTCCACCGATTTTTTTGCAAAGGTGGTTAATTCCCAGGGTTTTTTACACAGGGGGTTTTTAAACAGGAGTTTGTTTTACGGAGGATTATAGATAGACGGTTTATGTCTGGGGGTTCATTGTCCAGGTGTTAATTGTCCTGCTACGCTAATGTGAATGGCAAATGGTAATCGTTATAATATTCTATATGATAAAAAAACGATTTATGCGGGTATGTAACCAGAGTTTTTGGGTCTAGAAAAATAATTTGAAAAATAACGCCATAGGGCGAAATACACCTTGGCTACTGGAAAATGGACAAAAATAAACATAACTGAGCTAATATTCGCAGACAACATTGTCTTAGTCGCGGAAACAGAAAAGAATCTGCAACATATTCTAGAAACTCTAAACCAGGAATTGGAAAAAATCAAGATGAAAATAAATACAAAAAAAAAACTAAAATTTTGATTGTTACAACAGAGAACAAAGGGCATAACGTTACTTTAAATGGGCTTAGATTGGAACAAGTAGAAAGCTTTAAATAATTAGGAGTGGTCATAGAGAAAAATGGAGGAATGGACAAGGAAATAAGCGAAAGGACAGAAAATGTGGGAATAATATTCAACAGCTTAGGAACAAATTTTTTTGGAAATTGAGAGGTCCCAAAACGAACAGAAGTGGAAGGGGTAAAAAGGGTAGTAACTCCGGCACCTTAATACAGAAATGAAAGTGGACACTCACAAATAAAAATAGTAGCCGAGTGAATGCAGCAGAAACGGGATTTCTAATAAAAATCTGAGCAAAAACAAAAAAAGGTAGAATCAGAAATGAAACACAAAGAGAACAATTAAAGATAAAATCAGTTGAAACAAAAATACAAGAAAGACAGCTGGGATGGTTGGGTCACATTTACAGGATAAAACAAGAAAGATTAACCAGAAAAGCCTATGAAGCAAGATCACAGGGAAAAGACAAAAGAGGTAGACCGAGAAAATTCTGGCAAGACGAAGTTAAAAAAGCAGCAACGGATAGAAACATCAAATGGAAAGACATAACAACTCTAGCACAAGACAGAAAAACATAAAAAAACGTCAGCACAACACAACTCAACAGTTCTACACCTAACAGTAGAAGGACTCATGACTAAATAAAAATAGCAGTCTTAGAATAATTCAAAAAAACCTCGACTATAACTTTTTTTTCGTTTAATGCTTGCTACAACCCTTTCACCTCAGGTTGTATGGCATGTTTTCAAATATCAAAAGAAAATTAGCAACGAACATAACTTATCAAATCTAACTGCTTGTTGTTATCAGTTACTTTACTTGAGTTTGCTTAAATCCATACATTCCTACTAATTAAACAAATTTATTTAACTTAAGCTAAGTAGGTACATAATTAGCAAGTTTCTTTAAATAAAATTAAATATACAAATAAACTGAAAGCAAAGAGCTAGAAAATATCGACCTTTTAAATGTGAATAAAAAGCCAGTAAAATAAATCAAATTGCATGTAAATTGCAAATGAACTTTTTAATGTACCTACATTTTTCAAAATATTGTCGTCTATTGAATAAAAATCATTAGTTGCAGTGTGCAGTTAATGTCAATTATGCTAACTATTTCAATTAGCAAAGTTTCTACCCAGATTTTCCTTTAATTTATGACTTAAATGTAGCTTAGTAATTGCCTACTTATGTCTTTCTATTTTCTAGAACTGCAATATTTCACTGTTTTAACGATAAACTATCTTATGTCGTCAATGAATTTCCATTCATATATTACGCACGCCTCTGGTCAGCTTTCCACGTCTTTTCTACCAAATATTTTGTCGTAATTTGTGTAGGAGCGATGCATAATATTCCCTGTTGACTGTGATGTTGCGTTTTTTAAAATCTATGAGGGGAATGCCCTCACAATCCCAAAAGATCGTAGCCATCACCTTTTTTGTCGACTGACAGTCCCTGAACTTTTTTGGCGGTGTTTCTCATTTTCGCCTCTATTCAATCGATCCTCTTTTGGACAAAGGATCATAGTAGAGAACCAAGGTTTCATTCCCTGTAACAATTGTCTTCAACGCGTCCACAAGATTTTCTCCACAGAGCTCCAATAGGGATCCAGCACATTCAACAAGACGCTGGCGCTGAACTGCTGAGAGATGTTCGGGGACCCATATTGCACTAACTTTGTTCATGCCTAACCGATCGTGGAGGATTCGGCGAATGCTTGTATCTGAAAGCCCCGACATTTTTGATAGTTCTTTCACCTTCAAGCGTAGATCGCCTAATTCGAGTTCCTCCACAAGAGCAATCTGGTCGTCTGTCACCACTTCCACAGTCCTTCCTGTTCTTGCATCATCTTCCAAGGAGGATTCTTGCCCCATTCGAAATCGTTTTGACCAATCTTTTACCACAGAATAAGACGGGGAATTGTTCCCGTACATCCTATTCAGTCAAACTCTATTGCTTTGAGGAGCAAGACTTCCGCGAGTAAGAAATTTTATAACAGCTCCATACTCAATTTTCGTGACTTCTGACATCGTGATGAACGAATGACAGTTATGAGACAACTAACTGAAATAAAATCCATTTTTGTTTTTTTCAAGGCTTATGACTTGAACCAAAGTGTTAAAAAAAAATTGACCCGTCTGCGATACCTAGATCTATGTCAGACTGGGTAACTTTGGCGCATACCTCGTATAAACTATAACAATATTTCTTAAAACAGAGACACGGAACGTTAACTTCATATGTAATTTTAAAAAGTAAAGGAAAAATTATATTTTATTACCATTTCCGCTTAAAACAATATTTATAGAGCAGTTATTAAAACCGCATGCAGTTATTAATTAACGTTTTGACTGTAATTGACAGGCCGATATATTACTTAAACTAATAACTCATATTCCATCCACTCTAGAAGGTTTTCAGCAACACTTCGAATTAAACTTTCACCACCATTAAACATTTTTTCATACTATTACTTTTGATAGTTAAAAGGAACGTAGACCTCTACTGTTTTGGTTCGTGGAATGTGAACATTTAATTAAGGAAAAACGTTAAAGAGTTTTGTTGTTTTTTGATTACGTTATGCACGAGACTTGTACTAAATTATTGGTATGCTGATTCGAAGGAATCTGAAACTATCGAGTCAGTTATTTCGATAGTTCAGTGATGTTTTCAGATCAAGAAATCAAATCGTCCGAGGAACATGTTTCCGTTTGATAAAGACCAACATAGAATGGTCGAAACGTCACACAAATCAAGAAGACGCGGTTCCAAACCCGGGAACGAAGATTGTAACATGTTTCCGTGTTTGAATACTCTTGATTTTCCATAATCATGGATACTTCAGACAAACACGATAAAAGTGGTTGACAGTTATTAATATTGGCATTTGTTATCATTTCCAAGGCTTACTATTTAAAAATGTTACAATTTGTCTTAACTTTATCAAAAATTCTTAATAACTCGAAAATTATTGCAGATAGGTATAGGAAATGCTAATAAAGATTGATACAAAATGTAATTTTGCATTTTAAAATGAAAAAAGCATCACGATGAAAATAAAAATATTTTCAAAAAAGTCCAAAAATCTATAAAACGACTGCACCTAGGTATAGGGAATGCCATCAAAAGTCCCTCTGAAATAACGTGTTTAATGCAAAAATGCAATAAAAAATAGACCATTGTATTTGAAATAAGACAGTAGATGTCAATTTCCCGTATTTTCGGAAGTGCCGCCATCTTAAAAATATTTTCATTTAACCGTTCATATGCCATTATGACCATAACCAGAATTTCAAATCATCAATCATTTTCATTCTTCATATTATTTTTAATGCACGGTCCCAATTAATCACCCTGTATATATGTACCTATATTTAAATTATTTAAAGTTTAAGTTATTTAAGTTAAGTTATTGTATATTTAAATATACACAATACAAATTATACTTCCGACATACCATGAACTAAGGCCATCAAAATTTGAAGGTCAATAAATTGTATATAAACAATTTTATCTCACATACAGCTATCAACAAACAACAAACATAAAATCGTTAATTGCATACAGCGTCCTCGAATTTTTTAAACACTCTTAGTTTATACATCGTATTTAAATTATTTTTTTAAACCATACCGCATGCAACTACATAGCATTAAAAAAACCTTTGTAACTTGTACCGCATGAATATTAAAAGGTTTTATACCTTGTTTTGTTTTTGTTTTCACAGCCTGTTTTTCTTTAAAAAAAAAAAAACTAACAAACAAAACCTTCCTAACTTGCGTATTATTGAAAATAACTACAGCAACCCATATATATTGGGTTGTTGCATAATTTCGTGTTTTTTTAGATTCAAAATTGCGCACCTTGAATTAAATTTTTTGGTAATTTGTTATGTGCTATTCAACGGAGATTGTTTTTCTCTACTAGTTGACGTTTTCGTTTTTTCCATATCATTTGTTTATTTTTATTATACAACTGTCAAAATGGATGTTTTCTTATGTACGCTGTATCTGATTTTAACTCCAATTTGTACAGCAATTTTTTCTGAATTCGACAATGCAAACGCGGCCAAAACTGCATATCATGCATATGTCGAATCTAGGTTACGCTATGCTGTAATTTTTTGGGGTAACGCTAGTGACCCAGAACGCCTCTTCATTATACAAAAGCGATGTATAAGAAATATATTTGGCCTGAACTAGCGAGATCACTGCAAAGAAACTTTTCGTGACAACGAAATATTAACCTTTTACGGTCTATTTATCCTCGAAGCCATCATGTTCGTAAAAAATAATGTAGATCTGTTCGAAGAGAATATAAGAAATCATGCAGCCAATACGCGACATAAAAAAAACCTAAAACCCGATTGTTTCAAATATACCTATCTTCAAAAAAATGTAGCCTCCACAATTATTGCTATATATAATAAATTTAACACATCACCTGAGAGTATAATAAATCTTCCCACCCGCGAATTGAAGAAGAAATTAAGAAAAGTTCTGATTTCTAAAGCTTACTATGGAGTAAGCGAATATTTAAATGATGCTGACTTTGTAAAATGTTATATTTAAATATCATTTTTCTGTGTTTTTTCTTTTTTATTAACTATGTATATTATTTGTAATGTACGTAAATTATTATTGTGACAAGTTCTACACCTTTTTTGGGATATTCAGAACAAATAAAGATTATTATTATTATTATTATTATTATAACACTTGGGGCTTCTTTGAATCAATTGTTGTTAAAAATGGCAAAAACAAATATTTTATTTAAAACAAATCCTAATCGGCATGGTAAATAATTGTCTTTGTCCCTTTTTCCTTGGAAGCACATAAGTAAACAGCATGAAATTACTATTAAAGGGATTTAATTATAAAAAATAGGTATAATTAAATATGTTAGGAATGCATTAACATTGTTCACTTATTAGCAAATATTTTTAGAATATTTTCTTTGGTTAAGTAATAAATTTCTCTAAAATGTGTATTTAATCCCTTATTTGACATACAATTATTTGTAAGAAAAAATAACCAGTTATGCCTTTTATCTGCGTTAATGACTTCTAATAAGCAAAAAGCGTAAACAGATTTCTGGACGTTTTTTGTAAACTATGAACACTTATATTATTTGATTACGAAAATTTTGAACAATGTTAATGCATTCCTAACATATTTAATAATACCTATTTTTTAAATTAAATCCCTTTAATAGTAATTTCATGCGGTTTACTTACGTGCTTCCAAGGAAAAAAGGACAAAGACAATTATTTACCATGCCGATTAGATTTTGTTTTAAATAAAATATTTGTTTTTGCCATTTTTAACAACAATTGTTTCAAAGAAGTCCCAAGTGTTATACATTGTCGAATTCAGAAAAAATTGCTCTACAAATTGAAGTTAAAATCAGATAAAGCGTACATAAGAAAAAATTGACCTGATGATGATTTTGAAAAACGAAACGTCGCACGGCAAAAGTTACGGGCAAAAAACAAAAATCCACTCTTACTTTTTTTCCTATATCTCAAAAACTAAAAGAGCTAGATAAATTCTGATTGCGTCGGCATATAAGGCTCCTGAATATACAACTTTGCCCTAATTAAACCGCAGTCGTAACTCTTACCGTTTACGAGATCCCCATAGTGGCCCTTGAAAAACGAGAACCCTGTATAGGTAGGTACTAGGTACCTACTTGTTCAATCATTCATTACGCGTGTTTTAATTTCAATCAAAACCAAAAAGAAATTGTTCACTTACCATATATCAAGTCCCTAAATTCTGCTAAAACTTGACATCGAGTTTCAGGATCTTCCCCCAACTCCTTCTTCGCATAATCCAGTATTTCCTGGGGAGGTTCCCCCAGATCTAATTCCGATAACACGTCCTTATCACTGGGCATCTTCAGCTTAAATTATCTGCAATAAAATAAGTACCCTCGTTAAATTCAATAGATCAAACGAGTATCGGGTTCTACGCACACCCACTACAAACGATACTTGAACCATTCGATGTAAACACACATGTAGCAAGTACATTTATCCTCCGTAACTTCCTCAACAATAGCGGAGAGGGAAAGTTACAAACTTGTACTTGCATATGCGCATAAATCGACTAATATTAGCACAAATTTAATTTAGCAGAGGTGCAAATCGCTCAAGCTAATAAAAGAAACGCGTTACACGACGGTGAGTGATAATTAACTCAAACAATGTGTTTCCTAGACGTTTTTAAAGTAACTTTAATGATTATGATAAATGGACATATTTAGTTACGAGACAAAAGTGAGAGTAAAGCGTAATACACACGAACTTTTTGATGTGTAGCACTCAACAGCACTGACTTCCGATGGTGATGCCCAACCAAAGAGACTGTGTTGTAGCTGTCAGGCTGTCACTCAACTCCAACTAACACTGCAGTAAAATCAAAAACCTTTCATTCGTCTTATCTTTGCGACGAGTACAAATATATGTACTTGTAAATAATAGTACTTGAAAATGTTTACGAAAACAACATACGTCATTTTGATGATTACAACTTGAAACATATTTTTTAAACAATTTAGCATGATACATTCATCCATTGTTTAATAAACGGTGAATTACTATTTACACAAAAATATTGATTATCGCGCAAAAATTAATAGGCGCTCAAAACATGTTATAAATAATTGTAAATTTTTGTATCTATAAAAAGTGCAATTGCTATAAAACAAACTTTATTTGCTATGAGAATAATTACTTTGCTATAAAATTTTTGTGGGTAATTTAAATTATTTTTCAGCCGACATCCTTTTTTTTTTTGTTTAATTCTGGTATTGTGTTCCGATAGTAAGACCACGAAAAACTTGGTATTATGAGTTAGAAGATGCTACCACGAGAAAAGTATTGAGTGGAGTAAACTTGGAGGAGAAAACATCACTCGACACATCAAAGTACAGCGACTACGATGGGCAGGACACATCATGCGAAGGAAACCAACCGCAATGCTCAGGAGGGTAACAGAATGGATTCCTATTTGGCCCAGAAACAAGGGTAGACCAAGAAAAAGATGGAGAGACGCCCTGGAGGAAGATGCAAAGGCACTGGGAATAAGGGAATGGAAATTTAAATGCAAAGACAGGAAAGAATGGAAGAAAATAACGGAGGCAGCCAGAACTAATGAGCTTGAAAATTAGAGGAGAGGACTGATCCACCTCATTAAATGGATCTACAACAACGCCTCGGCGTTAGCCATAATCCTTAGGATTATACGGCTCAATGAATGAATGAATGAAACTTGGAGAATTTGTTCAAGAAAAGAAGAGAAAAAGGGAAGCTTACAAACAGAGCCCTCATAAGTACATTCGAAAAAACAAAAACCTCACCTGAGGGTAGAGCCGTTAGTTTAAAAAGTTCGATAAGCAAAATTCTGTAAATCTTAACAATTTTTCTACAGCTGTCTTAAGATATATTATTTAGATTTTACAATAAAAAAAAATAACGCAAGGATCTTTGTAATTTTTACCCGGGGTCTTCGTTATACTAGCGGGCCGACTCCTTACAGCAAAATGCGAGAAAAGTGGTGGGGATAAAGGCCGACCGTTCATTATTTGCTCATGTTTGCGGTACGTTTTAATGTCTTTGCTGGTCTCTAAAACGAGATAATTAAAGAAAATTTTGTATCTCCAACATCTATAATCATACTGTGTTCTTCATTGAGAATATCGTTCAATAGTAACAATCGATAGGTATTTAGCAGCTATAATTTCACACCTAAGGCGACTTTATTATTCAGAAAATTCTAATGTTATTAGAACTGCACCTGCTTTAAGCAAGCTAGTCTTAAGTCCCATAGGAATTCAACGACAAAATGTATTACTCTGTGTTAAATTGTTTGACGAAAAGAACAATACTGCTTTGAAAATGTTCCAAAATGATTTAAAAATAAATGCTTTGGGTACAATCACATTTATGGAATTAATACCTAATTGGTGAAAAATTGTGAATTGCAAAAATGTATATAAAGGGCAACGTCTTCGTGATCAATATGCAGAACCAATAACAAACTTGCAGCATGAAAACTTAGCATTTTTGCAAAATTTTGTAGAATGGGTTAAGAAATGCGATGAGTTAGAAATTAATAACATTGCTAAACGAATCGGAAAGTTGACAAACCATTTTCTTCATTAACACATACTTGCAATACGTTACTATTATTGATAAAGTGTTCAGATTATTAATTAGAAAAGCTTATCTTGAGATTAACCGGCAAAAAAAATTTACTACCACATTAAATAAAACATTAATTTTAAATACGATAATCCGTTGTAATACAAATTAGCTGACATAATAAATATCTTGCTGCATGTGTTATATTCGAATCAATTTGCTACATGTTGCGAATTTTAATTTACAAGTTATGACTGATTATAGGTTGTGTTAATAATTTTGGTGGTGTATACTTTCTAAACAACAAAGGCATGCTCTAGAAATATTTATTGCTTAATGTGCCAAATTTGCAGCCCATAAAATCGACACGTTCCGTTCAAAACGTAAACTTGCATAAAAAAAAACAAACGTTTAAGTGTTATGTAAAGTGTAGCCACCGATCAATTTGTAATTATTGCGTCATGTAAATAAAAAAAAATTGCTTAGAGTTACCCAAAATTAAATAAAATACTTTCAAATGCGATTATAAAACTGTGTCGTATTACGGACGTGAAATTATTGAGACTTGATAATTTTATGTTAGTTGTGAAACAGGTGCCCACCAATATGATCATTATGTTCGATTTCCGATTTTCTAATACGATGAAATGTACAATTTCTTAAGTGAGTTAAATGGCTGAACTAACATAAGACGATTTGGCAATAATTGTTCCAAACGTATATTATATTTATGTGTATAGCTAATTACGAATTATAAGTTTCATGTAATTTATAACGTAATAATATCTGAAGTAAAAATTTAATAGCAGTTAAATTGTTAGCAAATTTTGCTTCTCATAGAGATTACTATTGTGGTATATAAAAATACTTTTTTAACTCTTGCTGCTGTGATTCATAAAATCTAATACTTATACATAATAAGAATCAAAATACGATTGATCTATCAAGGTTCTTAATGATAGTCTATCGATTTACTGAATTCAATGTCACGTTTTTTACTTTTATTAGACAAATAATACTGTTCAATTTAATCACGTGCAGCACCGTTGGACGTCTTTTGCTAAAATTGACAAAAACGGGTTCGACTATGTTAGCTAAACATGCCCAGGTAATTTTAGAACCACGACTTTATTAATTTTCCAGTTATTGTATCTTATACGGGGTGTTGTACAACGGTATTAATGTTATCATCCATATATTGCTAAAGAGGTACCGACGCGTGAGCGTCTTTTGCTAAAATTGACAAAAAAGGGTTCGACTATGTTAGCTAAACATGCCCAGGTAATTTTAGAACCATGACTTTAACAGTTTTCTAGTTATTGTATCATATCAGGGATGTTGTCTTGCGGTATTAATGTTTTCATCCATTTATGAGGAATATATTGCTAAGAGGTACCGACGCTTGGGCGTATTTTGCTAAAATTGACAAAAACGACTTCGACTATGTTAGCTTAGCATACCCAGGTAATTTTAGAGCCATGACTTTAATAATTTTCTAGTTATGGTATCTTATACGGAGTGTTATCTTACGGTATTAATGGTATTATCCATTTATGAGGTATATATTGCAAAAGAGGTACCGACGCTTGGGCGTCTTTTGCTAAAATTGACAAAAAAGGGTTCGACTATGTTAGCTAAACATGCCCAGTTTGTTTTAGAACCACGACTTTAATAATTTTCCAGTTATTGTATCTTATACGGGGTGTTGTCCAACGGTATTAATGTTATTATCCATATATTGCAAAAAAAAGTACCGACGCTTGGGCGTCTTTTGCTAAAATGGACAAAAAAGGGTTCGACTATGTTAGCTAAACATGCCCAGGTAATTTTAGAACCATGACTTTAACAGTTTTCTAGTTATTGTATCTGATACGGGGTCTTGCGGTATTAATGTTTTCATCCATTTATGAGGAATATATTGCTAAGAGGTACCGACGCTTGGGCGTCTTTTGCTAAAATTGACAAAAACGACTTCGACTATGTTAGCTAAACATACCCAGGTAATTTTAGAGCCATGACTTTAATAATTTTCTAGTTATTGTATCTTATACGGAGTGTTCTCTTACGGTATTAATGGTATTATCCATTTATGAGGTATATATTGCAGAAGAAGTACCGACGCTTGGGCGTCTTTTGCTAAAATTGACAAAAACGGTTTTGACTATGTTAGCTAAACATGTGCAGGTAATTTTAAAACGTTCACTTAAACAATTTTCTAGTCATTGTATCTTATACGGAGTGTTGTCTTACAGTATTAAAGTTATCATCCATTCATGAGGTATATATTGCAAGAGAGGTACCGACGCTTGGGCGTCTTCTGCTAAAATTGACAAAAACGGGTTTGACCATGTTATCTAAACATGCCCAGGTAATTTTAGAACCATGACTAGTTATTGTATCTTATACGGGGTGTTGTATTAAGGTATTAATGTTATCATCCATATATGAGGTAATATTGCAAAAGAGGTACCGACGCTTGGGCGTCTTTTGCTAAAATTGACAAAAACTGCTTCGACCATGTTAGCTAAACATGCCCAGGTAATTTTAGAACCATTACTTTAATAATTTTCTAGTTATTGTATCTCAAAGGGCTGTTGTCTTACAGAAGTGTTTTTGAACCAGTTTCCATGTACCCCTTGGCCTCACTGAGAAGCGCCATGTACCCCTTGGGGATCCATAAACCCCTTGTTTAGAACCCCTGATATAAATAAACTCGTGTTGCAAAAAACAAAACGGTTTTTCGACATCTTAAATAAACTACAAGAAGAAATATTTATAAGACCTTAATAGAATGTCCACAATCATTTTCTTGTGCAAGTTGTTCTCGATCGTCGTTTCCATTAAGTAAAAAATGGCAGGATAAAATACTTCAATTCGCATTAAACGCAATTTGTCGCATATTTCAAGTTCCACTGTCGCGTTGGTAAACCGCGCACGATTTCATGATGTGCGTGCGAGCGTGCATGCTTGATAAATATGTATAAATACCTGTCGCTATTATTACTAATGTATACGGTCATCGACCTATTTCAAATGATTGAAAACCTCTGCCTTATTTTGTGCTAAATACAATATTCAATAAACCGCTTAATCCAATACAACGAAAACTCTGCGCCGCTGTACCGCATTCGTTCTTTTATAATTCCTAAACCATTTAATTGCACTTTGTAACGTAACGACATGTCTTTCATCGGTTCTTGTTAAATTAATAACAAGCTACTGAAGATGGTGATGTAATTATAGGCATAGCAACAACGTAGTTGCATTAAGAGCTTAGTCATTTGGAATAAGTAACTAAACTATTTGTCGTGTTAATAGTGAAGTGCATAGAGCTAGGATTGATTGCTGTGTAAACCAGGGGTTTTCAAAGTGGTCAGGTTTTGCCTAAGAAACGTTTTATAATGGGCCACAAACACTATGCTAAAAATGTTCTTAAGAAAAATATTCGCCAAAAAATTATTTTTGAACCACAAAGTTCTCGAATTTTACAAAGAATTGGCAATAACTATTTTCGTTTAACTTCAATGTTATTTTATTTACTTTATGTAAATAACATCAAACAAATACTGACGCAGCGTATACTGAAACTTGTAACATCTCAAAACTATCATTAACACATTATGGTCATCATTTGGGATGTACAACGTTAGTTTGGGTTTGGATCTATCAACAAGTTGTTGATTAACTTATACATCATAAGTAGGACACACTACTTGTACAAAATGTGCTTATAGGAAAGAATGAGACGGATCCACATGCAATTACTAAACAACGCCATATGGACCAAAATCTTATGCCGGTGGTGCTTAGGTAATTAGCAATAAACCTTCAAGATATGTGCAGAAGTTGAAAAATAAAGAAGTTCGTTTTAGTTGCTCTATTTAATTTTTTTCTTGCTGCGTAAAATTTGCTCTAGAGCTGAGTTTTACGTGAAACAAGTTTTGTTGACCAAGCCACCTTATAAAGACGACCACGAGCCATAATAAATAATACGAAAGTAAGAAGAATCTTTGTAAGAACTTTAATAAGAATTTAAAGTTGGCGTTCCACAAGGAAGTGTACTAGGTCCGGTCCTAAACCTTTTGTATACTTGTGATATTCCGAAGTTAGAAAACAATACAATAGCGACCTTTGCCGACGACACGACTATTTTAGCAGTAGGAAGAAACAATATAGAATCATCCGAGAAATAACAAGCAGCTGCCAATCAAATCAACAGCTGAACAAAAACGTGGCGCATAAAGTTAAAAGAAACTAACTTAATTTTAGCAACAAGAGAATTAAACATGTACCAATCAACTTAAATAATAAACAAATAACATACTCCAACACAGCAAAACACTTAGGCATTATTACATTGGACGCTAAGCTACGCTGGGAGGCTCATGTAAAGAAAAAAAGGAAAGAAATAGGTACCTAATAAAAAAAATGTACTGGCTAATTGGGAGGAATTCCTCTCTGCCCTCTGCCCATACATAATTTACTTTTGCTATACAAGCAAATTTTAAAGCCAAACCAAACAGAGTAACATTCAGATCATCCAGAGATTCCAGAACAAACCACTAAGGAACATCGCTGATGCACCTTGGTGTTGCAGAAATAGTGACATACATCGGGACCTCTCAACATGGACACTGTAAAAAACACCATTAAGAAGTTTGCCAAGACCCACGAAGAAAGGCTCCATCAACATGTAAATGTCGAGGCGATCCAGCTCCTGGACACTACAGGATTAGTAAGAAGACTTTAAAGGGTTAAACTTTTGAGTAAGTTTAAGTTAAAGTTAAAAGCAGAGACTGTGCGGTAGTGTGCATGTTAATAATTGGTGTACTTATATTACATATTAGCAAACTAAGGACTACTATTGGGTAAACCTTAGACTAAGTTTGAACATTATTAATTTAGGCTAGAATTAAAATGCTCATTGGTCTCAAAGACCGGATTGCATTGTTATAAACTTTATTGGGGTTTTAATTTTTTATAAATATATATATTTATGTTAAAATAATATCTGTTTACTTCCTTAACACATTGCAGTTGATTATTTAATTTATTGTGGGAAAAATATCTTATATTTCGTAAGAGCTGTGTTCCTATTTTTTAAATTTAATTAAAAGTTGTTTTACATAAACATTGCACCGTTAAAAAAGCACTTAAAAATTTTGTGGAATTGCTTTGACATTAAATTTACCTAACATTATAGAAAAATAAAACAAAATCAAATATTTCGTTTTATGAGCAGTCTGGCTGGAACCATTTTCGAACATACCTGATTAAAATAATAAAATACTTAATGTGGCTACCTAACGGCTTTTGCCATAAATGTGTATACATAAATTAAATAGGGGAAGGTGGTATACATATACTGGGACACTTTTTTTAAATTTTGCGTAACTTTTGAACGGCTTAATTTGCATACCTCAAATTGATATGAGATATTCATATTGCTTTAGTTTATCATTGCATATACAAAAAAATATTTTTTTAAATAAAGGTACACAAACAGAGGGACTGTCCCACTATACACCACTTGTCCCCACATAAACCACTCCGTGGTACATTGTGGGACAGCAAAAAATATTTATGAAATAAAGCATAAGTAATTAAAAAAAAGCTTAATTTTAATTTTTTATTTTAAAAACTTTCACTTTTCATGGGCATTTAGACATTGTACTTTGAAAAATCAAACTAAAATTGAAAATGTTTCTTTGTTTTTTCAGTGCCCCCAAACGTAGTCGGTGCGCTTAACCTATTTCAGCATTTTTAACTATCGTATATTTATCATATACTGGGTGTTTGAACTACAAGTTTAAGCATGGGGATCTCGCTTATTAAAAATTAAATTATCAATAAATAACCGTTAGTATCAATCTATCAATTGTTATTTCATAACTTTTTACTTGATTATGAATTTTTTAAATTACAATACCTAATTTTATTTTCTTTTATATTTTGATAAACTTTATTTGTTAAGGGAAAAAATATGAAATTAAATATAGTAACTCATATTTCATAGAAAAAAGATAAAATCAGTTTTTCTCCAAATATACAGTGTGGTCCAAATTCGATGGAATTACATGGGTATCGCACTTAATATTCAAGATAGAGAAACGGTTAAGTTACCAAAAATGTGTAGTTTTTTGAAACAAACTCAGAACCGTTTTCAAAAATTTTCTTTCATTTCCGATTTTTGAGTTATTAGAAAAAAAGTGTTTTTTGTCATATTTTTAATGTATTACAAGCGTAGTAATAGAAAAACATGTGTTTTTTTCCTTCATTACAACACACTGTTTTTGAAATTTATAATAAACTCAAACAAAAATTTTGATCAACCCGAGAGAGAGATTTATACGTAAAACAAACAATATTTGACAAACTATGAGGTTTTGTTTTTAAAATTTGTAACTGGCTAATAACTGCTACACTAACAACAAGAGACAACTCTTAAATGTCACATCGAAAAAAAAAAAGAACATCAACACGGGATAACTCCCATCTATTAGTAGGCTGTGAACATGTAAATTGATTTTTGCTTATTTAAAGAAAAACTGCAGGAGTAAAGCATAACAAACCTTATATCATTGAAACAAGAAAAAAATAACCTTTTTAATAAGACCACAGCCAACTATGACTTCCATTTAAAAAAATGCAAGTATGTGCTATAACTCGGAAATTGAGAGTGCTATGAAAATTTCGTTAACATATTTAAAATCTACGTAAAAATAACTGTAACAGCCAATTTTTATTTTTGTTCTAACTCATATGGTTACGGAATTATTTAAGTTTGAAAAAATCGACCTTTTTCAGTTTTTTCAAAATATTTCAAAACGTTGATGACGTAGGTCAAATTTGAAAATGGCATCAGATTTCCCTTTAAATTCTGCACAAATTTGGTAATTTAAACGTTTCTGTATCTCCAATATTAACGGAGTTACCCATACAACAGGTTAGAAAAATGGGCACCCTGTATAAGGGTTGTTGTATTAATTTTCAATAAAGTAAAAAGTTACGAAGGTTTTATAATTTATTGTTGAGATAAACATTATAAATATTTGAACATAAAATAAACTACAATATACTACATAACTGCTGATTCAGACTATATTGTTGTTGTCTAATGTTCAAAAATTCATAATGTTAAGTTACTCTTCGCAATAAGTAACCTTTTTCTGGTTTAACCGACCTTGTATCTGTTACGGTTTAAAAGTTACCAACAGTAAGCTTCAAATTTCGCACGTACTACATAAGCACAATTCGTTTTTTATAATTATCAATTAATCTTTGTGATAAAAATTACTGTTTCCAACATATCACCCGTACCAAAAATAAATATGCACTTTAAATACGAGAACTAACTTGTACAGTATATTTTGCGTAACAAGTAGTTCTTATTTAAAATCAATTGCTTCTTTATTTGTCACAATAGGTCGGAGTTATATTTTGATGTTTTGCAATTCTTGTTGCTTCATCAAGCAAGAACGCTATTGATTTTTGATCGAACAAATTTCGTAATCGCTCCGATAATATTTAAACTCTACAAATGCCATCACATGCATATTTTACAGATCAACTACTTTTGTTGCACTTTTAAATCGCTAAGCGGGCATCAAAACATTTTTAATATTAACACGCGTTTTTTCCCACTCCATTAAGTAATAAGTTGCCGTTTTTAATGAGAAATTTTAAAGCGTTAGGAAAATAACCGCAGAATTAATCTAACAAGACGGAAGTTAAAAGCTGACTAATTTTAACCACAAAAAAGTATATTACGGCACACCCCGCCAGAGATCTGGTCTAGATTTCTTAACAAGATTTCGCGAAGTTGCCTTATTCGCAATATACAGTTTAAGGGTCAAGTTTAAAATTACTAGTTGGTTTTAAAATGTATTCGTGTAACACGTTCCGAGACATGCATCTTACGAAACAACCTAAAACTACTGGGTTTCGAAATTTAGTTAGTTTTGTAACAGAAACGGCAATTACAAAAAAAATTATGATTAACAACAGACAATTATTAATTAAAAAAATAGAAATGACGGAAATTTAATGAAGCTTTTGGAATTAGGATCCGCAGTTGCTCGAAATGAAAACTCGTGTTATTCAAGTTTGTGATATAACATGTTCCAATTTTAATTTAACAAGCGCAATTTCAACGATCCTCCGGTATCTACCTACAATTTTAATCATCAACAATTTCTCAACATTTTCTATGTTAATCTGTATGGAAAGTTACTTCTACAAGAATATATTCAAGGACTGAGTAATTCTCACCATGTACAAGAAGCCGACTATAAACTTAATTAAGCAAAAACTAAAACACCGGACGTACCAAGTTTATATTTACCTTATATTTGCTGTGGAATTGTTCGCAGAACCACCGAAAACTGTTTATTTCGTGTTAGGTAATTGTTTTAATTGATGAATTCACTTTAGTAAAACGGGCAACCCGTTATATCACATTGTTTTCACAGCGATCTCGTTTTGAAACACCAGCTTTCCAATACGGGTCTTTGACAACTTGTTGGTCGCAGCTGATGCGTGTATAGTGCCTAGGTACTGAAAGTGAGTTTACTCATGCACCTTCCAAGGTAATCCTACTTCGTTTATTACAGTCCCGACTGACGTCAAATTGGTTCTTTTCACGCTTCGTGATCGTAACAACTGTTTACATTAGAGCTGAATATAAACCACAAAAATGATAGTGTACACTCGAATTTTGTGTGATATTTAAAACCAAAAACAAAAATAATTCTAAAGTACTGTGGCACATTTCATCAATAATCAAACCAAATTTTTTTAACAGCTTTCAAATTCTAGGACTGGTCGTATACAGGGTGGTGCTTTTTTCGATGCTCACCATTGCTATCTTGGAAACGGTAAGAGAAAAGTTGCAAATTTTTATGGCGATTAAGAATCTGAAAAGAAATCCTGGATATTTTGATTCGTTTTTGATTTATTACAAAAAAACTGAAAAATGTGATTTTAGAAAAATATTATTATCTTCCCTACCATTGACGCTATTTCATTTAAACTTGGTAACTATGTTTTTGACCGTCCTGGGTTTGATGACGTCAACAGAAATTTTCTAAGCCTTCTAGATTTCAAGTTGCGATAGTCAACTTTTTTATTTCTTATGGCCGCCATGTTGGATTTTTACACCATCAGACAGACAAAAAAATTAGCTTTTCAGATTGGTAACCAACATACCTTTTTTCTTTCAAAAAACTTGTTGAAATTTGAAAATTTGTGTAAATAATTCATAAAATCGAGAATGCTCTGAAAAACAATTGAAATTATAATATAAATCAAAGTGACACAACATTTTATAGGTCTAATGATAACGAAATTAAGATTGTTGGAAACATATTTAGAAGATATGTTAGGCGAATTGCCATTATTAACAATTCAAAATCATCAGTAGTTTCAGCATGAAGGAGCTGGTTCTCACAACGCCCGCATTGTAAAAGGATATTAATTTAGATGTACGGTTTCAAAATGCATGACTTGGTACGTTTGGTCCTGTTCATTGGCCTCCGCGATCGCCATGTTTAATGCCTATGGATTACTTTTACATTGATGTTGTTTATGCAACCCCAACGGAAAATATTGAACTTCTTCGCCATAAAATCAAAAATGCTTTCGACTCTATTTCGAGACAAACTATCCTAAAGGCAGTGGACGAAATGAATCTGAGGACTAACCAATACATCATACATAACGGCGCGCACTTTAAACAATTTAAATAATTATTTATCTGGTGTTATAAATTTATTGTCCTTTCGTTATTTTATTAGACCTATAAAATGTTGTGTCACTTTGATTTATATTATAATTTCAATTGTTTTTCAGAGCATTCTCGATTTTATGAATTATTTACACAAATTTTCAAACCAACAAGTTTTTTGAAAGAAAAAAGGTATGTTGGTTACCAATCTGAAAAGCTAATTTTTTTGTCTGTCTGATGGTGTAAAAATCCAATATGGCGGCCATAAAAAATAAAAAAGTTGACTATCGCAACTTGAAATCTAGAAGGCTTAGAAAATTTCTGTTGACGTCATCAAACCCAGGACGGTCAAAAACATAAAGTTACCAAGTTTAAATGAAATAGCGTCAATGGTAGGGAAGATAATAATATTTTTCTAAAATCACATTTTTCAGTTTTTTTGTAATAAATCAAAAACGATTCAAAATATCCAGGATTTCTTTTCAGATTCTTAATCGCCATAAAAATGTGCAACTTTTCTCTAATTTAACCGACCTTGTATCTTTTACCGTTTCCAAGATAGCAATGGTGAGCATCGAAAAAAGCACCACCCTGTATAAATTTCAAACTACTAAAAGGCCAATTTTCGAATAAAAAAATTTGGATGTAAGCGAAATTTAGCTTACACTCAATTTTACGTTTAATTTTGAATTTAACGAAATGACATGTAAAAATGATCATAAAATTTTGCCAACTAGACACGTTTATCCTTCTTGATCCTTTATCCCATCCTAATGGTGCCTTTCCACGTGAGAGTAAACTACTCTCGATAGCAGCGTCGCCAAGGATACAACCAATCGCGAGTTACTCTCAGGGGCTGTATCCTTGGCGACGCTGCTATCGAGAGTAGTTTACTCTCACGTGGAAAGGCACCATAATAACGCTTCTACGGTCACTTTGATGCAAAGTTTATTCTTAATTGTCATTTTTATTATTTCTTGGTATGAAAACATAACTGATTGTATAAAATAAAAGTTCGATAAAATATAAAGCATAATTATTAAGAATGAATTTCGCGTCAAAGTGACAGTATAAGTGTCAGAATGGGCAGTTGCCACAGCATAATTGCAAGGCACTACAGATTTTTGTCAAAACGCGTTTAGTAATTTGCTTAATTTTCAGTTATTGAAAAACTAAAAATTAATATTGATTACATTAATAGTTACAGAACTTTTTTCTCTACAAAAAAAACGTATTTGCACTTCTTTTCTAAAATAATAAAATAATTAGGGGAGATAATATACGACTTTTAAAATTTTACCATTGAAATTGCTATGTTGCGTGATCCAAGTCTACACTCTGCATATACAGGGTGAGTCATTAGTGGCGGAACGGTCGATTGTGGCTAAACGGTTTGAGATAGAAAGTTGATTATATCGGTATTCCATACAGTTTTTTCTTCCGAACACGATAAAAATATTTTCAAATATACAGGATGAGTCACCTCTCTGGAACCAATAGCAACTTTTATATTTCAAATACAATAACCCATTTTTTATTTAATATTCTTGACCGCCTTCATTTAAGCTTTACATTGGTATAAAATAGCACAGGTTTTTATGCGGCCTTGTCACTAAAAAAAAATAATTTTCAAAATTTTTCAAGGTTTTAAGCCTTTATTTAAAAAATTCTCCTGAAGTCATTTTTTCAAGCACAGAGTTGTAATTTGGTAAGGACATGCAGAAAACATTGCTCTATTAGCTCGATACGAAAAAGTTTGAATCACGCATACAGGGTGTTCATAAATAGGTGGCAACTTTCCTGATTTTCAAAAGCTCATAATTCAATTTTTTCAAATGCAAACCCTTATATTTTCTTATGTCATCGAATTCGTCTTTAAGAGAGCTTCATTTTTTGTTAAGTATGTCCTATACCCAAAATTCATACTTTTCGAGATATTCGACAGTTTTTCTTTTAATCATTATTAAAGCAAATAGGATGCCGTGGAAATCGAAAAAGCTGACTGTTTTATCGTGTTTGGAAGAAAAAACTGTATGGAATTCCGTTTGAATCAACTTTCTATCTCAAACCGTTTAGCCACAATCGACCGATTCGCCACTAATGACTCACCCTGTATATTTATAACTGTTTATTTTGTTTGGTTTATTTTCATTTTTTATTTTAAAAAAAGAAACGTAAACTCCGGGGGTTTCGTAAAACGGGAGATTATAAAATAAGACAATGCCTGTACCAAGAGATGTTTTGCATTCAAAGATGTGGTGATATATTCTAATAATGAACAACAAAAAATTAATGTACCTAAATAGAAAATTTACACAATATTTATTTCACACTAGCTGAACAAGTACAAATCGGTGCAAAATTATAATTAATAAAGAGCGCAATACACATTGGAATACATTGCAAAATGCTGCCTTTTACAATAATTACATGAAATTATACCATGCCTTCCTATAAATATTTTGTAATGTATAAAGCGCAAGATAACACAATCTAATAAGACTAAATATTTCCTGTTTTTAGCATAAAGTTAACATTATTTATAAGACTATTTGCTAAACGGAATGTTGCATGATAGATAAAGTAGAAAATAATTGGCATAAAATGTTAACAATCGCAAACAAACGAATGCAGCGTACGAAGGTAACACTAACTAATTATGGTTAATTTAAAATAATTGTTTGTTACACTAACTTGCGTTACGCGTTGTTAGTTCCGTAAACCAGAAATTCTTAAACAGTGGGCCGAGAGGGTTCTTAAGACGCAACAGGGTGTCAGTTCGAAATGCAGGGTGCGCCAAATAGTTGAAACCCTCTGCAGGGATCTCGTAAAAGGTAAGAGATACAAGATCAAGTAAATTAGACAAAACGGTCTCATTTTAAATAGCTATTCAGCGATACTTTTTTTTTTAATTCACAGCACACTAGATCTTGACTTTTTTTTGATAATTGAAAAAGCTCATAAAAAAATAATTTAGACTTAGACTGTTTAACAAACTAAAACATAGTAAGATTCATTTCTTTAAACATAGGTTATTCTGAGATAAATAGCTTCGTTGTATTTTTTTAAAATGAAATTTAGCTTTAATACTTGGCTTACCAATATTAAAAATTATTAATAATACTGGTGTAACGTGAAAAATTGTTATACTTATCAACTAGGGTTTCTTTCCCGGGATCCCGGGATCCCGGTCCATTTTAAGCTATTTTATATTTCCCGGGAAATGCTTTTTGTCCCGGGAATTCCCGGGATTTTAAAAAAGTGTTGTTTTCGTTTATTTTGTGCTAAGATCTTTGTAATACTATTATAACTTATCAGAATTTTATGCTTAAAATGTCTTTACTAACAGTAAATTATGAAAAAACATCAAAATAATTTTTCTCTTTTAGTATGGCGCAAAGAAGCCCGGTCTCCATTATAAAGTTAATATCTTCAAAATACTTTTACAGTTTTATTTTTGTGTACCCTGATAATTCAAAGCAAAATAGCTTATAAATGAAATTTTATTAATAATAACGATGTTTCTTTGCTGGTAGATGCTCTCAAGACAATTTCACCTACATCAATAGAGACTTAGAGAGCATTTTATGCAGCAGAACTTTTTGTTAATAAATTAAGAAAAAGATTAATTGACTGAAGCACAGATCACCTCTGTTTTCTTAAATCACATTACAAAAATTCATTGTAAAAATTATATTATTGTATTCATAAATATGAAACTGCAATAGAAAGGTTATAATTCCCAAATGTATGTTTCTCTCACCAATATTATTGAATTATTTGTAATAATCATGGAGCAAAATGTATGATATATGACTTGGAGTTGTTTTTAAGTAATAAACCGCTCCCTTAATTTTTTGGGTTATTTATTTAAAAATATTGACATAATTTATTACATCCCGGGATCCCGGGAAATCCCGGGACAAAGGGCGATTTCTTCCCGGAATCCCGGGACAAGCAAAATGGTCAAATATGAGAAACCCTATTATCAACCTATTAAAATTTCAAGTAGAAAATAACACAAAAAGCTCATTTTTACCTATATTTGTGATCAGTTATTTTTAATTTTAAAAAACAGCTTTTTTTAAAAAGTCAACAACTGATGGCCTATTTTTAAAGTAAAATTACGGTAACAAATTCTTTTCTCTTTCATGGGTAACAAGTTCTAAGGTTTTTACTAATTTTAAGATAAAATGTAAAAAAAAACATGTCAACCCATAGGTACCTATATTTAAAAAAAAATGTTTAATTATGTCAAAGGCAACTATGATTTTTATATCAAAAAATGCAACTTTGTCATTTATCTTGGCATTTTACCGATGTTTGAAATAAATATTATTTTATAGATTGTTGAACTATCTGCAACTTTTCCTTAGCTACTTGTTTGTAGTACACAACTGGAACATAATTTAAAAAATATTGCTTGTTTTTCTTCTGTATTTAGTGTGCCATGAAATTTTTCAAAAAGACGCAAAAATTCAGGGAATGAATTTTCGGATTATTAAGATAATCGAATACAATAAAATATGTAAGATGATATCGAAGATTTAGACACAAAAACAATGTTACAAACTAAAAAATTAATTCCTTTGGTGCAATATGCAACTTATATGTATAGTTTTCTAGACAGAGCGTTTCGCAAAAAATGCGAAAAATTTGGGAAGTGATTCCTTATCAAAAATTAAAGGGGATCTTTTATATAAAATATTTTCTTAGACGTCTCCTTTCGGAGTTAAAGGAAAGCGGCAAAATTAGGTTTTTATCTTATTTCTCAAATTTGACGTTTTATACTTATTGAAAGATTTCCATGGTAACCACCAAAATGAAAAGTTTTATTTTTAAATATTTAATACTTAGTTCATGTTAACTCATTTAATATTTTACTCAAAAGTTGTAGGTTTTGCAGGAAAATTTAAACATAAAAAATGTTTCTTAATAAATCAAGCTTTTAAACGAATTTTTTTAAATTGCAAAATTTTAAGCCTTCAAAAGGGTTTGATAAAAAAAAAAAACAGAGGTCGCACTTTTCAGCCCCTTGTGAAGGTGGGAGATGATTAAAAATATAACTATGGGAAACCTTTTAATAAGTACAAAACATCTACCGAATTCTTCTTTGAGAAAAAAATAAAAACCAAATTTTGCCGCTCTTTTTTAGGCATGTGCAACTCCGAAAGGAGACGTCCAAGGGGAAAAATTATATAAAAGCCCCCCTTAATTTTCGATAAGGAATTGCCTACTGAATTTTTTAACAATATTTAAGAATCGCCCTGTATAAAAAGCACATAGAAAAAGGTTTAATAACAATAATAATGAATAAATAAAACTGCATTTGTATAATATATGTTCAACCGTATTTGCTCTGTCATATATCCTGCATTGTCTTTTGTTTGTTTGGGCTTTTTTTTTGACTTGTGTAAAAGTATTGTTTTCTTTTTGAAATAAATTTAAAAAAAACTATGTTCATTTATTAGGTATAATGATAAAAATAGTTTCTACTGCGCACATTTCACTCAACAGAATTTCTATTTTGTTAGGAAAAAAATTTTTTACTTTGCAACCAATCTTTTCCTACTATCAATGTAGTGTTTGTACTGAACATATTTTACTTTGCATTATTTTTTTTACAGTTGTCCTCCTTTTTAACCTTGTATTTCAATATTTTTTACAACCTCAATAAATACTAGCCTTTAATTCCTAAGCAGTCCTAAAGACACTTTTTTCAAGTTAGATTATTTTTTTTTTTAATTCAAAAATGGAAGTGAAGTTTCAATAAACATATAATTTTATAAGCGTGCCAAAGTTTGTGAACTGCTGTCAGTGAGCAAGGCCTATTGTTAAAGGATAAGCTTAAAAATGCATAATAAATAGACTTCAAAAGCCCGACATGGATCAGACTTTAACCATTCAATCTGCATAATAGCTGTTACATAATATTGTATCACTACAACACGCAGTTTTTACCGATTGTTTATTTTCCTTTCAAGCATTAAACGCTCACCAACATCAACGACACTCTACCTAAACAAAAAAGAAACCTATACGTATCTCGAGACGTTAAAGATTGGCAAAGAATTCTTCGACACACAGCTCAACAGCGTTGAAAGTTCACTTCCTACTTTAAATGTACTCACATTAAAAACGTCGTTCATAATCCGATGTAAAAAAAAATGAGGAAGCATTGTTAGAAACGCTCACAACGATTTTCATGATCACCCTATGTTATTCGTTTGTTTTACTAACATTTACTGAAACAAAAGTGGACATTAGCTAGAAAATCAATTTCATATATTTTATTCATCATATAATGTTTACAACTATAAATAGAAATTAGCCTTGAACTCAATAACTACCTAAAATGGATTATGTAACGTTTTTTAAGTTTAGAATTAACTAATGTTTAAGAAATACCTGTATTTCGTTACGTAACTTTTTTAATACAGTTGTTTGGAAAATCGAATATGTAAACATTGTAGCATGGAAAGTTATGATAACTTCGTACGCGATCGGTCAATATTTTATTATATTTTTGTCCAAAGACGAGCCGATGGTGATTGTGTGTTGACCACAAACGCAGCAACGAATTCTTGAAGTATGTGATAACCAGTTTTACGTAACAAAAACGACTTACATCAAGATGCAAGAAAAGAAATGGAACTTAGCGTACTCAGGTTGAGAGAAATTTAATCCAATTAAAGGGAAAAATTGTTTGTTATTTTCAATTTCCAATTTCTTATCACTAGTTTGGCGCTTTTCTGATAGTCCATCTTTATGTGGAAATAAGTATCGCATTATACGAGGCCTATTCGAAAGCATGTGGCTATTTAAAACAAAAGAGAACTTATTTTGGTATTAATAAGAAAAAGAAATACAGAAAACACTAAGCGACACACAGACAGGGTTGGGCAGAGTTTGATTTTTATTTAAAAAAGTTAAAAATCATTGATTTAAATTTGACAATTTTTCCTTTATACAACTAATTTATTCATTATTCACTCTACATTAAATTTTCTATCAGCGTCATTAAAAAAGTAGAGTAAAGTGCCCTAATATGGAACAGTTACCTATTATGGAATACATCAGTTTTATGACAATGAATAAGCGATATCTGTTGAAAAGTATATGTACCTATTTGTACATTGATCACACATTGCCAAATGTAAAATAGTTAAAAAATATTCACTAGATTACATAACAGATTCAAATATATTTTTGACGTGCTACTGAGTTTTTAGGCTAAATCTTTCAGTGCAAAATATTATATGCTGGGGTAAATGATATAAAATATTTTATTGCATGTTTATTTAGCATGAGCCTTTACATTTTGATTGGGGCATTTCATGTTTTGCATATATCGATTTTTGAAATGTCACATTGATGCCTAATATGGAATACATAGAGGTGCCTTATAATGAATATGATTATGGTCACTAAGTACAGCAATATGGGTTCAGTGTCATAAGTGTCAGAAATGGGCACACGAAAAATGTGAAAATTCCCAAAAAAACAATTCTATTGTCCTACCTGTAAAAATAAATAAATTATCAACATTTAGTTCGAATGACACTTGAATTATAATTTAATTTACATAAATAACAGAGTTTTGGTTTGGTTTAAGTAATAATGCAAATCAGAAAGAAATGAAAGATTAATCGAGAGATGAGCAGTTGTTTATTTTAATGTATATTTCCTATATAATTCTATATTCCATATTAAGAACCCCTAGTATTCCATATTAGGTTCCCCGGGAGCTTAATATGGAATAGTAGTAACATTTAAAAAAAATAGCTATATAAGAAATATCTACCGTAATATCGTACCAGAATTCGAGTAATGTGTTGCGTATTCATTACAAATTCCTTATCAATTTTTTTGCAAAATTTTGTTGCATAAATGTGAATATTATTGGCGAATACAAAAAAGTATTCCATATTAGGGCACTTTACTTAACAAATGAAAAAGTTTTGTATTAAAAATTTCTCAGAAACTGTTATTCTTGATCAAAGTTGGTGTATGACCTAAAATTAATTGATGGAAAAAATTTCATAATAATTTATGGTATACCAGATTTTAGCAATTTCAGATATATTCCAAGAGCGTTATTTTGAGAGTTACAAGAAGATTGTTTAGAATTCAAAAGCCACAGGTGGAATTTGTCGTTAAAATTTTAATTTTTGTAGTAATTTTAACATCAAAAGGTTTCAACATATGAAAAAGTTTTTTATTATTGGTTTCTTAAATAATTTTATTCTTGGGAAAAGTTTGTGCAAGGTCTAAAACTAATTTTAAGTTAAAAAAAAGTTCTATATAAATTCATCTAACACTAGATTTTGACGATTTTACAAATATTCAGAAAGAGTATAATGCCCTTATTTAAAAAAAAAATTAAAAGTTTAAAAAAAAGTTGCTTACAATTTAACCCTTTCGGCCCTGCTGGTGGCATTTGCCACCTTAATATGTAGAGGTCTATTTTATCAGTAGTAGAAATTGTTTTAATATTCACCGCCGGAGGTCACATCTGGTAACTTTTCTGCGTGTGTTTTCCCACTCGCCTTGTAGTTTGTTGATTTTGAACGTTGTTTGTGGAACGATTTAGTGAGCGCTTACAACAATGGATCTTCCAGGACCCAGCAGAATATCCGGTAAGTACCTATAATTGTTATACTAATTGAAATATACATTTTATTGATAGTAAAATGTAGAGTGCAAGGTATGCGAAGGCGTTACTTGATTCTTTTTTTAATTTCACGCGGTGGAAATCCCCTTCTTCAAATTGCTCTACGCAATTGCCACCACTAGGTGTTCCTATTATATGATGTGACAACTTTTTTCCATAAATGACGGAATAACACCAATGACATTTTATAAGAATTTGAGGGCTGTAGCTAGGACAGTGACTTTGGAGGAGGCACAAGCCGCCACATCTGCAAATCCTGATTCCGACGTCGAGGATGAAGACGAAGTTGAGGAGAAAGACAGGGTAGAATACGACGATGAAGAAAAACTAGATGAGGCTGAAGAAGATAATGACGTTCTATTGACAGTTTTAGCAGGCAAGTTGTCAAATAAGCAAAATGTCGCTAAAAAGAAAAACGAATCTTGGACACAAAAGCACTTTTCACTCCCAAATATTGATTGTGTTCCGCATCTGAGCAGTGAAGATGTTGACAAAATTCAAACACCAATGATGTACTTTTCTAAATATTTTTCAAATACTGTGTTTGTTGAATTAATGGAAAAAATAACCATGTATTCCAAGTGCAATAAATGTTAGTAATATTATAAACTATGTTTATATTTTTATGAATGTTTACCTTGAGACCTGATGGTGGCAATTGCCACGACATCCTAGTTTCTATAACTTAAGCAGAAACTCGTTAAAATTTTGCAAAAGAGTTCTTTTAACACCTATAAACAATATTTTGTAGACTTTTGTATTTTTGCATGTCTCAAAAAATTCAGGCTGAAAGGATTAGAAATAATATTGTTTTCCTTGATTTTCTTTTAACTCCTTAAATAAGAGCCTTTTAATCCAGCGAATTGTTCTAAAATCGCCAAAAGCTAGTGTTGTATGAACATTTATCGAGCTTTTTTAAACTTATAATTATTAGATATTGACCATGCACCGACTTTTCTCAAAAATAAAGTTTTCCGATTAATCGATGATAAAAAACTTATTTATTAGTTGCAAACTTTTTGAATGTTGACACTTCTATAAAATTCGGAAATGAAATTATGACGTCAAATTCTGTATTGTCATATTTTTGATTTCTAAACAAATTTTTCCTATGATTTTTTTTTGTAAGTTTTAAATTAAGGGCACTTTACTTTTGCGAATATTTTTAATATACCTACTTAAAATCTTGTGTCATATGATTTTTTTCCATCTTAAAACTAGTTTTAGTTAATGCATCAACTTTTATCACAAACAAAACTTTCAAAGAAATCGATAATAAACAACTTTTCCAAACTTTTTTTGCCCTATGCCTGATTTTCTTTTAGAGTTCTCTCCTTCACCCTGTTCTTTCAAGCTTGTCACACACTAGACATTAAACATGTAAAAAAGAAGAAAACTAAGTTGGGTCTAATTATAGAAATTAATATTGGCTTTAAGAGCGCAATTCCCAACTGTCAATATTCAACAAAGTATTTATATAGGGTGTCCCAATTATACACCGCCAAAAAGTAGGTGCATATTCCTGAGTGAAAATGATGACCATTTGTCAAATATTTTGTTATCCGAAAATGCTTCCTTTCAAAGTTAGAGACCTCCAAAGTTGCAAGAAAAAAATATCAAAAAATCGATTACGTCCTAGCCGTTTAAGCTAGAGCTATCAAACTTGGCCGAAATGTTTAGGTGTTTCCTATTGACTTTGTGGGATAATAAGAAATAAAACACGTAATTGGAAGTATGATTTATAGTCAGCTCATCCGCTTAAATTATGAACAAGCCTTAAGTCAATCATGACATTAGCCAACTAAGTTTAGTGAAAAAAATATTTGAGGTGTATAAACAGAGTTTGTCGATGCATCTTTAGCGCTAATTTTCTCGAAAACGGTTACGTATACAACAAAAAACAAGGAGGGACGAATTTTTTCCTCTTAAGTCGTACTTTCTTATGGACGAATGACATTTTCAATTTTATTCCAGAGAAAAAAAATCTGAAGATGGTAAGCGTATGACCTGACTATAAATCATACTTCCAATTACGTGTTTTCTTTTTAATTATCCCACAAAGTCAATGGGAAACAACTTAACATTTCGGCCAAGTTTGATAGCTCTAGCTTAAACGGCTATGACGTAATCGATTTTTTGATTTTTTTTTCTTGCAACTTTGGACGTCTCTAGCTTTGAAAGGAAGCATTTTCGGATAACAAAATATTTGACAAATGGTCATCATTTTTACTCGGGAATATGCACCTACTTTTTGGCGGTGTATAATTGGGACACCCTGTATAATCAGATCTCGAAACCAGCCTGGGTTGGGTGTACGGCATACAACTAACTATTTGGTACTAAGAGTCTAAGAGATTAAGAAAAGCACGCTAAGATAAACCAGACCTAAAAGATTTGTGTGTTTGACATATCTAAAAGTTAAAAAGCATATACGGAAATCAAAATTGCCTCATAATCAATAATACTTGCAATATCATTATAAATGTATGTGTATCAGGTAACTGAAAGGATATTAAAATTGCAAATAAGCTAATTAACTAGGAACAAACATTTTATTACTCACAGTATGCACTTGTCAAGATCAATTTTTTTAATTGCACTGCTATTACAACCCATGCATTTCACTAACGCTCTTTTAAAGTTATTAATACAAAGAAACTTGTTTTATCTACAAATTATGCTTATTTTCAACACTAAAACAAGATTTATAGCTGCATTTCTGTATAATACTTCGCCGATAACTTTTTTTAATTTCAGGAACTGGGTAATCATAGAGTGACATATCGCCATAACAGCCTAACAACCGTAGAGCATTAATCTTGTGGCGCTAAATGCAATTCATACCTAGATTGATTATGAAGTTATGCGAGATCATTTTACAACCTCGCCAGTTTCATAATTAAAGTGATCGTAAATTACCTTAAACATTTTTTTTTAATCGCTGTGTGTTATTTTTTAATTAAAGTAATTAGCGCCTGCGGAAATTCAAACACATGCATTGTGAAACTTATGCAATCGATCTAACGTGGTGTGCTTAAGATGTGTAAAGTGCATTGTCACACATAGACAAATGAAAGATATTTTAACGTTAAGTATTGAGTCATCGCGTCACATTTCACTGAAGATGTTTTTTCTACGACCACTAATGTAAATGACCGTACAACCTGCATGCATAGTAAGTGGGTCCTTACGCACGGTAAGTAAAAAGCACAGTTTTTTTTAAAGAAATGATCAAAGGAGGCTCACGACAAACCCATCCTGCATGCATGGTATGTAAGCCTTACGCACGGTAAGCAAAAAGCACACTTGTCTAGAAATGTCAAAGTAGGCTTACGTCAAAATTGGCAAGACAACGTAATTACATGTGTATATTAGCCAAAAAGCCGTTAAAATTGTCGGAATTATGTGATCGTAGAAAAAGTAAGCTACAAAACACGAGTTGTAAAGCAATTACACACAAAATATCTAAATTTGACCACGGTAACTTGTATTTACACAGATAATATGTTGAAGACCAGAAGCAATATCTTTAGCAATTAGTTACTGACAGCCATAAAATTTTCCAAACTTTAAAAAGAAATCTTGGGTGCCTCGGTTACTTTAATCCTTAATCCATTATCGCTTTGTGGCATTCTTAACTTCTTTTTCTCCTCAAACTCGATCTGCCTTTTCAGGCGTCGGAGGGTGGTTTCGTGACCTGAGTCTATTCCTCCATGCCCTTCTTTTGATAGTGTTCTCATTTCTTCTACTGTTTTTCCTTTTTCTAACCCCATTTACCTTATTTGGTCTACCCATTTTCTTTCTGATCTGCCTCGTTGTTTTTTGGCTGTTTTTTCAATTTCCAATATTTTTCTCGTGATTCTGTCAGGTTTCATTCTTACTAGATGGCCATACCAGTTTAGTTGTTTCTTTTTTATTTTTTCTATTATTGGTTCTTGATCAATTATTTCTCTAATGTTTTCGTTTTTTATTCGCTCCCATTTAGTTTTCCCCGCAATTTTTTTGAGGTGTTTCATTTCGATGGTGTTACTTTAAGCCTTGTCTTTTTTCCTTAGTGTCCAGTTTTCGGATGCGCATCTTATTGTGGTAATGTTACCCTTGCCATATTATGTATGCATTTTCATTTTTACCTTTATATCAAAACCTCTTTATCCCAGTATTGTTTTGTTTAACGAGCAACATATTTTTGTTGATTTGTTTGCTCTATTTGTTAATTCGGCATCTATTTTCCCATCCTCTGTTATTATGCTTCCCAGCAAGTATTCGTAGGTTGTTACTTTTTCTAGTATATTGTTTTTACATTTAATTTTGTTGTTGTTCTAATTGTCTTTTTGTTTTTCGTTCACGATCATAGTTTTTGTTTTATTTATATTCCACTTCCTTTTTCATCTCCTCGATTTCCATTTCTCTCAGGGTTTTCCATACTTCTTTTCTGTCCACAGTATTAAAGGTTGCTTTTAAGTCTATAAATGTTAAGTAGAGTTCTTCTCCTCTTCTATTTTCTTTCTGTTATATTCCGTACAATATATATGTTATTACTTACCTATATTTCTAGTCTAAAAGCTGCTTCTTCTTCTCCTAGTTTTAATTCTACAGGCTCTGTTAGTCCTTTTTCTACAATTTTTGTCTATAGTTTGTAACTAGGTTGGGCTAAACAGATTGGTCTGTGCTTTTCAACTTTTTTATTTCGCCAATTAGGCAAGTGCCTATTGCACGTCCTAGACATAGTATTTGCTTATTTCACGAATTCGGCAAAAGTTCTGCCTATTTCAGGAACTCAGCAAGTTCACTGTATCAGCTTTACATGTACATATAAGTCCATCCATGCATGAATCTAAAATAATATTTTACCAATTGCAAAAATAGCTAGTTATGACCTGAAAAAGGTAAATGTTGCCTTGGTTTAAACTCAGTTGCAAAAAAATACTTATTGCTCAACACTTAAAGAATCTTTGTGCAACCAGTCTTTACTGTTTAAAAGTGTTAACGAAGCAACACTACAAAATAATTACAATGCACAGTTCACACTTTCCAAAGACAACCATAATGTTAATTTGCACCTATTGTTTTACTTATACATCTGAAGAAAACATTCGTTTAATTTCTAGTCCTATAAATTACAAAAACTATTTCATTGTAATACATCGCGTCATGTCGACCTTTTTTTATTTGCAAGAGACAATTAAACTTTCCTCAGAGTTACTTCAGCTAGGGCCAAGAAGCAGCGAGCAATAAATAAAATATTGTACACAGTTTTCTTTACGAGTATGATATTGTTCAATAAAATAAAGCTAGATGCCCAGAAGACAGCTACAACGAAATGGTACATAGCAAAATGTTTGCCTCAAGTATTCAGTTCTAGAGGCGATTATGCTCTACAATGTGAATTCTCATACGGCAACTTTGACTAGTAATTGTTTCCGGGCTGGAAATACTTCCGGTCATTTAAACTTTTGTTTGACTGTGTTTTTTATTCTCAATTAATTCAGCTTGGTTCAGGTTATAAACTACAAAGTACTGTGGCTAGATCTATAATTAAGAATAAGGTTGATACATTTTCGACTTCATAATTATATATTCAATTCTTGACGGTACCTGCTCGCCTGTTTTAGAGACAATGTTGCAAAATGATCACAATATATTAACGTGACACAAATAACTGTGTACTTTGCAATACAGCCATAATGCAAAAAAAATTGTTACGTGTTACACCATAGAGAGAAGTGAATACAATTCAAAACGTTACGAAACATCATACCTCTTGATATATGCATAACATTGGGATCATTGGTATAATTTGATTATTTATTAATGTAATTGTGATTAATACAAGTGCTTTTTATTACATACAAAAGGCTCCGTAGCTGTGATCTAGATATAACAGCTAAAATAATAATTTTCCTAAAACATCAACAAAGTTGTGGTTTATAAAAAAAAACTCATAAATTAAGATTATTTAAAAACTTTGGCTAAAAAGAGTTTTATAAAAGCACAAAGAAAATCTTTAAACATTTTAAACTTTTACCAAGTCTACAAAAATTATTTAATTTTGTAAAGTTTAATAATCTGTTCCTAGGTAAGCAAGTAAAAAAGCTTAAAAAATATTAAATAAAAAACATTAGGTACAAAAATAGCCAACATAAACTGTTAATACCATATATTTTCTCTGTGAATTATTAAAATAAATATACAACTTGGCTATCACGTTGGTGCCAAATTTATCTAGTTACTGCTAATTAAATTTTAGATTACCAATTTTATTAGAATGCAAGTGAATTTACGATGCTATAAATCATGATCTACAACTATTAATTTTTTGTAAATTTTATTTTAATGACTCTATTAAGTTGAGTTGAAAGCAACTAGGTATTTTGGTTAGTTATTTGTAACAGCTTCACAGAAAGGCAATTTTTAATTAAATCAATTTCGCTACACAATATTTACACAGGAAATTGCATTACGTAGGTGATGCTTATAAGTTGTTTACAAAACTATGTATCAAATATAATCAAATCTTTTAAGCACATTCTTTATTACGACTGGGTGAAAAAATTACTAAAAGGATTAAAATTTACAACATTTTAAGTAATAAATGTATTTTACCCCTTTTTTCTCGAGATCTGCCGAAAAGCAATAATCGATTGTTTTAAATTTTCACCCATAAAATTTGCTATCCGGAATGGGCTGTCCGTTTTTTTGTACAACCTTTCGTTTTAAAGATACAGCGGTTGCAAAGTCTAAGAAACAATTAAAGTTTTATTTTAACTTTTTTTTGGAAAAACTGCTTTATAACTCTTAAACCATTGCATTGCCTGTAGACAAACAATAATTCAAAACACTATTCTAGAGAATTTAATGCTCTATTATAAAGTTGAAAGGTATTTTACGATAAAATTGATATATTCGGCGACAGAGTCTTCTAAATGCAGAAGTGTAAAAAAATCAAGTAAGTGTTGATATCTGCTTAGCATTTAATTTTTGGAAAAAGTTTTATTTGAAATTTTTTCTTAGGAAAAGGTCCTCTATCACCACTTAAAATATTTGACTATCAAAGTTTGCCATGGGTTCGTAAACAGATGATGTTCCCAATTAAAAAACAGCCAAATGTCATTTCCAAAGCTATTTTTCACATTTCATGAGGGGTAAAGTTTTTTTTTGCTTTGTACTGCTTATAAAAAGATTAGTCTGCAGCTTGGAAAAGTTGTCAACATTTATTATATATAAATTAAAAACTTCGAATAAGACTTGAAAGTACTTTTACTTGCATACAGTGAAATTAATTGCTTGCTTAAAACAAGATGAAAATGTGTGGTAAAATTAACTGCCGTATGTAATACCAGCCTAACATAAAAATTTGATATTATATA
Source organism: Elmis aenea (assembly GCA_947652605.1). Lineage (NCBI taxonomy): Eukaryota > Metazoa > Arthropoda > Insecta > Coleoptera > Elmidae > Elmis > Elmis aenea. The sequence goes on from OX393580.1 coordinate 5,542,692, forward strand.
GCCTACTCACGAATTGCCTTTCGCTGTCAACGTTAACAATGCTGTTATAAATTGTTATAGATACAGCTAGGGATTTTTAAATAAACCAAAGATAATTTAAAATACTGATGTAGTTTCAGTTCATTGGATCTAGCTGAAACAATTTAGATAAAATGTAAATTCTCACGTCGTCAAGCATTATATCACTTACATAAAAGAAACTTAAAGCGACTGAAAGGAAAAAGTTTAAAATTTTAAGAGTTAACAAAACGTTTAAACATTTTAGTAATGTTATGAAGTACAGAGTTAGCCAATAGGTACCTATGAGGCGATTTAAGTAGGTTATCGAAAAAAACATAGGCAACACTGACACTTCATAAACGTCAAAAGATCTTTGAGAGTCTTTGCAATGTATGAAGCTATAGCGCATTTTCCTTTAAACCAACGAATTTTCGCAGTACAGACGTTTTGCGAAACTCGGAAACGCAAAGAATGTTTCGGCGTGAATTCCAAGTTCCAAGACACGGAAGAATACCCATAGACAAAACTCTTTCAAGATGGATACTTGACTTTCGAGTACAGATATTCTCTATTTCTAATTTGTTTTTTAGATCATCAATATATAAAATATACACTTGATTGAATATATGTATATTATCAATGTGTATGTTTTATTTGCGTTTAGACAGAATAATAGTAAAGTTTATTCTTACTTCGAAAAGGACTAATGTGAAAGAAGATTTATTGGAAGATGTGTTGCTAGTAAGATTTAACGGAATGTGAAAATGTATATTGTATGGTATGTACAAACTATAAAGTTAAATTATATTTTAAGTTAATATAAGTTTTTTTTTAATATCTTTTTTATTTATAACATTTAGTAAATTATCCACTTCAATTCATTCTTTTGTCTTTTTAAATAATTACAGCAGGATCTTATTTAATTCAAATGCATAGATTTTTAGTACTAAAACAAATTTAAAACAGCACTTGCTATATTTTCATATTTTTAGATAAAGATCGTGTGTCTAATTTAACCTAATCACGTTGTGTTTTTGCACCTTACGGGTGTAAAACTTAATAAAATGGTTAAATGTTAATGTGTTTAACGATTTGGTAAATTTAATATGGCGATGGTTCGCCAGTCTAAAATATGCTGTCCGTGAGCATCAAACCCCATCGTCATCGTTTATATTTTAGTTGAGACGCAAATATTGTTATCGTATTTATAGAGGGTTGTGGTGACTAGAAAAAAAATTGATTTTTTGACGACAAAACAAATATTGTAAAACCGGTTTTAACCGTTATTATTTCGGTTCACGAAAGAACGAAAACGATATATTTCGTTTTCGTTCCGAACAGAAACGAACGGAATTTTTTTCGTTTTTAGTCCCTGGTTTAAACAATGTAATGTTCCAACAGCTCTCAATTTGTTTTCCAGTAGTAAAAAGTCTTGGTTTTTGTTTTGAATCAATAAACATCATTTTAAAAACAACAACTTGTGCTCTAGCAACAATAAATCTTTCATTTAGCTTTATTTCTTAATATAAATGAATTTTAATACAAATTATTTTCAAATAGTGCACCTAATTTGACAAAAACAACAAAATTCGAAAAGAAAACAGCCAAAAAATAATCAAAATTGATTCAGGAAAGTTGCTTGTATCGAGTATTTACTGTATATTATTTCTTTGAATTTAATTATAGTATTTTGTTTTATGGTATGTTCCTTTAAACATAGCTGCCCTTACTTTAGTTTTTGTATGTATTTTGATTTAAAACTGCTTGTTGGTTGTTACAACCAACATTTTAGGAATTGATATATCATCAAATACCTTCAAAGATGTAAAATCGTCAATAAGGGGGCGGCAACAATACATATTGCACATACCTGTATGTACTGGTTACGTCTCTGCTTACAGCTATTCGGCTTTCAAAATCTCAATGTGTAAACAATTTATACTCTACACGTACGACATACCTGCACTATTGGTTGTCTAGATACAATAATTAGAGAACGCGTTATACAAAACTTCATACTAACTTTAAAAACAGTTTTTGATTTGAAATTAGGCTTATGTAACAACAATTTTATAATGTTTAATAACTTGCACCAAAATTTTTAACGTTTAAATAAACAAATACTTTTTACACCATAAATTTTATCTTTTGTGGGGTATATCGTATATAGAGTAATTTAAATTCCAAAGCGAGCCTTGGGATATGGTTTAATATTAGAGATAGACCATAGGTTAAATGTTGGCAACTATACAGGGTGGTCCACATGGGAGGGCCACTATTGGCATCTCGTAAACGGTTAGAGCTACAAAGAAGTTTAAAAATGACAAGTTGTTCCTTTTTCTGAGACCTATTCAGTGATGCTTAAATGTTTTAAAAAAGTTCCATGGCACGCTAGATAATAAACAAAAATCAAAATGAGTTGATTTAAAATCATCAATAACTCGGTTGTACTTTATGGTACAAAAATACTTTTGGGAAAAGAATTGTAGATTTTTTTACGCACTGTAAAATGGAAACATTCATTTGTTTCAGTATTGTCTAAATTCATGGCACTTTATAGCTTCATGGGGACTTTTTAATAAATTTTAATTGTTTTGAGTATAAATACATTAAACCTTGTATTATTGAAAAGAGGGAAAAAATGCTTTTTTATGAGTTCTTAGCCAAGTATAGTTTTCATTTAAAATAAAGCAAGTTTGTAATTTATCTAATAATTTAAACAATATTGAAACAAATAAATGTTTCCATTTTACAGTGCGTAAAAAAATCTACAATTTTTTTCGCAACAATATTTTTGTACCATCAAGTATAACCGAGTTATTGATGATTTTAAAACAATGACTATTTCGATTTTTGGTGATTATCTAGCGTGCCATGAATTTTTTTTTAAACTTCACTTAAAGCATCACTGAATGGGTCTTAAAAAGGGTAACAATTTGCCTAATTTAAACTTCTTTGTAGCTCTTACAGTTTACGAGAACCCAATAGTGGCGCTTCTATGTGGACCACCCTGTATATTGTACAAAACCCTCAACACATTTCTTGCAATTAGATTGAAACAGATCAAAATACAAATGTTTTGAAGATGCATTCGACATGCTATCAAAAATATGAAATAAACTTAAGCATCCCACAAAATGTACAGGAATTAAACGGTTGCTTAACTAAGAAATCAATTTGCAAAATTTTTAACTCTACTCATACCACTTTAAACCAAAGGTAAATAATAGGTACTTATAAATTCTATAGTTTCCATATCAAAACACGTTTAATACATAATAAATTCAACACGTAAGTAAAAATTACTCAATAATTATTCGATATTGTATGAAAATTTCATTAAAAATACATTACGTGGTGTACTATTTTACCATATTATAATGTTTTGTGCAAACGTCAGGTCAATGTTGGTCGTTCACGGATTAGTTTAAAGAGATATTGAAACCTTTTTTTATAAATTTGTACTAATTATTGTTCTACATTGTAATGGACATAAGTGTTTAATATATAAGTGAATAAGTGTATGTATTGGATAGTACATCATGGCTGTAATTATATACACCAAAGTATCTGATATGGGTATGCATGCTCTTATTTTAATTATATTTTATTTGAAAACAAACCATTCCCATAATTAAACTTAGCAAATTATAATATTTTAAATTAAACTTGCTCGTTTTTAAATAAAAGTCATTAATCGAAAATACATATGTTTTTATTTAATTTCTCATAGAGTACAAATAACAAGTTTTTTACATCCAAATTGATTTAATGAGAGATTGGACATTTGTCTTATTTCCAAGATATTTATTTCGTATTATGCTTCCCAAAGCATATGTGAACAAAAAAAGTAAGACAGCTGTTACTTCCAACCTCAATGTTGGGGCTAAAAGTAACAATGATTGGGATAAGTTGTAACGGCAAAATAATTTGCACAGCTCATAAGTAGTGGGTAAATTATATAAGTATTCATCAACAAAATTAATAGGAGTATTAGATTCCAAAACACACATTAGCAAAATGAAAAAATAGAAAAATCTTTGTGTAATAAGTATTCATCAACCAAATTAATATTAGATTCCAAAATACACCTCAGCAAAATGAAAAAATAAAAAAAAAATTTGGTGCAATACCAAATAATAAGTGAACATAATCAATATCCAAAATGTGAAACAAAAAGACACAACAAATTGGAAAATTAATCCGACAAGTTTTGTATGTTCTCATCTACAAAGAAAACCACCAATTGTGTGCTAAGAGTGAACATTTGCAAGTGAAAACATTGATTGGGGTTGGTTGCAACACTGTTACTTTTGACCCCAAGTGTACACAAAACAAATTGGAGGGAATCCACAATTAATCACGATTCCAACGTCAAATTGTATTGCATCCACCAATAGCCAACAAAAATTAGAACATAATAATCTAGGTACTTTTTTGTTCCTCTTTTAGGGATCGCCTAAAAGTCACTCGACTTTTAGGCTAAAAATAGCGACTCTGGCTGGCAAAAACTTGTAATGCAATTCATAAATCCATAATGAGAATGATCATACACGAACATTAAAATATCTTTACAAAAGTTAAAGATATATCTCGTACCAAAAATTACTATCATCAGTTTTTAATACTTTGTAGATAAAATCTGTCGACAGCAAATGTATAAGTAAACGTCCAACCTCCAACAATAGAAATTGCAGATCATGAAATCACTACTTTATTCTTTAAAAGCATTGTATTTATTCCAGTCGTTGTAATACGTCTTGCAAAATGTTGCTACTAACTTTCGTATAGTACATTGCGTTAGCATTACATTACATGTTTCGAATTTATTTGCACATAGTGGTGATTGAAAAACATGGACTTTTTTATCATTGACAGTCATCCTTGTATTAAAACAGTGGGTTGAATTGTAGTAAAAACTGTATTTATAAAATATGAGTGCGATAACTGTTAGGTAGATCGAAGTGTGCATGTTACTCCATTTAATTCAAGTCACTGTGATTATCTCTCTTAATAAAACGCTAGTTTTTTTTTAACGTACGAGTTGGCCATAACAGTTCTTTTTTTTCTTGTGTGTAAACTGTAAACAAACGAATTTTGTTTTATAAATAAAATTGTATAAATCGTTTTTCGCTCAATAAATAATTTTTCTTGTGGATACATTTGTTATTTCTTTATAAAATATGATATATCATAAAATCCAATTATTTTAGGGAAATATCTAATATATAACGTCCATTAGAATATCAAAACCTAACTATTATACTGGGTGTGTCATAAACTGACTACTTTTTTGCTTGTAAAATTTTCAAAAAAAAAAAAACACCAGAAAGGTGACGGTATGTTGTCGCTAGAATCTGATCAAGGCTGTGTTTATTTTATTAAGAACGTCAAAACTAAATGTTTTGCAGTGTTATACGTGCCGCTGGCCATTTCCTTCGGGAAAATATGGGAAACACTGCAAATTTGATTAATCAAGGTAATTTTTGCGATCGCGTTAGCCATGAAACCATCAGAGATAAAATTGAAATTCTTCTATTAACCAATGCGCGCATCCTTTGGAAGTAAAATGGTGCAAAGTTTTTGAAAATATCCTATACGGTTCCGGAAAAAAACGCGAAAAACTAAACCGCTGCATAAGCGCTATAATTTGAGAAGTTGTTGGATATCAGTTATAACTAAATCTATGCAACTTGCATAGGCGTTTTAAGTAGGGAAAACCGTTTTCACCATAAGTCTTATTACTGCAAAAGTAAAATTTACAAAAAACATGTTGCCATGTGCATAAGTAAAATCAAACCAATTTTGGAACATTCACAAAGTTTTTTGAAAAATTAAAGAAAACGTAATTTCTTGTTTAAAATATTTAAATATTTTATTAACTATCACTTCTATATAAATTGTTAGGGTCGCTAATTTTCACTCGATAATTATTTGTTTCGAACCTCAATATTTAGGGTTGCCAATAGGTCTCTTTTAAAGAGAACATGTTCTCTTTTTTAAGAGAATATTTTTGTTCTCTTTCTTTTTTTATTATTTATATAAATGTCCTCTTTTTTAAATTTTGCTAATTAATAATTATTTAATAATGCACAAAAGATAAAGTTCCTCTCTAAATTTGAAATGTAAATTAACAACACTATTTTTATTGTGTGTAAAGGTAAAAAGCATGTGAAATTTTGATCTAGTCAATCTAGTGTTGTCAACACAGGTCCACAGGTGAGGTGTGGTGGGATTTGCAAATATCACACGTTACAAATCAAATCACATGGCCTGAAACAACCAATCGTATTATCTGTTTTCAAGAAGAATTGCAAACCAAATATAAATGTTTTAAACCAACATCAAATTCTAAATCGGAGGCGACTTGTACGATTTGTAATACAATAATTTCAGTTGCAAACAAAGGCAAATATGATTTGGATCAACACGTATTGTCAAAAAAACACTCAAAAATTCTTCGTGCAGGAACTAGTTCCATGTCCGTATGTGATTTTTTTACACACAAAAATTCATCTCTCGATCTCAAAGTATCAACAGTTGAAGGAACTTTGGCTTTTCACACTTTTTAAGTTACAAATCTTATATTATAATTGTAAAAAACGTGTATACGAATAACTTTATAAAGAAAATAAATTTATTGAAAAAAATGTTCTCTTTTTTTGTACTCAACAGTTGGCAACCCTATCAATATTACATATATCTAATGTTCCTACTGGATTAACTTTAAAACAACTATATCTTGGTGCATGCATAATAAGATGCACAGCACCTATCTTCGCCCCGATAAAAATTAACTAACTAGGGACAAAATTAACACAACTTACTCGCTTCAAATTTTACCCCTGGATTATACACTTAGCACAGAAGCCATTCAGAAAATAATATTTATTAAAATATAAGTTTAAAACATTTGTCAGAAGCACAAAATGCTTAATGCTTATGTATCAGCAAAACAATAAAAACAAATTTATTAATACACATATTTTTGTTGCAAAAATGGTATTTATGATATTAACTATTATAACATTTGTATAAATAACACTATTAATTTTTGAAAGACAAACAGAACAATTCATTGCAATTATATTAGTTATTATAGAGCGCAGTTCACTTTAATGACGTGCAATATGAACTGAAAATATAAATAACGAAGTTACATATAGTTATTCGCTGCTAAAAAGGAAATTCTAGATAAAATTATACTTAAACCACACAAATGCTTAGATCTTTTAATTTTAAATAAATTCCTAAAAACCTCAATGTTTTATGTTTAAACAAACCACTGATTGTTTAATTACCATATGTCTCAAACGCTTTCGTGACAATTATTTGTTGTTTTGTAGACTCAGTCATCTAACCAACTTTAATTTGATCTTTCTCATGAGAACATTATTGTTGAGTCACTATTGCAAAGGTCTTCAGTTTTTTTTTGTGCAGACTTCGATCCCCGTTTTTCAAGGAGTTTTACGTTTTAAACATCGGTTAGTTTCCTGTACAAAACAATAATTGTTACACTCTATAATAAACATGTATTGCAAACTAAATTTGCATATTGTTAACTTTAGATGATCTTACGTTCTATTTGCATGTCTTCTCAGAAATGATCTATAAATATCGTAACATTTTTAATTAATAAACATTACATATACCTTTAGTTGTAATGTATTTACAGGCTTAAGTTTTAAGTATTTATTTAAAATTTTTAATTTTTCTGAAAAATAAATATACTTCAACATGTTAAGTTGTTTTATGGTTATCATAACTATGTTTGCACAGTCATATATTTACACTATTAAGGAGCATTTAAAACCCATTACTTGGAATATACAGGGTGTTTCTTAAATATTGCAAAAAAAATTCGGAGGTGATTTCTTATCGAAAATTAAGGTGGGTCTTTCATATACATTTTTTTTTCTTAGATGTCTCCTTTCGGAGTTACACCACCTAAAGGTGAGCGGTAAAATTAGGTTATTATTTTCTTTCTAAATTTTGGATAAACGCAGGAGAATGATATTTGGTAGATGTTTTGTACTTATTGAAAGGTTTCCCATAGTAATATTTTTAATTATATCCCACCTTCACAAGGGGCTGAAAAGTTCGAACCCTGTTGGTTTTTTATCAGTCCTTTTTGAAAGCTTAAAATTTTGCAACTTATAAAACTTTCTTAGAAAGCTTGATCTGTTTAAAAAACAACTATTTTTTAAATTTTTCTGCAAAACCTACAGCTTTTAAGTAAAAAATCAAGTGTGTAAACATGAACCATTATACAGGGTGTGTATAAATTGGCGGAAGCGCTACACGTGGCGATGTTCTTCGTAAAATTCTAAGTCGAAAATCTTAATACAAAAATGTTGTACCATGCTTCTTATGGCCTCAGGAGCCATTTAAAGAAAAAAAAATTGGCAACATTGCATACATTGATTTGCGTTTGGACATTTTTTTATCAGGAATTTTTACTTAGGTTTGTTTTGTTTGAACTGAAAGCCTTCAGTTCGTAAACATAGCTGCAAACTTTTGGGTATCGTAAAACACAAACTAGAAATAATTACGAGAAAAACAGAGATGACAGCTAATGACAATGTTGCCATATGTATTATTTTCATTCAAATCAGTGATTTACATATTTTCAACACCAATTTTTAAAAGTAAGAACACAATATCTAGGAAAAAATACTATTCGAAATTTATTTTTATTCCAAATTGCAGCTTTTTCATTTGCAAGTATTATATAATAACGCTTATTAAAGGACTAAATGTCAAAACTTTGAGGACCTCTTGCAGACACAGCAAGCATGGTACAATATTTTCGTATTAAGATTTTTGACTTAGAATTTTACGAAGAACATCGCCACGTGTAGCGCTTCCGCCAATTTTTACACACCCTGTATATACTAAAATAAAACGATTCATTTGGGTGGTTACCATGGCTTGTTTATAATAAATTAAGCTTTCAATAAAAGGTTCTAAAATTACAAAATTTCGACCCACCAAAGAGTTCTGATAAAAAATCAACAGGGGTTGTACTTTTCAGCCCTCTGTAAAGGTGGGAGTAATGGAAAATACTACTTTGGGAAACCTTTTAATAGGTACAAAATATCTACCAAATCCTCTACACTGTATGGTAGAAGAGGAACGGATAAATAAAATAAATAAATAAAAAATATCTACCAAATATTATTCTCCTACATTAATTCAAATTTGAGAAGTAAAATGAAAACCTAATTTAACCGCTCCTCTTAACCCTTTCAATACGGTATTTGAAGAATAAGGTTTTCAAATATTTTCGGTAATATTTTGGCTTAATAAAGTATAAAAAGAAGATTTATTGCAAAAAAAATTTTTTTTTCAAACAGATTCTCTTGGAGAATTTGGTACATATATGTACCACTAGGGTTATATGTGGTTATAGTGTGGTACATATATGTACCACTAGGGTTATATGTGGTTATAGTGTGGTATATATAAGTACTACCAGTGTCTAACAAAATCAAATTCTCTTGTTGTGTTGTGTAAGATACTTTAGGGGGCGCACTTGCAGCGTACAATTTGACATTAGGTAGACCTATAAAACTGACTGGTACATATCAGAACCATTCACAATGATAAATTAAAGTTCTAGTATTTTACAAACTTTCGATGGTACATATATATACCAGCAGTATGGAAAAGCAGTATGGAAAGGGTTAAGGGGGTTTAACTCCGCAAGGAGACATCTAAGAAGAAGAAAACTTATTTTTGTTTTTCGATGAGGAATTACTTTATGAAGTTTTTTGCAATATTTAAGAAACACCCTGTATATTAGTAAATTTAAAAAGAAAAGTATCAAACGATATTTTATTAAATAATTTATGTAATCCATGATAGCTATGTTTATTATACTCGGGTTACCAAAAAAACTTAAAAATGATAAGAGTTACTAAGATGACCAACTATTCCAATAACTTTAACTTTGAAATTCTATGGCCCTATTTTCCTTCTTTTGTGAGGAATCCGTCTTCATGTTTTCAATTGTAATATTTCACTTGTCATCAAGTGACAGAACCAGTGTAATAACTTCACTTCAATTGTGTGTGTTAAATAAAACCACTGTTAATTAGTATTAAAATATGCATCCCAGTACAACATATTGCTTTTTTGTTTTATATGTATTACAAAGTTGTTAAAGCCCATTAACGTACAGCGAATCAAAGATCACCATTATCTAAACGTTGTGTGTATTGAGACCATAAAATAATTATACAAGTTTACACATTGTTGACCGTGAACTCGTAATTATGCAATATAATTAATGAGCGCTTTGTTTAATAAGCAATTCAAACATGTTCAATGCAACGTTCGTCGATCATACGTGATTATCTTGATAATAGAGTATTAAGTGTGTACCAACAAGAGTACAACATAACAAAATAAAACTTATTTGTTGTTGTTGTTGAACCATATTATTGTGTACGTTTCAAGACCTCATCTTTCCTGTTAATATAAAAACATTTATGTTTAGGCATACCTAATACAAAAAGAGTTTAAAAATAATTTTATATATAGGTACATATTGAAGTTTGCATTATTAAGTTTTAATTTCTTGCGAATTTTGTAGATAAAATGAAATGAAATTTTCCATTAATTGATTAAAGCAAATGTTATCAACTTCGAGTACTACAAATAATATATTGTATTAAATTGACTGATAATATTTGTGTGATTTAAAAAATTCAACTCTACAGCGTCATTCAAAAAGTCTGCAACAAATGGAAAAAAAATTATTATCGATTTCTCAGAAAATTTTATTCCTGATAAAAGTTGGTGCATGGTCTAAAACTAATTTTAAGATGAAAAAAAGTTCAATAAATGTCATAGGACACTAGATTTTGGCGATTTTTGAAATATTCGCAAGACTAAAGTGTCCTATTTTATGACATACAAAAAATATTTATAAGATTCTAGGGTCCTATGACTTTTTATTAAACTTTTTTTTATCTTAAAATTAGTTTTAGACCATGCACTAACTTTTATCAGGAATAAAATTTTCCGAGAAATCAATAATAAAAAAACTTTTCTACTTGTTGCAGACTTTTTGAATGTTAAAATTTCTTTAAAACAAAGTTTGGAATTTGACTGTCAAAATCTAAATTTAGGCTTATTTATGGATCCTAAATCACTTTTTTTTGTAAAACTTTTTTGTATCTCTTAAAATAGGGCACTTTACCCTTGCGAATATTTCTAAAATCGCTAAAATCTAGTGTCCTATGACTTTTTATTGAACTTTTTTGACTCTGAAAATTAGTTTTAGGCCATGCACCAACTTTTATCAAGAATAAAATTTTCTGAGAAATCCATAATAAGAAACTTTTCCAATTGTTGCAGACTTTTTGAATAGCTATTATAAAGACATTACTAATTTTAACAGCAAAAATTAATTACTTGTTACACAGGGTGTCCCAGATAAAATTCCCAGCATACGGATCTCCTTTATAATAAGAGATACAGATTTGCTTAAATTAGATTAGATACATTTTTCTTGACCTACTAAGTTATATATGAAAATAAATATGCCAAGTGGTATCTGATTAGAAAGTGGGTTAAAGAACAATTAGCTATTTCAAAGCCAGCTTGACGCACCATAAGAAGAATTAAAATTAGGGGTAATATCTCAAAAATAGATTGTGGTAAAAAAAAATCTAAAATAATAGTTACATCCTACATAAAAAAGTACCCAAAATGAAAATGATGAGGACAAATAAGTTGTAAAGGAAAAAATAGTTTAACATATTCATGTTTTGCGATAACTTCTAAAGTAGGAGGAATTTTGTATTTTTAAAAATAGATTGTAGTTCCCCTCATTATTATTATAAAAGGCTGTGCATTGTGCATTCCATATTGGAATTTTAGCCGCTCTCTGGAGCCCTACTAGCTATTATTTTTCAGATAGTTACTCCGCTGTTTCTGTTCTTTCACTTCATATAGGTTGTTTCCATGTTTTCCTTCTTCTTCTTCTTCTTTTACGATGGCCTTGCCTCACGGCGTCGGCTTTTGGGGGTTCTCCACCCAATTTTTCCAGATCTTTTTGTCTGCCGTCATCGCTCTCAACTCCCCAACTGTTTTCCCTCTTTCACGGGCTATTTGTTCTATCCTGTTTTCCATGTTAGCTGTTGGCCTTCCTACCCTCCTCTTCCCATACCTCCTACTTTCTGCTATTTTTTTTGTCATAGATTCTGGCGGCATCCTCTGCACGTGTCCGTACCATTTTAATTGTTTTTCTTCGATATTTTGTGTTATTTGTTTTTGTTGTAGGTTATTCTGGATGTCTTTATTTTTGCACTTATCTCTTTTTGTTTTTCCCGCTATTTTTCTTAGGAATCTCATTTCTGCTGCCGTTATTCTTTTCTCGTGTTTCGATGTTAGTGGCCATGTTTCACTACCATACAGCATAGTTGGAATTACGACCGTGTTGTATATTCTAGTTATTGTTTGTGCACTAATTTCTTTTTTCCCAAGGATAGTTTTGTTTAGTTGGTAGTAAATTCTCGTGCTTTTTCTGGTTCTGTTTAGGATTTCTGCGTCAATTTTCCCATCTACGCTAATTTTCATTCCTAAGTAATCTATTGTCGAGACTTGCTCCAGTACGTCGTCTCCGCATTTGATGTTTTGCTGGTCTTCTTCATCGTTTATTTTTATTATTTTTGTTTTCCCTGTGTTTATTTCCATTCCCATTTGTTGTATCGTTTCGTTCCACTGGTTCACGGACCTTTGTATGTCTTCTCTGTTTTCCCGCACTATTATTATATCGTCTGCATATAATAGGCACTGTATCTGGACGGGCCTAAGATCTTTGAATCCGACTGTTACTTTCGGCGTATTTTTTTTTACAGGTCTTCAGTATTTTGTCCATATATATAGGCTATCACCCTGTTTAATTCCTCTTTGTAGTGCAAAATTCCTATCAAGCTGTTTCTTTCTCCATCCTGTTATTCCCATCTTTCTTATATCAGCTACCACTTGGTCTTCCCAGCGTATTTTTGGCCTTCCTCTCGATCTTGTCCCTTGTGGTTTCCATTTTAAGACCCTTTTTATTATAGACTGCCCCTCTCTTCTACTTATATGTCCATAGCATCGAAATCTTGCAGCTTTTATTACTTTGGCTATATCTTCCCCTTTTAGTATTGTTTTAATTTCGTTATTTGTTAACCTTATGTATTCCTCCTCCATATTTCTCTCCCCATAAATATTTCGCACTATTTTTCTTTCAAACAATTAAAAATGTTCTTCTTCCTTCCTTGTCATACACAACGTCTCTGCTCCTTATATCATCACAGGGCGTATCGCTGTTTTATAGATTCGCATTTTTGTATAATTTCTGATTTTCTTATACTCTCTCTCATACTTAAGAATAATACATCTAATACAGTGGCGGATTACCGCACAGGCGCATGAGGCGCGCGCCTCGGGCCTCGGCAAAAAGGGGGCCTCAGAATCGTTGGGTTCGTCATCCTCAAAAACCAAAATTAAATTTTTATTGTCTGTTAATATGAGAATTATAAAATAATAATTAAAGGAAAATTGTAATATCTTCTAAAACCTATTTTCATAGTGGGTATTGTGTAATAGCCATTGATGCCAATTTAAAAAAAAAACATGTTAAATTAAACAAAAATGATAGCCAATTAGGTTCCAAATCGCCAAAACTTGCAACCCTGCTTGGATCTGATTACAGTGCACTGCAAGCCGATGTACTGTACAGGGTGGTCCAAATTCGATGGGATTACATGGGCATCTCGCTTAATAGTCAAGATAGAGAAACAGTTAATGTACCAAAAATGTGCAGTTTTTTGGGACAAACTCAGAATTGTTGTCAAATATATTCTATCTTTTTCGATTTTCTTTTGTTTTCACAACCTGCTTTTTGTTTCTCATCTTTAAAAATTTTTAAAAACCTTTGTAACTTGCGTATTATTGAAAATAAATACATCAACCCTAATATATTTGGAAAGGGAAAAAATAAGGAATTTAAATAGGTCATAGCCAACTATAGCTTACATTTAAAAAAAGGTGAGTTTGTGTCATACCTTTTTAACGGCGAGCGTAAAATATTTTTTTTAGTACCTAGATACTATCAAAATCTACAGAAAAATATCTAAAAATAATCTTTATAAACTTTTTCGATATTTAAAACAATAAGGGAGATATGACACATTATAAATATAACAAAAAAACAGTTTTTCATTAATAATTCAAAAACCGGAAATGATACAATATTTTTGAAAACTGTTCTGAGTTTGTTCTAAAAAAAAAACTGCACATTTTTGGTAATTTAACCGTTTCTCTATCTTGACTATTAAGCGAGATACCCATTGTAGTCCCATCGAATTTGGACCACCTGTACTGTATGATGCAGAATTTTACTGTGATTTTTTTACCTGAAATGGGATTTTTTCTTTTAAATGGGAATGTGATTTTTTTTCTGGTACCTGGGAATATTTTTTTGTTTCCGTATTTGTTTTTGCGTTTATGTTTTTGTTGGTTCTAAAAATAAAAAACGTTATGATTTTTCTGCATTGTTCATTTTAGTGAACCATCTTAATAGGGGGCCTCCAGATCAGGTTGCGCCTGGGGCCCTAATAATATAAGCACACCTGTATCTTTGGTAAAAACCGAGATCCTCATGCTGAAAATGTTATGTGTTATGTGTATATCAAAGGTTTAGATCACCCTTGCAAAAATATGCAGAAAAATTCGAAAACAGTTCATCACAGAGTTTCAAGCGACTGCTTTTACGATTTTAGTCCTAAATTACCAGTTTCACATTAATTTGTTGTTACAGCCATTCTGTGTTTTATAAAATACTTTTATGGGATTAGTTTAAACACTTTAAAAAATGCGGATTATTAATAATCAATCACATTCAATCAATAAGTATTATGATTACTTCTAGAAAATCTCCAAGTACTAGCTTATGATATCTGACTGTCTGAACTTTTGAGCCCGTATTTTTATCGTCGGAGTATTATCATTTATGCCTTATCTCACCCCGCCCTTCTTTATTTTCTATAATGCCTAATATTCATCTCAATCCAGACAAGCAGAAATTTGATGACAATATTATATGCACTTTGTTTTTGGGCATATAGTAAAACTAAGATCCAGTAACCAGCTAAACAACGTTCGCTGGCACTAAATTGAAGGATTTTAATATTTTGCTAAAACTGTTTGTTGTAGATAGTTAGTTACTCGTTCCTCTTTTGCCGTTAGGCGTCTAGGTGTTCTAATTTGCAGAACTTTTTCCTTTTAATTCTGTTCTTGGCTAATTTTGCAGCTTCGTTCCATGTGGTGCTCTTCCTTGACAACACTTGTCCCGCTTCTTGGTTCTAATAAATTAAAATACCTAATTGGTTGTAAAGGGATCCAATGCGAATTAATCAAAATATTGCTTCTGACCCGTAGCCAGTTTTTACACTGAACCTAATAGACATTGTTTAGAACCGTGAAAAATTTAATGACCTTATTTATTTCATGCTATCCCCCATATTTCTTGAGAGCTTACTTTTGCATCGTCACAGTATCATAAAAATCCAATAGGGCGTCCATGAGAAATAAAAAGTTTACTACCGCATCTCAAAAACTAGACAGGTTAAGTCAGTTTAAACATCACCATGTGATTAAGGCCTTTGCTAACCTTTAAATAAAAAGATTCTGATATCCGATATCGATTATAAGAAAGTCATTGTTGCAATGTAAAATTAAAAACGTTTAGTTTTTTCGACATATTTCAGAAACTGGACAGACACATTTATGGAACAACAAAACATTCGTTAATAATTGAATCATGTTGTGCTCTTAGAAAAACAGTATTTCGACTAGAAGAATTTACTAAGCTTTTTTGAACCTCTTTACACTGTATACAAACTTTACCTGGAGAGCAACATTTTAATGTTCATAACAAATAAAAATCAGATGAAGCCAAAATTACAATTTATCTGGTAACACTGGATAAATTTTAATATTATTTTTGTAATTTTTTTGATGTATTGAAATATATTATGTATTGTATTAACAAAGTATTTTTATTATTTTTTAATTTGTAATAGAGGCTTATGAAAAGGGCACCACATTAAGTTTGCACCTGGTGCCAAATTTTCCCTGCAATATTAACGTTTAAGAAAGCACTTTCATAACAAACAAATGGTTCAGGAATTAATCCAATGTTGTTTGTAAGAAACTTCAAAAATTAACTCAAAAAAACAAAATTTCTTAAGTTTTAGGTAAGTATATCGTTTTAAAACACATATTTGCGAATAATTTTTCAACTGCTTACGATATCGACTTGAAATTTTCAGGACATGTTTATCATCCTTACTTATAACAAACAAATGGTTCACAAAATAATCCAATGTTCCGTTAGCAAGAAAATTCAAAAATTAACTCAAAAAAACAAAATGTTTTCGTTATTGTCTTTTCGAAACATATTCGCGAATAACTTTTTAACTGCTTAAGATATCGACTTGAAATTTTCAGGACTTGTTTATCATGCTTACTTATAACAAACAAATGGTTCAGGAAATAATCCAATGTTCTGTTTGTAAGAAAATTCAAAAATTAACTAAAAAAAAAAACAAATTTCTTAAGTTTTATATCGTTTTAAAGCACATATTCTCAATAATTACTTAACTGCTTAAGATATTTACTTGAAATTTTGTGTACATGTTTATCATGGTTACTCATAACAAACAAATGGTTCAGGAAATAAACCAATGTTCTGTTTGCAAGAAACTTCAAAAATTAACTCAGGATAAGCAGAGTAGAAATCAGAGCAGCCACAGGACTCGCCACAGGACACTGTGGGCTCAACAAACACTTCTACATAATAGGGCTCTCAGACTGATATATGCAGAGCATGTGGTAAAGTAGAAGAAACTCCTCTTAACGTAATATGCCAGTGTAAAGAATTCACACACTATCAGCGTAGACTTTTGGGAATGGAAAAAACCAACCAAGAAGCGTTTAGAAAAATAACCTTAAAGAATATACTGCAGTTTTTCAAAAACAGAGGGCTTCTTTAAGGGCTATCACCAGAGGATGCAATAGACCAATAGGTCTCAGTGCAGGAACCCGAAAGAGAACCACCTCCACAGAAATTAAAAAAAAAAAACTTAAGTATATTAACATACACCTAGTGAGTTTTTCATTTTTATCTTTTATTAATCAACATAAAAAAAGTTTAAGGTTAAGTAAATTTTGAACTTAAACAACTTCTATATTTAAACTTTCTGGATTGATTAATAAGTGAAATATGAAGGAAATAAGCACTAGGTGCACACCGTGTAAATTGCATTTATGAGTTTCTTATCTGGTGCATTCAGATAAACAGTATATTGAACCAAGGCAGTAACACCTGAACTGCATTTTTTATGACGCACTCGCGGGGCCCAATGCAATCGTAGCCAACTTGCATACGGTTCTGCAACTCATTACATACTTTTAAAAATTCAAGAACTTCATAAGGTACCCAACCAATCGTGGGTTGACCACTGACCACGTTCAATGACGTGCAGGTACCACGTGGTTATACTACCGCTACAGAATCATTGATACGCATGCTTGACATATTTATCTTTTATTGTTGGTACATGTTCAGTCAGTTTCACCGCGAATTCGAAGGTGTATTGTTAACAATTACTTTCCGACGTACTGCAAAGAAAATTAACAGAAAATGCCCAAAGGTAAGCACTCAGTAATGTATTTATAATTGTAAGTTCGTCTTAAGACAGTTTTACAAAAACCTTTTTAAGTACATTTTCTAATAACTTATTACTACATACTACGATTAGCTAGAACACGCGTCACGTTTATCGTTAAACATTTCCAAGTTTCGTTTACCAAACGAAATATTTTGATATTATTGTATAAATACTTCACAAAGCTGTGGTGATTTTAATAATTAAAATGAACTTTAATTTATGCCCATATTAGTCCTTGCAGGACGAGTAATTTTCCATAACGTATAGGTGGATAACCTTACCTGTTTTACTCAAACAATTCTGTGATAATCGTTTTGGAATTAAAGATGTTCACCTTGCCAATGTCGTGCAAATTTTCGTACCTTTGAGGCGTTTTAAACTTGTTCAAGCAAATTCGAAAATATACCTTACAGCAAAGTTTATTTGTTGTTCGGCAATGAAGCTTTGAAACCCAAACGATATTTTGTTTTTACACGTGTTATGACCCTAGGTACTTCAATATCCAAAGTTTAGGTATTTGTCCTTCACAGGTGAAACAGCAATGTCACTAAAGATTATTTAACGATTTTTGACTACGTTCTCAAGTAATTACAATAATTTTTGTTTTTATGAAACTATAAATAGCTAAATAGGAAGCAGTTACTCACAGTTATTAAATCGATTATTTTTACTTTAACTTTTTATAACAATTGTATACACTTTATTTATTTTTATACTAGCGTTATTTTGCCAAAATATAAAAATTTGTTTTGAAAATAAGATTCATAAAACTGCTGCTTATGTAGTATTTGTATCTCTGGGCAATAACAATAGTACAAATTCGTCGGTTAAACAGTTATTTACATTATTACCTATATTTAAAGAATTTATGCACAAATTTTTTTTTTGCTGACAGTGGAGCCTAATATATTTTTCTTAAAGCGCGCGTATTGAAAAATATACTCCTAGTTTATAATAGTTACATTCAAAATTATTAAATTCTATACTTGCAAAGAAGGGTCACGATATTGTAGCTAGAATCTGATCAAGGCTGTATTTATAGCATCAAAAACATCAAAACTAAGTGTTTTGCATAGTTAAACGTGCTACTGGCCATTTCCTTCAGAAAAATAGGGAAAAAGATTGAAAAGTTGAATACTAAAAGTAATTTTTGCGATTTCGTTGGCCGTCAAACCGTCGGAGATAAAATCGAAATTCTTCTATTTACCAATGCGCCCATACTTTGCAAGTAAAATGGTGCAAAGTTTTTGAACAAATCTTTAACGGTTCCGGAGAAAAACGCGAAAAACGGTTTTCCTTATGTTAAACCCCTATGCAAGTCGCATAGATGTGATTATACAACTTCTCAAATCATAGCGCTCTTGCAGGGGTTTCGTTTTTGACGTTTTTCTCCGGAACCGTTTAAGATTTTTTTCCAAAAATTTGCACCATTTTACTTGCAAAGGATGCGTGTATTGGTTAATAGAAGAATTTCGATTTTATCTCTGACGGTTTCATGGCCAACGCGATCGCAAAAATTACCTTTATTATTCAACTTTTCAGTTTTCCCTTAATTGGCCAGTGGCACGTATAACTGCAAAAAAATTAGTTTTGATGTTCTTGGTGCAATAAACATAGCCTTGATCAGATTCTAGCGACAACATATCGAGACCCTGCCTTATTAGTAATTTAGTATCTATTAATGTTAATAAGATAACTTTTTACTTGATTTATTATCCCAAATACTGCAAACTTACTTGGGCTTGTCTTATTTCCCTTACATTACTTATTTTTTAAACATTTAGAAGGTCAAGAAATGTTTTGAATGTGGTTGATGTTTTTCTCAATTTAAACATGAACAACAATTTTTTTGTGGTGTCAATTCAGTTATAATACTTGAAGTCGTCACTGTACTTTTTAACTTGCATTTTCGATTCAATGCTTAGTGTGTAAATCCAAATTCAAAACCTTCGCTGCATCTAAATACATCGTCAAACTACATTCAAAGCATCTGAAATTATTTTTATACCACCTCAACCCTTCTCAAGCCTCAAATACAAAACTATAAAGAAATTAAATGTTTAATTAATTAGATACGTATCTTTAATTTCGAGAAATTTCAATTTATGCCTACGTGCTGTGCTAATTACTTGTACTTTGAGGACTTCTGCTCTTCGCATTTCATGGCGTTGAATATTTTTAATTTTCCATTTTTTTTGCTGTTGATCCTAACTCAAAGTTTGCCTCTACAGTCAAGTTCATGTCAATCAAATTAAATTATTGTATAACTATTCTTTTATAGACAATTAACACTTCACCAATACTTCCTAAACAATTTAAAACTGTCAAGTAATTCTTCTTGTACTTTGTTTTTTCTAGTGTCTTCAGAGTGTATGGTAACTTTTGCACAAAACGCATAAAATAATTATAAATTATTTTATTGTATAGCGGAACATACTGTATTATTTGACTGATAAATCAAACCAATTAAGCTCCAAATTTTCCTAAAAGTAAACCTAGTATTTATTTTTAATCATTTAGCCGTCATCAAAGCCAATACTGTAAAGAGTAAAATATAACCTTCTTGAAGTAACGTAGCTAAGGAATTTCCGTTTTGAAATTCTTGAAAATATGCTTTCACTCATCAACTAATGTGTACCCGAATAATTATTAGGTCACTAATTGATCATAACGTCAATAAATTCACAGTATAGTAAATAAGCAAATGTTAAACGCATTTTCCGTTTGTTATTAGCATTTTCTTCTTGATTACTTCATCAAAACAAATTCATTGCAAATTCATGCGTTTGTCTTTATCTATTTAATTATATATGTTGTATGTAATGAGTGATTAAAACGCATCTCACTAAATAAATATTTACAATACAGTATTTATTGTTTACACTGGCGATATATCTTGTATAATAATTATTGCTAATTAAAAATTAAAACAACTTATTAATATAAGTATTTTCAAATTGTTTTTTTTGCATTAACAGTTTAAGTAGTAATGATTAACATTTTAAGCACGCTTGTATAATCAAAGTAGGTCGATCAATTAATAATTGTATTTCTTAACAGTTGCTGATACACCAAATAAACCTGTACTTAACCTTCAGTTGTTCGCAAAGTCGCTAATCATCCTTACAAAGTTGTATATGAACGTTCTGCGTTTTTTTTTTTTAACTTGGCTAATTTTTATTTCAATCGTAAAAACCCTGTGATATTCTAAGAAATTTTAACACGCACTACCTTTTAGGTATTAAAAGATCTTTGAATGGTGACATTTATTAGTTGTTTTATGCATATTTAATTTTATTTATGTCAACCATGATTTGACGTCAAGACTTGTAAAAACTTGTACAATTAATTAAATAATACAAGGTAAGCAAAGGTTAAGAAGTGCAAAATAATTTTTAAATTAATTGCGGTGCGTCCCTAACATGTAAATTACGTCTCATAACTTTGAACTTGAATGAGTTGCAGAGCTAAGCTACTGCCAATGATTTGAAATTAAAAACAAACTTTTACGAGCCATTTACAATTGTTTATAACTCATATTTTACATCTATTTAACTTGTTTTTTCCATTACATAATATGCCATATACAATGTGTCCAAAAGGTATGGAATATATCTCAGTAAATATCCACTTTAGGGAAAAATGTTTTGAATAAAACTTGTTTGGTACTTAGCTTTCCACCTTAAGACAAAATATATATTTTTCGAATAACAAAAGCGCAATGAAAAACAATTAAATTTTTTTAAATTGCAAGGTACCCCTACATTATATTTATTTGATAGAGATTTTTTTCTCTTTTCAATGATGGGGTCACCTTCAAAATTAAGTTCCTGCTAAGAGGCCGGAGAATATCGAAAATTTAAAAGATCGTATTAGAAAAATTACACCTAAAATGGTTGGGAATGTTAAAAACGGGTTTAAAACCCGAGTTTATCATTGCCATGCTGTAAATAGTTCACAGTTTGAACAATTATTGTAGATTTCGTCAAAAAAATTTAGTTCTCATGATGTTTTTGTTAGAAATAAACACTAATCAATTAAAATAATTTTTGCATTTTACTCAAAAAGTGGCTTAAGTAAGGATACTAAAGTTTTGTATCATTGAAAAGAGAAAAAAAAAACTATCAAATGAGTATAATATAGGGTCAGGTATCTTGTCATTTTAAAAAAATTGTTTTTCATTGCGCTTTTGTTATTCGAAAAAAAAAAAAAAATTTTGTCTTCTGGTGGAAAAGTAAGAACCAAACAACTTTATTCAAAACATTTTTCCCTAAAGTGGATATTTACTGAGTTATGTAGCACATTCCATCCTTTTTGGACACACTGTACATATAACAAATGCGCATAAAAGTAAAAGTACCCAACATTTTTAGCTACAAACTTCATTCACATGTGCATAAAAAAATCATTTTGCGTGAACTAATCATTGGTTTCAAATTATAAGTTAATTACGATACAAATTGCAATTATAAGTAGAATGTCAACTAACGACACATAACTTTCCATCATGCTGCCTCTATACTGCTTTCAACTTATTGAACAATTTGAATGAACACATCAAAATGACGTAGATCAAGTTTTTCTTTTAAATAAAATTGTAATTATACGTATTAACAACTGTCAATAATTGCTCAGTTCTGCATAATGTTCACCATTAAAATTACATTATTATTGCAAATTAAA
This sequence comes from Elmis aenea, assembly GCA_947652605.1. Taxonomy (NCBI): domain Eukaryota; kingdom Metazoa; phylum Arthropoda; class Insecta; order Coleoptera; family Elmidae; genus Elmis; species Elmis aenea. The sequence goes on from OX393580.1 coordinate 5,565,107, forward strand.
TATTTTTTTTGTAATAAAAATAATGTGACTAAAGAAATAATTATCTCATTGATCTTAAAGTAATCGTTAAAATCACTGTGTTTAATTTTAATAATTAAATCATGTTCGTCCATTTAAAATTCTATATGCTAATTACCCTACTTGTTAGTCGAAATATTTGTTTTATTAATTGTAGAATAAAATTCGAAAAATACACGATAGCTTCTTCTTTTCGACTCATTTTGCCTTTTCAGGCGTCCATTTCCGCCATGCCCTTCTATCTTTTGCTATCCCAAGTATTCGTATGTTGTAACTCTTTCTTTTGTTGTTGTTCTGATTGTCTTTTTGTTTTTCTTTTACAGTCATAGTTTTTGCTTTATTTATGTTCACTTCCATTTTCATGTCCTCGATTTCTTCGGTCCATGTGTTCACAAACTTTTGGATTTTGTTTTTAGTATTTGCTATTAATATCACGTCATCTGTGTATAAAAGGCTATTCAATTTAATTAGTTTTAGAATTCTATATCCAATTCTTGTGTTCAGTTGGTTATGTTTTTCTTTAATTCGTTTACCTAGCTTAACCATGAAAAATATTATATATACAGGGTGTGTAAAAATTGGCGGAAGGGCTACACGGAGCGATGTTCTTCGTAAAATTCTAAGTCGAAAATCTTAATACGAAAAAGTTGTACCATGCTTCCTATGGCCTCAGGAATCATTTAAAGAAAAAAAAAATTGGCAACATTGCATACATTGATTTGCGTTTGGACATTTTTTTATCAGCAATTTTTACTTAGGTATTTACATTTTTTGTTCGAACTGAAAGCCTTCAGTTCGTAAACATAGCTGCAAACTTTTGGGTATCGTAAAACACAAACAAGAAATAATTACGAGAAAAACAGAGATGACAGCTAAGGACAATGTTGCCATATGTATTATTTTCATTCAAATCAGTGATTTACATATTTTCAACACCAATTTTTGAAAGGAAGAACACAATATCTAGGAAAAAATACTATTCGAAATCTATTTTTATTCCAAATTGCAGCTTTTTCATTTACAAGTATTAAATAATAACGCCTGTTAAAGGACTAAATGTCAAAGCTTTGAGGACCTCTTGCAGACACAGCAAGCATGGTACAACATTTTCGTATTGAGATTTTCGACTTAGAATTTTACGAAGAACATCGCCCCGTGTAGCCCTTCCGCCAATTTTTACACACCCTGTATATATACCATCAATTAAATGCATTGCCTTTAAAGTATTTAAAAGCCACTGCTCAGTGTAAAGGTCTCTGTACTTGGTAGAAATATTAATACCACCAGGGAAAAGTGGCTGTACTTTTTTAACGGTACGTACACCAAGTGTTTATCAGATTAATGATTTTTTTCATATCTGACTTGAACAAGCTGAACACTTGAGATATTGCCATAATCACTTGTAAAAATCATAAACCGTTTATTATTTAAATACTATACTACGTGTGGCGAAAGTAAAAAAAACACAAAAACAATGCAACTGATAAAAGAGGAGGCTTTTAATGTAATTAGGTGTAACTAATGTATTGATATACTGTAGTAATATAATCAATCACTTTTAGCAACATTACTGATTTATCAACAAATAATTGTTTTTTTTTTCTGAACCAAATATGCGCAAGCAATGACTAAGTACCTAATTGTTTATGAACTAAAGCAGTGGTGCCCAACCCGTAGCTCACGAAACTTTTGATGTGCCTCATTTTCTTTAACATATTACAATTTTTTATTATTTGTGCATTAAAACGTTTAAAATTAAAATATTAAAATCAAAATATATTATATGTGGCTCGCCTAAAATTTTTAAATTCTAAATTGGCTCGAGCCCAGTTAAAGGTTGGGCACTACTGCGATACAGCAATTGCCTAATGCCTAAATAAATATTACTTATAGTTCTTTAATCGAAAATCTTTGGTAAAAATATTAAACCATTTATAGGTCATCGTATCTTGATCAGTAGCAATTTTAATAATTTTGAATACCCTTATTAAATTGATAATTTATGAATGTATACCATATAACTTATTTATAAATTAGACTACTATTGACGAAGAGACTGGAGTCTCAAAAATGGACGAAGTATTTCAACAAGAGACAATGAAATATAAGTGATTCATAATAAAACTTATTTAAATTGTATGTTGTTCATTTAAACAAATGTGTTTTTTGTTATTCCTAAATAGTTTAACATTTTGGTTTGGTTATTTTCGCTACTTTTTCAATTGAAATACTATTCCTGCTATTATGTACAAAAAATAATTTACTTTAATATTCAGTGGGATACATTTAAATTGTATCTTATTTATTTAAACTGTGTTTTTGCTATTCCCAAATGAATAAATGAAAGTAAATAAAGAATTGTTACTACATGTCCAAAACATTTGACTGGGAACAGAGGCGACAAGAGACGTCGCCGGCCCCGGAATACAAATTTTAGATGGGCTTCAAACGTACATTTTTTTTTAAAATTTATTTACAAAAAAAAACAAATTGTGGGGCCGGGTTATTTTATCCTATTGCCTCCTTGCTTTTGACACCACTGCCTTCAAGAGGAACTTATTTTGCGATACCCATGATAATGCGCCAACGTTTTATTTCAAGACCGACCCTCGTATGTTATTATAACTGCTTCGAATGAAATAAAACTCCTGCACTGGCTTTTAATTCAAATTTCGAAATATTTTGCTGTAGATTTCGCCAGCTATCGGATCAATTGTGTATATTTTCGCAAATTTTTGGGTGGGATTGGCGCTTAAATACTTATCAAGAAAAAAATAATGCCTAGTCGGTAAGTGGAAGAAAATTTTGGCTACAGTATTTTGACCCCAAGCAAAACAATCTTAAATTTTGTTTAAACAAAGTCACTATTCTCTTCTACACTATTATTTTAGTATAATTAATTATTTTCGCGACTTTTTTGTAATAAATATCGTTTATTTTAATACGAAACAAAATGCAAAATGTTTCAAAAATCTTGTATCAAAACTTTTTTCATTTTATTCCCAAGATTCGGGGACTTGGACCTTGGACCTTATTGTTTGTTTGGAACTTGGCCAAAAATTTACGAAATTGATACTTAATGACCCTGCGTCCGATAGCTGGCGACATCTGGGACGATTTCTTTGGCGATTTGCACTAAATTAAATTAAACTGCATTAAGATTACATACGGGATGCGAACATTAAGTTGAGTCCTCTTAAATTCGATACAGCAGTGGTCTCCAACCGTAGCTCGCGAGCAGCGTGTTGCTCGCGACAACTTTTGATGTGCCTCATTTTCTTTAGCATATTACAAATTTTTATTGTTTGTGAATTAAAACGTTTAAAATTAAAATATTAAAATCAAAATATATTATATGTGGCTCGTCTAAAATTTTTAAATTCTAAATTGGCTCCAGCCCAGTTAATGAAAAAAATTATTCTTCTTCTTAATTCTGGACTATAGGCGATTCGTCTGTCCACCTGCCTATTGCTCTACGTTGAGGTTGTCGCTCCATCTTTTCCTAGGACGTCCAACGCTCCTGCGTCCCAGTGGAGACTTATCGTGGGCGATTTTTACTATTCTCCCGTCGTCCATCCTATTAATATGTTCATTCCATTATTTACCCAGCTATTAACATCGTCTACTTTGCACGTTTTCTTCATTTCTCTCCCTGTGTAGAAGTGTTTTACCAGTAATTCTGCGCAATACTTTCATTTCCGTTGTTTCTAGTTGTCTCTTAGTTTTTGACGTTTCTGGCCTGGTCTTCGCTGTATATGTCATGATAGGTCTAATTGTTGCTTTATAGATTCTAGACGGCCTCAATTCCCAAGTTTTTGTTGCACCATATTGTATTATTTAGACATCCTTCTATCCTTGTAGCTTTAGTTGTTTGTTCCCTCCCCTCTGCTTCCACATCGCCAAAGCCCGAAAATTTTATCCCGGGATATTTGAATTTCATTTGCTGTTGGATAACCTCTCCATTGACTTCTAGTTTGCATCTCAAGGATGTTTTTGAAGTTGTCATACATTTTGTTTTTGTGTAAGATATTACTGCTTACTCGTTGAAAAATTACTCGTTTTATTTGCATTTATGTTGATTTGGTGTCGTTTTGGTGTCTTTTTGGTCTTTTTAAAGCTTTAAAAATATTGCTAATACTATGTTAAGTAATTTTCGAATACTTGCTTATTAAAAGGTTACTATTGAAACAAATTTAATAATAAAAACTTTAGAGACAATCGTGTGGTACCTTTAGACAGCTTTGATTTATTTTGGTGTAAGAATGTTATTTGAAATTAGGTTAATTTTGTGCACATGGCTTACATTATTAATATTATAAACCCTGTTACATATTAAGGGCCTTAAACTCTTCTTAGGCTTAAAAATACTTTGACTTTTGAACTTAATAGATAGATCACTGTCCCAGTTTGTGATATCTAGAATACTAAATTTTATGATTTTTGTATTAAAGAGTTGTTTGAACAAGCAGAATTGGTACTGTGTTGCAATTTGTTACAACGGTCCGCATTATCATTGCATTTATTAATATTGATAACTCTTAGCAACAACAAACTTAAATGCACTTAATTTGTAAGGAATATTAAATGTTATTTGATTATGTAATTAAGTGACTTTTCCATCATTTTAACAATAATTGTGTCGTTAGTAATTGTCTGCAGATAATTTATGTTTATATCTAAAACCGATATCTAAACTCATTTTACATGTAAGATAGCATTCACTTGCATTTTTACAAATAATGTTTACTCCTGCACTTCAGCACTTTTTTCCGATAACGAAATATAATGGATATTGCGATGTTATCGAGTATAATAATCCAATATTATTAAGTAAAACACTCGAGGATAAAGCATGACTTACAATATTATTGTTTTTCGACGATATGTTTTTCCGAACACTTGATTTATTTGAAGAATGATTATGTAATATGTTTGTACTCATGTGTACATACATTTTTTAAAATTAACAGTAAGAATTACAATTTATGTCCAAAGTTGTAAGTAATACTCGTAAATAATTAAAATGTTTAAAGGAGTTACAAGCAAATGAATGATCAGAATATGCCATCTGTTTAATTTGTGTATGATTTGGAATTAATGGGGTTATTCAGGTTAAAAAAAGAATTAGTAAATACGATTCAAAATGCTTGAATTATTTGAGTGATTGGTTGATTAATATGAATAATACTAATTACACTTTAATAAAGAATCTATTATAAAAATGCTAGATCATTATAATTTTATGTAATTAATAATAAAAAAATTACTGAAAAGATTATTTATCAGAGCTCTGTTTCATTTGTGTATGTTATTTATGGGTTTATGCAGGTTAAATTATTAATGCAGGTTGAATTATTAAGAGCAATTAATTGTTCACTATGAATAATTTGAATTTTAAATCATATTTTTTTTTTAATGAAAAATCTCTTATAGAAATACTAGACCAGTATTATTGTACATAAGACTGCTACTAACGAAGAGACGCGAGTCTCGAAACTGGTCTGAATGTTCTGCAAAAATTATAGCAAAGAAAAGTTATTTTCAATCAAATTTATTTGCTCTAATAATAATTTAATATTTACAAATTCAACCATTTGTATTACATAAACAACGATTTTACTACAAATGAGATGTTGGTGCCATCGATGGCACTTATGCTGAAAACATTACCTCTCCACAAACTGATGTTAATACATACGTTACAGAAAAGTGTGAGTCTAATATTTTTAACAATAAACCAGTGAACATCGGAGTTATAAAAAATCTAAGAAAAATAATAAGGAAGGCATTAATTTTTAAATGAGATATAATTTCCGTTAACCTCAAAATAATTTTAAATGCATCTTTATTATTACTTTTATGATTGGTACTGAAATATATAGTTTAATCGTCCATTTATTCTGCACTTTACATTTTATTTGATACTAATCTGTTACAAATTTCCTATTCGTTCCAGCTTTTTAATAATTTTAATGTTGGAACTTGCATATTAACTTTGATATTATATTTCTACAATGTAATTAATTGCAGTTAAGTTTTACCACTGCAACAAGTTTTAAAAATCTTTCAAAACCCTCCTAACGAAATCTTTTTAGTACCTATTCCAAAAAGTGCAAATTTTTGAAAAGCCGAAGTAAGGAATAATGTTTTTGTTCAGTTGAAACAACCAAGCTCTGATACACTTCGTTGCTTATTTATTAAAGAACTTAAATAATATTAAAACAGCTGAAAAAACACATAAGGTACGTGTTAATTCAACAAAACTGATTTGTATTTATTTACTTTAGCGCAAAACAAATAATTGAGGAAGTTTATAAAACGCAGTAGCCATGTAGTGGCCTTAAATTTAATGTATAACGCATCTTTTATAAATAAAAACTTACATAAAGAAAGCAAATTAACATTTTAAATATGTTTAATTACAATAACAGCTAATACTGACCTACAATTATATGAAATATTTAAAAATATTAAGAATTATAAACAGCGTTGGTTTGTTTCCAAGACTTAACAACTAAAAATCCTAATATTGCAAAGATTTTAGAACAGCCAGCTATCTTCACTTTATTTGTCAAGTTTTCGTTAGTTTTTAACCTAGTAACCTTTGTAATGTTATTCCTAAAAAACCTGTATTTTAAACTATTTTACATTGTTTTGAAATAAAGCAGAATACATTGTGCGAAGCGAATATTTCATGGGTTTTTTCTGCACATTAATAATCTTGATCTCCAGCATACGCAAGAGAGAAAGTTACTTAAGTAGTTCAATGACACTTTATACACAAACTAAGTACTTCAAAATAGTTCCTACGCGTGGCGTACCTGCTACAAGCGATTTAAATAGCAGGTGAAGTTGTCTAATAAAACTAGCAACTTGTATTAGCTAAAGCATTTACTATCGAACATGGTCCACTATTTTTTTAATGAAGATCAAATCGCCTGTACGAGGTGAGAGCCAAAAGTTACCGGCCAGACTGTGAAAAAAACGGCGTAGGCTCAAAATAAATTTTATTTTTCAATATAATCCCGCTTCAATGCACTTATTACATCATTTTTGTAACAATTCGATACTTACCTCTAAAAAAATATACCTTCGGTTTGTCTGCAAAATGTTCCCAAACAGGCCGAGAAATTTTGTCTCTTACCTCGTATGTTACTAATCGAATGAGTTACTAAAATGTTGCCATTCCCCCATTGCAAAATTCTTTTTCAACACTGGTCTAAATATTAACGCATGCCATAAAACGGCAAGGATTACAAACCGAACCAGTCCTTAACGATATGCTTAAAATACTGTTATTAAAGGAATGATTAAAATGCAATACCTACGTAATTACCCGTGTTCAATTCTACTTGTTATACGATCGCCTTCGTTAAAGCATTTGATATTGTGCAATTCACTCCAGCAGTTATGATTTAATCGATTTATCTGGACTATTACTTTTGGTCTTAATTACAGTAAAACCAGTTTTTAGGACGATGTATTATTTTGGAAATTATTAAGTGCTTCATGAAAATATCTTAAACGTTCTGTACCTAAATATAAACAAACAAACAAATCTAAAATGATATAAAAAAAATACCAAACTGCTACGTAAAAAATATAAATATTGCATGAAAATTTTGTGTACGGTACGCAAAATGTTATTTACCGTTATATAGAAAATAAAATCACTCATTATTACATATAGCAGTTTCATTTGCAATCGGATTTTACTATAGAGCAACTCAAAGTTGTATGAACTTACTTGGTTTTAAAAACTTTTTATGTGTATGGAATAAGAAATTTTTGTAATTTTTAAAGTTTAATATCAGTTTTAAAATTACTTAAAACGAGAAGATTTCTCTTCTTAATCGCTTCCTTTTGTACCCTTCGGTGTCGAGGTATGCTTTTCTATTTCTGTGTTGTTTCTCCACTCCTGTCTATCGTTAGCTAATTGTGGCACATCTCCTGTGGCCGACTCCTTTTTCTTCTAGTCTCTGCCTCACTCCTTTTTCCCATTTTATTCTTGGTTTCCTCTATTTCTTTTTCCCTCCATCTTCATTTTCCATCCTATTTTCGCGTATCTACTTTCTGGCATACGTAGTAGATGTCCAAGCTATCTTAATTGATTCGTCTCCATCTTTTTTACTCCTAGGTTATTTCGAACTTTTTCGTTACTAATTTTATCGATCAGTCTACATCCCTCTATTCTTCCCAAAAATCTCATTTCCTGTACTGTATCTTTGTTTTTATTTTTTGTTAATAAATGTCCAAGTTTCTGAACTGTACGTGAGAATGGGTACATACACTGCATTAAAAACTCGCGTCTTTGTTTCTTTTGATATCTCCTTCTTACTTATCAAACATTTATAACTAAAATTTCGTCGCTGCCGCTATTCTGTTATTCAGATCTTCCTCCAATTTACCATTCACTGCAATTATTATTGTTCCTAAATATTTAAAATTCGCTACCTGCTCTATCTTTTTTTGGTCTAGCATAACTGTAACTGGTTCATGATTTTTCGCTATAACCATGGCCTTTGTCTTTGTTATATTAAGATTCATATTATATCTACTTAATTTATCTGCCCATCCGTCTAGATTGAATTGCAAGTTCTTTTCGCTTTTAGCTAATAGCACCACATCATCTGCAAAGGCTAATTCTGTTAAGGAAATTGGTTTTAGTTTATTCCAACCCCAGTAGGCTTTCTTTGTGTTTTGCTTACATTCTTTAATTATTTGATCCATGAGAGTCATAAAGAGCAGTGGACTTAAGCCTCCTTGTCTTACTCCCACTGTTGTTATAAATTCCTGGGAGCTGCTGTTATGGGTTCGCACATAATTTCTACTACTCTTATATAAACTCTTGATGGCGTTTAATAATCCTTCTCCCACTCTTTTGTCTCCATATCTTCCAGATCTTTTCGCTTTGGTAGATTGATGTCATAAAATGTTTAAAAAAAATTAATTAACACTTCACTGTATTAGTTGTCATTTTTTATCTTAAAAAACAATTTAATAAAGCGACCTTCAGTTTGTGGGAATTCCACTTAAACAATAATTTTTGGTCGTCCTATATATTTGGCATGACCATCATACTTTTAAAGAACAAAATATTGTTTTTCTTGAAACCTACGCGAAAGAAAACCATCACGGCCGCTGGTCTCTTAACTCAAAGGCCACAACAAACATTGACATTGCAAAAATGCGCAAGTTTTAATCATGAAAATAATAAACAAACTGAGGTTAAGTCACAGAACGAGGTGTATTAAGGTAATCAGCACCAGTTTACAATGAAATTTAAGTTGCACATATATACCGTGTGTTTCAGTTTGATTGTCTCACCCCAATACACCTTTTTTTTTTACAGTAGAAAATTCTCCTTAAAATGACTATAAATGTATTTTTTTACGTTGAGCTATATCAGACTGCCCTACAATCGACTTTTTTTTTAAATAACATAGTATACAGGGTGCCCCCTAGTGCGTATTTCTTTCATTTATTTCAAACTAGAAAGAAAGTTTTGGAACCCAATTTGTTGGAGATCATAGGATTCATAATCTAAATTAATTTCAGCTATACAGAGAGTTTGGTTTCCGCGCACCGATGTGTGGCTTTTTTATTTTAAATACAACACCCTGTATATTTTTTATTTTTTAGATTTCAAATTAAATTCTCTTTAAAAAATGTAAAAGAATTATGTACATTAAATCAATAGTTTTCGAGTTATTTACGTTTTTTTCAAAATATTAATTGTTACCGTTCTTAAACAAAATATTCATATTTAGCGATTTAACAACGTCAGTGTAAAATAATTTGGTGGTTTTGTTAACAATACTCTTATAATGCCTTCTGAACATTTTTAAGCTTTTTAAATAATACACAGGGTGTTTGTTTTTCTCGGTCCATGTAGCTGAATTTTAAACACGAATAAGTCGTTTTTTTTAGGGACTGTCTTGTATTTTTGTAAATTTTCGTGTAGATAATTTGACAGTCAAACTGAAGCACCCGGTATATTGCAAATGTGATTCAGTACAAATGCTTTTCATTTCGTTCAAACAAAAAAACTGCGTGAAAAAGTAAATATGTGTGATATAATAAAGATATGACCGCCTCCAGATAGAACACTATTGACTCACGAATAACATTGAACTTTGGATCACCCATACGTCATGTTAAACCGGATAGACATCGACTAATACCGCGGTCACGTGTTTCGTTGTACATTGTTTAACAACGCTCATGTAATTTAAATCAAACCAATAACATCAAAGAAGAATAGTTCTTATAATTGTTGAAAAATAACGGATTCGTATCACTTTCCTTTGCCTTGGTACACGTCATCATTCAAAAATTATCTTTGTACAACCGTGTTTTACTAAAGAAACTTTTGCTAACAGCACCTTATAATTTTATTACGCTATTACCTACCACAGCAATAAACAAAATGCGTAGAAAAAAAACGTAATACGGTTTATTTTATGTTTTGTCGTGGTAAATAATTTTTTTATTGTTGACCTTCGGTAGTTACAAGTCACACTGATATTGTAATTTTAAAATTTCATTATAGGTAAGTAGGTATCATCATCAATTTAAATAAAAATGCTGTGTCCACGTCAGTTTTGAGTAGCAAGCTACTGGTAGTGAGATACTGAGAAGTGCAAGCAATGGAATGTAATGCATTTCAACTTCCGATTTAGTTGAGACGACCCTGATTTGATAACTCGCAATAGTACCTTCACCTTCAGCTTTTGAAATATTCGGATATTGTTTTAATTATACAGGATATCCCAAATTGAAGGTCCCATATTCTAATCTCGCATATCCCAGGAATTACTTAGTTTTATGTTAATTAAAACTCTTTAAGATTTAGATATTTGATATCGGTTTCAACTCTTACATTCATGTTATGAAGTTGAGTCAATAGGGCCATATAAGGTTTTATTTGCAACTGTTTTAACTCATTCCTTGCCATGATCCCCATTTGGGGCTCGCAAGTCTGTAATTAGTAGCAACCATAAGCAAATTATATATTTTTAAAAAGCGCGAAAAGTAAGCTTTTGGTTTTTGCCAAAGCCAACTATGGTTGCCATTTAAAATAAGAAAGTTAGGTGTAATATATCAATATTTATATGAGTAAAAAAAATTGAACATCGCTGTCTTAATAGGGACAAAAACCATGCAAAAAATGTCTGTAAAGTTTTTCTTTATCTTTTCGTTAAAGCGAGATATTTAACATTTTTGAAAATTGCTATAAAATCGGTTTTTGGCTATATTTCGAAAATTAAAAAAGATATCAAAAATCTGTTTACGGCAATGAATTCCTCTCGAAGAAAGAAATCGAGACTACGTACTTAGTTTTTTTCTATCTCTGATAATAACCGAGACTCTGTATGGGCAACGAAAATAGGCCACCTTGTACATAGAATTGATGGAAAACAAAGATAAAATGTGCTGCATTTAACAAAAATGCAAGAAAATAATATTCAAAGTGTAACGTTGGATTGCAAGTAGACTGTATGAAAAAAATAGTATGAACAAATGTTAGGTACACTTAAATAATCTTTTATTTTACACGCCACCTGCGGCCATGCCCAATTGGGACCTTTTATAAAAACCTATTTTTTTAAGGCAGAGGTTTTTCATTTCGTTAATATAATGTATTAATGATATGTTTCTTTAAAAAGGAAGACAAAAAACGTAAAAAGAACGAAAAAAAAATGTGCCAAGTGAATAACTAAAGTATTTTCTCCGATAAATCAATTCAAATTGGAAGACCCTGTAAAATTTGGTTATCATAGTTTTTCCAAAGACAGCAAGCACAAATCAATAATTTATTACTGGATCAATTTTCGCAACGCTATTTTCCTAATTAAAAGAATAAATAAAACTGTCACTAATTTATATTTCACACAAAAATTTAAACATGGGCAAATAAAACTGCTTTAACTTTAGTAATCCTTAACTTATTTGAATTGTCGGATGACGCAAAAATTATTTAATTTTTCCCAAAATTGTATTTGATTATGTTTTTTGTTGGGAATATAAATGCACATTTGCACCGTAGCCTCTAAATTATTAATATATTAGTTGCAGATTTTGTATACAAATTCGTTAGTGTATTTTTGAGTACTTACCATAAAACTAAAATGACTTGAGTTACTTTTATAAAATTTTCTTTTTCATTTCAGCTGCCGAAACGTTACTGTCTGACATAGACATATTGCCGAGTGTTCAGCTCGGTAATTACACTTTAAATTTCGATTTGGGAGAGGCCAGCCCCGAAATTCAAGAGGTTGCAAGAAATGAACTAAGAGAAAATCCAGACATCAAGAGAGAAGCAATTATAGCTTTAAGAAATCTTCTTAAAGGTAAGTTTAATTTAAATTACGTCAAACAAAAAGGGGAAAGATTCCGTTAATGTCATATTCTATCTAAAACTACGAATGTTTTGCATAATTCGCGGTATAAATTGTGAACTAGAGAAATATAAATCACTGATAATAATTTTTCTCGAAAACCTAGCAATATTAAACGAAGCATGTATAGAATTGTTTAGGTTCAGTATACATACAAGGCATGTAGGTACCGTTTGGCGATTAAAACAAAAACAAATATTCATTTCAAATTTATTTATCATTTCATATGGTTTTTTACACCCTCCTCATATATTTTCCACCATTATTAAAACATTTATCAAAACGGGGCACTACCTTCTGTATACCCTCTTCATAGAACAGGTGCACCTGTGAAAATCATAAACATTCCTCACATTTTCCGCAAGTTTCAAAAACGATTCTCTACGAAATTGTGACAGATCGTTTAAACTTTCGGTAATTGTGTTCCGAGGAGCACACTTGCTGCTGGGGTCACGATATGTTGTCGCTGGAATCTGATCAAGGCTGTGTTTATTGCATCAAGAAAATCAAAACTAAATGTTTTGCAGAGTTAACGTGCCGCTGGCCAATTCCTTCGGAAAAATAGGGAAAAAGATTGAAAAGTTGAATAATAAAGGTAATTTTTGCGATCGCGTTGGCCATGAAACCGTCAAAGATAAAATCGATACTCTTCTATTTATGATATTGTGCATCCTTTGCAAGTAAAATGGTGCAAAGTTTTTTAAAAAATCTGTTACGGTTCCGGAGAAAAACGTCAAAAACGAAACCCCTGCAAAAGCGCTATGATTTGAGAAGTTGTTTAACTAAATCGATACAACTTGCATAGGCGTTTAACACAGGGAAAACCGTTTTTACAACGGCCTCGTTTTTCGCGTTTTTTCCGAAACCGTTTCAAAAAATTTGTACCATTTTACTTGCAAAGGATCTATGACGGTTTCATGGCCAACGTGGTCCCAAAAATTACTTTTATTATTCAATTTTTTAGTTAGTAATAAACTCATTTATACAATTGCTATAACAGTTTTTTTTTCTTGAGTTGCAAGCAGAAAGTAAATCAAATTTTATTATGTAGGTATGGTTTGCGCTTAATATGCATTTTAATCGTTACTGTAAATAGTTCGCTGTTGATAAACTGAAGGTCGTCTATCATGTGCTACTGCAGAAATGTGGTTTATGAATCAGTCACCACGTGATACAATAAACGAGACGGTGATAACCGACAATATTTTCCGCTAGTTATAAAACAATTTTTGCGTTAAATTAAAATTTATATCCTATAGAGTTCATCGACATGAAATTTGTATGTTTCAAATAAAATTTGTTGATTGGAAAACTTGCTCTTACTATAAATGCTTGCTTTTTTGGTTAGCTTTAATCAAATCTAGTGCAATTTTCGAAATATTCGCTCAAGATATTTAGAGTTGGAAGAAGCAAACATATTTCTAATGAATAATCTAAGTAGAAGCAAACATATTTCTAATGAATCTAAGTGGATTTTAAATAACTTTGGCAAATGCGAATTTAAATGGCTGTCAAAAACCATTTACTGTTGCAAAATGTTTGTAGGTTACTCTACAAATAATAAGAATAACATTCATTAATTATATGCAGAATCTCACGACTCGGTCAAAGTATGCACTTGTGTAACTTTTTTTATTAATCAAGTGGAGAGTGAAAAAAACTTGATTCAAAGACATATGAGTAAGTAGAATTAATTGAGTATGTATGGAAATGGTTCAAAGTTTTATTTATATCGCTATAATTAAAGAGTTTTTTCTACTCATGTATATGAAAGTTGTCATTTTCTTAGTGCCTACCCTACATGAAAGTTTTACTTTCGTCTCTAGTGGCGAAAATAATGTCATTGTCAAAATCTAATTGTAAAATTTACGAATTTTAAGCTTAAACTCATAAATAATTAAAATTGCATTAATATTCTTATCAAATAATTTAATTTCAATGTAGCATTTTATATAAAAGCCTAAGAATGGTACAAAAATTAATATTAAATTTATTTCGTTTGCAGGTTATAATTTTATTTATGTCATTGTCAGTGTGGTGGTGTCGCCATGGAAATGAAATGATTAATTAAAACTTCATACATAAAAATTGTCATTTGGTTCGTTTACATTAACGTTCGTTTTAAAATATAATTTTAATTTCGTAGAAAAAGTAGCATTTACGACTCGAGATGATATCAGTTTTTTCGTTCGTGAGATTTTCTCACTCGCCGCTTTGCGGTTCTTGAACAAATCTCACCTCACGAAAAAAACTGGACTTTCATTACTTGTTGTAAAATATAGGTACTACTCTATTATTTAATAGGAGTCTAATTACAAAATGATGAAAATTGAAAACTGAGAAAAGCATGTTTTATATAATACGACTGATTTGCGAAATTAAAACAGACTTCTTCTTAATAGTTTTTTGGTAGTTAAATGAAGTAAAATAACTGGTTAAGAAACGGTTAAACATTATCGATATTTTTTCGAAAATTTCAGCACCCTGTATCTTCAAAATGAAGCGTTTATGGACCCATGTTGATATGGAATATTCGCTTTAAAATAAGTTTTTGTATCGACTGTTAAAGTCCTGCTACAAAATAGTGGACCACCCTGTATACCTTAGTCTTCAGCGATTTTTCCTGCACCTGTTATAAAATTTTCAAATTCATCATCGTTTCGTTTTTTTGTGGGTAAGGCTGGCGCCTTCGCATCTTGGCGCCCCTGTACAATTGCCTAGAGTCACGTAATGGTAAAACCGGCCTCAGATGAAACCTCGTCGAGTTATTTTTAGGTCCATAATGATTAGCAAATACTTATTTATGATACCGAACTGTATGGCATTGCAATAATCAACAAATAACTAATCTGAAGCAAACAATTTCGTGTAAGATTTAATTTTGACCACCTTAAACATTAATTTCAAACTGTATTTCAATCAGGGATGGAAAACGTAACGTAACGATACCCGATAACGTTATAATAACGATTCAACTATAATTTTTTATACAATAACGTAACGATATTTTTATAACGTTATATAACGTTATAATAACCGATAACGTTTCGTTAAAGTTATTTTGTATCGTTATTCTCTATAAATTAAATTTTTAAATGGCCATCTTTTTATTTTCAGAAGATATAATATTTTGTTTGTATTTTAGAAATTAAAATGAAAATAAAATATCTCAACGTAATTTTGTACTATTTTTTAAATTTACATTTACAGATCCCAAAAATAATTTCAGAGTTTCAAATAAAAATTATTTTTATACAGCATGTTTCTTAAATAATGCGAAAAAATTCGGGAGGTGATTCCTTATCAAAAATTAAGAGGGGCTTTCATATAAAATTTTTTTCTTTCGGGTCTCCTGTCATAGTTACACCCCCCTAAAGGGACGCGGTAAAATTGGGTTTTTATTTTATTTCTCAAATTTGGATAAATGTAGGAGAATGATATTCGGTAGATGTTTTATACTTATTAAAAGGTCTCCCATAGTAAGGAGGCTGAAAAGTGTGACTGCTGTTTTTTTTTTTAAACTTTTTGGTGGGTTGAAATCTAGCAATTTAAATCTTTTTTTTGAAAACTTGATTTATTTAGAAGTTTTTTTTTATTCTTTAAATTTTCTCGTTTAACCTACAGTTTTTGAGTAAAAAATTATATGAATGAACATGAACCATCAAATATTCCAATATAAAACTATTCATTTTGGTGGTTACCTTGGTTTGTTTATGTTCATATTGGGTAGAATTGACGGGTGAAATACATTTTGACGTTTACGTGGCGAAAACGCTAAAACGCCTGTCAATTCTACCCAATATGAACATAAACATCATATTCATTCATTTAATTTTTTACTCAAAACTGTAGGATTTACGAGAGAAACTAAAGAATAAAAAAGGTTCTAAATAAATCAAACTTACAAAAAAAAAAAACTGCTAAATGTGAACTCACCAAAAAGTTCTGATTAAAAAACCAACAGGGGTCGTACTTTTCAGCCGCCTGTGAAGGTGGAAATATTACTATGCGAAACATTTTAATAAGTATAAAACATCTACCAAATATCATTCTCCTACATTTATCTAAATTTGACAAATAAAATAAAAACCTAATTTTACCGATCCCCTTTAGGGGGTGTAACTCCGAAAGGAGACGTCTAAGATTTTTTTTTTATATATAACACCCCAATTAATTTTTGATAAGAAATTTTTACGCATTATTTAAGAAACACCCTGTATATCATAATTTATGTAACGTTATATAACGTTATATAACATAACAATTAATTTTTTTAATGTTATTTATAACGTTATGTAACGAAACCAAATAATAAATAACGTTATACAATAACATAACGATTTAAAACGTTATTCCATCCCTGATTTCAATACAGCAATAATTAGGACTAAAAAAACACTAATTTTATCAATTGTTTGTTTATTTAAGTGATTTGTATGTAAATATAAATCAGCTTTATTCAAAATCAATTTTTTGTTAAAATGCAATACTTGTTTTAAGACCAATTATTTTTGTCTTATTACATAGAATTGTGTGTGAATCTAGATAGGTTTAGGTATAATAAAAAGCGATTACATTACCGGACAATTTATAAATTTAATAATGATTTAAAATTACATTCGTTCCACGTTACTAAATTGTAATTTTAAATTACTACTCTTATTTGAAATAATTCAATTAATAATTCTCATTAAAAATAATTTTGGCGTCAAAACGTTCATTTATATGATTTTTTTGTGCTATTGCAGTGGCCAAAAACCATAATCCATCTTTTAAAATATGCGAGAAAAGTATTTGTAATAAAATAACGTTGAAATATGGCAATTTAATTTACAAACTTTCTCTACTTATCAACCAACTACTTTCCGTTGTTATTTATAGCTTGTTACAATAAAATATACGTCAATCAAGAAGGATCACTGATCAACAATGTTATTGTATTTAAATCAAGATGACGCTGGGCAACTGATTAAAATTAAATAAAAATAAATATTTCTTATTACTATTACTAAAAATAGTTAGCTGATAGAGTACCTATTCTATAAAATATCATAGAAATTTTAGAACTTTAAATACAATACAAGGAGTTTTAGGTGTACAATAATATTCCAGATAAAAAGGTATATTAATTTTTAAAAAATTGTTTATGAATAAACATTTAAACAAGTGTACGTAATTATGTAAAAAAATACACAAGAAACTGTGTTGCTTCTAATTGGGACTAAATTTTACTTTTAAACTGTACTTATTTTATTGAAACCAATAAATAAACACCTCTTCTAAATTGGCTTGTACCTACTTTTACTTAATAAGCAAACTAATTAAAATCTTGCCTTGAATAATATTTATAAATTTGCTTAAAGTGTTAATAAAACTACTAAGCTGTCCTTTCTTTAATTAGCCGAATGAGGACGTTTAAAACGGCGTTTTACGTAGGCGAATATGCAATTTTTAAACCAAAATATCCATATACATGCGAATAAAATGTAAAATATATCGTTTGTTATATACGTAAGGTTGCATGTTACAACATATACGAAGCAGATAACATTGACATACATTTATTTAAATATCGCGTTTTTGTGAACCGTTTTCGGTATGTTTGTGTTTGTTCGAATTTCGAATTTATTCTTGATATGCAATTTTTTAATCACTGCGATGAGAAGCTATCTAAATCTTGATGGATGTAAAACAGTTTTAAAAAAATTTAGAAACCACGTGTGTTTACATTGTACATGTCAGTGCATCGTCAATTAACAAGCATTTGATAAGATTCCCTGATTGATTTGTAATCATATAACAACTTAACGATAATTTCTGTTAGCGTGCTACGAGCCAGAAAGTACGCGGAAAAACTAAGTTATTATTGAATTATGTTATTATGCAAACAGTCAGGAAATGGAACAAGAATATTTCTTTACATATACTTGCCTTTTTCAGTATAGTAACAATTAGCCGTTACATACAGGGTGCGCCATTAGTGCGATAAAGTCCATTATTGCCCTTAATGTCAACTTAATAAAAAAAAGTTTTTAATGAAACTTATAGTATTTCTACACGTGCATATTTTAAAATTAGTTTCAAGTATACAGGGGGTTTCATAAAAGTGGGGCGTCACTAAAGATATTTTTTTAAAATTGAACACCCAGTATATTTTTGCATAATCGAATTCAGCAAGAAAATCTCCATATGACAGTATTTTGTTTTTTCATTTTTTTGCGACGTTGCCAATTTATCTTAAAAAATCTTTGAATTTCCAGAAAAAAAGGGTACAATACTTGTCAAGAGCACAACCTTATGAATAATAATTGGCATATGATATTTTGTACATACAAAGTCAAAAGGTGTAGTCACAGTCTAAATACATCAAAATTAATTTATATTATACAGGGTGTTTCTTATAGATGTGCCAACTTCCCAATTTTCAAACATCAATAACTTTATTTTTTCAAATGGAACACCCTGTATATTATTACGTCATTTTGTTGCATTTTTGTTTTTCTTCAACTTTTCTTAATACTTACCTACACCTAAAATGAATATTTTCTGAGATATTTACATTTTACTTATTCTTATAAGCGTTGTGTAGGAATTTCCTAGTTTTCTCGGAGTAGGCCCCAACTTTGACAGTAGAAACAATAATTTCTGTAGTAACAAATGTCAGAGTTAATTGCTGTCAATTGTTAAAACATAAATAAATGAGTATAACATATTTAATAGGAATTTTCCAAAAACAGAATTGATTGATGCGGTCTATGTTCAGGGTGGTGTATTTTCGATGCCCATACAGGGGAGGTATCTCGGTTATTATCAGAGATAGAAAAAAACTAAGTACGTAGTCTCGATTTCTTTTTTCGAGAGGAATCTATTGTCGTAAACAGATTTTTGATCTTTTTAATTTTCGAAATATAGTTTTTTTTTTAATCTCTGATAATTACCGAAATACCCCCCCTGTATGGGCATCGAAAGTACGCCACCCTGAACATAGACCGTATCAATGAATTCTTTTTTGGAAAATTCATATTGCATATGTTATACTCATTTATTTATGTTTTAACAATTGACAGCAATTAACTCTGACATTTGTTACTACAGAAATTATTGTTTCTATTGTCAAAGTCGGGGCCTACTCCGAGAAAACTAGGAAATTCCTACACAACGCTTATAAGAATAAGTAAAATGTAAATATCTCAGAAAATATTCATTTTAGGTATAGGTAAGTATTAAGAAAAGTTGAAGAAAAACAAAAATGCAACAAAATGACGTAATAATATACAGGGTGTTCCATTTGAAAAAATTAAGTTATTGATGTTTGAAAATTGGGAAGTTGGCACATCTATAAGAAACCCCCTGTATAATATAAATTAATTTTGATGTATTTAGACTATGTATGACTACACCTTTTGACTTTGTATGTGCAAAATATCATTTGCCAATTATTATTCATAACGTTGTGCTCTTGACAAGTATTGTACCCTGTTTTTCTGGAAATTCAAAGATTTTTAAAGATAAATTGGCAACGTCGCAAAAAAATGAAAAAAACAAAATACTGTCATATGGAGATTTTCTTGCTGAATTCGATTATGCAAAAATATACTGGGTGTTCAATTTAAAAAAAATACCTTTAGTGACGCCCCACTTTTATGAAACCCCCTGTATACTTGAAACTAATTTTAAAACATGCACGTGTAGAAATACTATAAGTTTCATTAAAAACTTTTTTTTATTAAGTTGACATTAAGGGCAATAATGGACTTTATCGCACTAATGGCGCACCCTGTATAAATAAACCGTCAAGAAAGTGCAACAAAAGTTTCCCTAAATTATCCTCTAGCATTTTGCTTTTCGACTTTACAAGCTATTATTATTATTATTATTATTATTCCCGCGGAGGTGGTCCCCTTTCGGGTTCCTATACTGTGACCTATTGGTCTATTGTACCCCTTAAAGAAGCAAAGACCGAAAAACCTTGAAATCAATACGTATTATGAACAAATACCAGTTAATATGTTCTACATTAACTACTTATATTACAGATGAACCTGACCTCCTTGTCCCAGCAGATAATGACACTTTCCTAGTGCGTTTCTTGCGGCCATGTAAATATTATCCACAGAGCGCGTTTGAATTGGTAAGTGAAATTATTGTAACAACCCTGGACAACACATACTAATATACATTTATTCATCTCAGATGAAACGATACTATCAGTTTAAAGTGAAACACGTCGAACTTTACACCAATCTTAAGCCTAGCAGGGAAACGAACATTTTTGAACAAGACATCCTGACATGCTTACCCAACAGGGATCAGTTTGGTCGTAGGATACTTATCCTTGAACTGGGAAGTGAGTTTATCCTTTTATCGCAGCCGGCTGGATTGTGTTTTTGTTTTATTTTACAGAAAGATGGAAACATAACAAGTGTTCTTTGGATGAAGTTTACAAAGGAGCTGTTCTATATTTGGAGGCTGCTCTTTTGGAACCGACGACACAGATTGCTGGTGGAATAGTTATTTTTGATATGGATGGACTGAGTCTGCCACAGACAATGCAGTTCACTCCTCAATTTGCTAAAAGAATTGTCGATTTACTGCAGGTAAATAAATCTTGTACTAAGTATAAATTGTGTATGTTTTTTTTTTACAAGTGCTGATGATAATTAATTAGCAATAAATAGAAATATTGAAATTTGCCTAATTTAGCCTTTTAACATCATGATAGCTGCTAAACACCAATAGCTTTTTTTTCGTCTAGTAACATTGACGTGACATTCAATATTATTAACTTTTACTACCTTTTGAGCTATTATACAACCAAAACACATTTAAAAAGCTATTAAAATCCCCAAAAAAGTGTGTTGCATGAAAACTGAACACCTTGACTTAGCCTGACTAGTACAACGTTTAATTATTTGCTAAATTATTGGCTTCTCATAATTAGAAATTGTAACACAAATAGCTAAATGCATTCTTTAAAGACATCGTTAAGTAATCATAAATTAAATTTTATTGCGAATATTTACATTGTATATAAAATTTAATAATTATTATCAAAACGTTTTAAATAATGCCTAAATTAATTGAAACTTGTGTAGTTTTATGCTCATTATCCATCTATCTATCAAATTTCAGGTTTTTAGTTCAGAAGTTACATAAAAAACTAAAAATCTTATTTTCGTTTTTCGTTTTCTTTGTTGTATTTTTAGAGAACTGATAAACTAAATGTCTGTTTTTAAAATAAATTTGTTCAGTAAGTGGTGAGCAAATTATATTTTGTTAGCAAACATTTCGTTGTTATTTTGTGGTTTATCATCAACTTTGTAATTACTTTTCAACACCATATTGTAGGTATTTAAACATAGATAAATATTTCCTATAATTTTTAATTCTGTGTTATTTATAATGCACATTTGGCGGAATTCCAATAATTACCTTAAAAAAAAGAAAACAAAACTTATCCAACATAAAACAATTTTAAAAATTGTCTTTATCATTTATTTCCAGTGGCAAAGACAATGTTACGTAAATTATGAATATTATTAGTTTTTAAAACCTGTATAGAAAATTAATATTTCTTAGAAAATTTCCCTCACCTGTCAAATTTGCATTTTCAACAAATCACTAATCTTAAATCTTCTAGGAGCATTATTACACGGTAATAATTTTACATTCCCCTGTCAGATGTTGATCCTCCTGTCAAACTTGCGTTTTCGACCAATAACAAACTCAAATTTCCTAGAAAAGACCAATAAACATAATCATACGTTGATAATATCCTTTTCGCAATTAGTTTTCATGCGTTTATTGGTCGTTTCTAAAAAATCTGAGTTTGTGATTGGTCGAAAATATAAATTTGGAGAGGGAGTTACATATTTTGGTCTTAATAATTTTTTGACGAATTTCGGTGACCAGTAGCGTTACTTTAATGTGGATTAAACCACACCCCTGAGGCAGCACTCTGACAGTACTTGTAAAATTTGACATAACATACATTAATTTGATAGGTAGGTTAAGTGAAGGAAATTTTCTGACAAAATATAACTCGTGCATTGCAAATAATCTATAATTTTTGACAAATCTTCACTCATGCAAGTTGAATCAGAAAAAAACATCGATAATTTTCAATGCACATGAGCAGTATGTTTAACCACTCTAGGCGTTAATTTCTACACTCTATGAAGATGACTTCCGACCAATCTAGGCGTCAGTTTCTAGACCACTGTATGCGTCAATAATGCATGTGTAAATTTAAAAAAATGGTGGAGGTGCCGGTTTGCTTAAGCGTAAATGCAGATTGGTGTATATTACGTGCTAGACCACTCTAAGCGTTGTGTATAATTATTATGTTCTAGTCTAGACCACTATAGGCGTCAATGAAAAAATGGCGTAGGTGCTGGCTGCTGTAAATGCATGCAACTGTTCTGGCCCACTTTATAAACTGCATTTACGCCTGAGCGAACCGGCACCTCCACCATTTTTTAAATTCACACATGCATTGACGCATACAGTGGTCTAAAAACTGACGTCTAGATTGGTCGGAAGTCATCCTCATAGAGTGGTCTAGAAATTAACGCCTAGAGTGGTCGGAAATCATCCTAAACATACTACTTGTTATATAACTACTGATAACAAACTTGAAATCATCGTTTTTACTATAAAATAACTAAATCTTAAAATATATGGAAATGTATAACATTTTCAATAGGATTAATTTTTAATTGGAACATTCATTTCATTAAAAACTCTTTTCGTTGGGTTTTTTATACACCAAAAGGACTTATGCATACATTCAGTATTTTTGAAAGTATCTTCCAGGGATAAAATTAAATATAATAGGCCAAAATATTTTTTCTTGTGTTTTTGGATGCTATAAAAACATGGTTTTTGAATATGATTTACAGTTCATGCATATTCAAAGATCTACTTGTTTTAAACAAGTCAATTATTTTCGCAAAAACATTCATTTTATTTAACATTCGGTTTTGTACTAATATTGCTAACATTTATTTCATTATTGCTTTATAATTATTAGTAGCCAATGTTACCTTTAGTTTAGCTACAATTTTTATGATTGAATTATTTAAAAAAAAATCTTGTGTTTGTTTACAGGAGTCCATTCCAGTACGTGTGAAGAATTTTCATGTTGTTAACCAACCTTACATCTTCAACATGGTCTTTGCACTTTTCAAACCATTCCTGAAGGATAAACTTAAGAGTCGTATTATATTCCATGGCACTGACAGAAAGTCTCTACATAAATATATTAGTCCTAGCTGCCTGCCAGCGTCATACGGTGGTACGCTTGATCTCCCTAGAATTACTGGACCACAATGGCTAGAACTCCTGTTGAAGTGCGACAAAGAGTACGATGGTAAGTAAAAATATTTGTTCGAATATCGAATATATATTATTTAAGTCATACATTTAAAATATACAGGGCGTCCCAGATTTCATATCCAGCATGGGGATCTCGCTTATTATAAGAGATACAGGTTTGTTTAAATTAGATGAATCGTTCCTTAGTATGATAGGAGCTACAATCAATTTTTAAAAGTACAAAATTCCTCGTACTTCAGGTGTTAGAGCAAAAAATATGAAATTTCGAATTTTTATGAGAAAAAAAAATTCGACATTTCATATTTTTTTTAAGTGAAATTTGTAAGCTACTTATAAAAATTGATTGTGGCTTCTCTCATACTAAGGAATAACTCATCTAATTTAAACAAACCCGTATATCTCGTAATGAGCGAGATGCTGGAAATGTAATCTGGGACACCCTGTATATAAATTTAAGTGATTAATTAAAAAATCACTTATATTTATGTATAGAGAATTTAGTTATGCATCTAAAAATGACAAAATATACAGGGTGGTCCGTTTTTTAGTAGCAGGACTTTAACAGTTGATAAAAAAAATATTTTAAAGCGAATATTCTTAATCAACATGGGTCAAAAAACGTTTCCTTTTAAAGATACAGGGTGTTGGAATTTTCGAAAAAATAACGATAATATTTAACCGTTTCACAACCAGTAGATATATTTAAACCATATTTGGTATACAGCACCACCTTACAGGTTACCACATTCGGTGAGAATGTCAAGCCCTACAAGCAACCAGTGGCGGAGTTGTGGAGGTTCAGTTTCAATAAATTTTATAAAAAACAACTCCGCTACTGGTTGCTTGTGGGACTTGAAACTTTTACTGATTGTGGTAACCTGTAGGTGGTGCTGTATACCAAATTTGGTTTAAATATATCTACTGGTTGAGAAACGGTTAAACATTATCGATATTTTTTCGAAAATCTCTCAACTGTATCTTTAAAATGAAGCGTTTTTGGACCCATGTTGATATGAAATATTCACTTTAAAATAAGTTTTTCTATCGACTGTCCTGCTCCTAAAAAGTGGATCACCCTGTATGGGGTGTTCTATTTAAAAAAAAATAAAACAATTGAGTATCGGTGTGCAAAAAGAAAACACTATGTATGGATAAAAATTATTGTAGGTTATGCAGTAAACCACAAACAACTTTTGTTTAAAACTTTTTTAATTGTTACTTATAACTGAGCTATCAAATAATTTTTCTTGCTGGAGCACCAATCTAGATCCATAAAGATTCAACTATTATTTTGTTTCAGCTATCAACTCCTATGGATACAAGAAGAAAACTCAAAAATAAGACGGAAGTTGGAGGTTTCAATTAGCAGCATTTTATTATTATTAACACTATTAGTTTTAAGGAAATTATCATGATTTTTTAATGTTGTGTTAGTTAGTTTACCAATTGTTTCATGACTGTAAAGAAATTTTAAATTATTTGACATTAATTACAAAGCCAAAATGACACAAAAAAATAATATAATTTAAGACTATTGTTAAGTAGCTTTAAAACAAAGTCTTCCACGCACACGTTTGCTCAAGTTTTTTTATCGAGTAATTTTAAAATCGTTGAATTATATTTATTTGTTTAATTTTTTAATTGTTGGCCCATATGTAGGATAAGAATTTGTGATTTAATAGTGGCGCTCGTTATTGTTGTAAAGTCGTTTTCAATGTGACTGGTGTTAAAAGGGTGAAACGACTTTTTGTTTAGCTTAGGTCATAGATAAATTGATAAGCTGGACTTATTTGTGATCAGATATTTTAGTCTTTCTCTAATTGTTATCATGCCACTTATTATTTATAGTGAGAGACAATATTTGTAATGCAAACATTTTTTGAATGTACTTATTATTTAAATAAATTGATTGTGTATTTTTGCGAATTAGTGGTCTTTCAAGTGTACAATTTTTTCGCTATTGGCATTTCAGGAAGCAAAGATTCATGTGCAACATGCAAAAACCTGGAACCGTTTACTGGAATATATGGAATGCTGTGTTAGACTGGACTCTTTGTTCAACAGTGCATTCTATACAGAAGATCTAAAAGAAGCAAGTATGCTACATATCCGTTTGTATTCATATACAGGATGTCTCTAATTTAAGGATTAAATTAACAATCTTGCTTACCTCAA